>JAJPUD010000379.1:0-178981 GCA_023553655.1 Myrmecobius fasciatus | reverse complement strand
GCAGCCGCCGCAACCAGCGCTCCTGCAGGGCCAGCGCCTCGGCGTACGGCAGCCGGCCCATGCGCACTAGCAGCACGCGCGGCCCCATGCGGCCGGCTCTGCGCCGGTCTCCGATTCGGGGAAAGGACTCGGCTCCTTGGTCTGACTAGAGTTGCGGCCTCGACTCCGGGTCCTAGTTCCAATTCCGGGTCCCGGCTCCGCTCCCCGCCCGCAGCTGCCCCGCAGCGAGTAAGGGGCGGGACTCTTAGAAGCCCCGCCTCGTTCCGCCCATCTCCGCTAGCCGACCGAGCGCGGGAACTTCCGGAGACACAGTGCGCGAGCACCTTGAGAATACTCTCCCCTTAGGTGTCCTCGTGTCTTGGTCGGGGAAAGCCAGCATGGCTTAGCGGACTGGGAGCTGAGCCGCTCTCTGGCGAGTCCTGCTTCTGACCCACTGAACGGAGAAAGTGCTCCCTCAAAGTGCCCTATCCCTGTGAAACATCACTGACTTCCACCCCAAGATCCTAGAAGGGACGAATAATTAGGAATAGTGACTAGTGTGGTTATTGTTATGAACGTTTGAGGAACTGAAATTTGTATAGTACTTAAAGATTTTTCAAACTCTTTACAAATGATATTATTTGAGCTATTATCCCCATTTTACAGATGAGGAAACTGAAGCACAGGAAACTGGAGGCACTGTAGTGACTTGTCTAGGGTTACACAGCCAAATCTTAGAGGTAGGTGCTATTATCCCCATTTTACAGATGAGGAAACTGAGGCACTGTAGTGACTTGCCTGGGGTTACACAACTAATACAGATCTGGAGCAGGATTATTATTATTTTTTTAGCTGAGGCAATTGGGGTTAAGTGACTTATCCAGGGTCACACAGCTGGAGGTGTTAAGTGTCTGAGATCAAATTAGAACTCAGGTCCTCCTGACTTCAGGGTTGGTGTCTATCCAGTACACCACCTAGCTGCCCCTAGGAGCAGAATTCTTTAATTCTGGGTCCAGCCTTCTATCCACTGTGTTCCTTATTAATATTGCTTGTGAAAGCTGGCTTCCTTTTATACTAACACACACCTTTATCAAGGATGCTTTTTATTCACGTCTAGGTAACCCTCATAAAATAATTCATACTGGAGAGAAAAGACACACGGGACAATTAAGTTAATTCAGTAAGCATTTATTAAGCCCTTGCTGTGTTTCCAGGCACTGCTAAGCACTGGGGATAAAAAGAAAGGCAAAAATAGTCCCTGCTCTCAATGAGCTCCCTTCTGGTGAGAGGAGACAACATGCAAACAACTTCCTATGTACTTTGTTGGAATTATGTACAAACAAAATGTATATATGATAGGTGGGAGATAATCACAGGACTTGGTTCATTTAGAGAGAGAAGTTAATAAGGACTGAAAAAAAAATGTTTCCATTCCTTTCTCCAGATACCTTGTATATCTTTCATTGCCTTCACAACTGTTTTGACTGTAACACTAACTTGTCTTTGTACTTGGTCCAATTTGACAAATTTTCCCATCTTTGCTCTCTTTAGGGACATTCTACCTTCCCTCAGCACTGGGGTATTTTTGCCTAAACTGCATTCCTTTAAACAGGTCTCCAAGGTCCAGAGATCCCATTGGTTTTAGGGGGTAGGTTAGAGAGAGGGAGATTGCCCAGGAACTTCTATCTCCATGTTTCTCCAGTACAATCTTCAAATAATCCCACGTGACAGCTGCCTTCAGGCTCTGATATTGTTCAATCATTTTTCAGTCCAAACTCCTTGTAACCCCCTTTGGAGTTTTCTTTGCAAAGATACTGGAATGGTTTGCTATTTCTTGCTTTGGCTCATTTTACAGATGAGGAAATTGAGGTAAAGTTAAGTGACTTACTCAGGATCACACAGCTAGTAGATGCTTTAGACAGATCTGAACTCAGGGAGAGGAGCCTTCTTGTTTTCAGGCTCAGCATTCTTTCCACTGTTACCTGATCTCTTTCATTAATAGTACTTTTATCATATTACAAATAGTACATTACAACAGTCTCAATTTTTAAACTCCTTTAGAACTTTGTCGGTGGCTCAGTTTCTTCTCCATGAACTGAATCTTTGAAATCCTTTGAGAATCTTTTCCAGTCTTGGGATTTTCTTATTTAAGAGTGCCTATAAAGTTGCTCTCCTCAGCCTTCAGGTTCAAAGTGGGAAAGAATTCCTATTACTCATTTCTCATTAGTCTAACTTTATTCAAAGAATGCCACAATTGAAATTGAATATAAACAGGCACAGATTCCAAACAGATAAGTCAATCTTAGAAAAAGGAATAGCATCTTCTAGTTTAAACAATGCTATTAAAACCCGAACATATTCCAGCTTCCCTTTGGGTTACAACATAAACTTATTGTAGTGTCATTGATCAGAATCCAAGATTGTAAAAGCCTATAACTTTCCCATGGTCCATTCCAATTCAAATACCTAAAATCTGCAATATTGCTGCAATTAAAACAGCAATCATAGCACTCAGGTTCTTTGAGAGGATTCTGTCCCAAGTATATAAGATGGAATTCCCATTTCTGTTGTCATCAGCATTGTAATTATCCTTCCCTAAACATGAATAGTTTAGCTTTGAATTATTTTCCCCAAACTATGATGCCAAGAATTCTTAAGTGAAGCACCCAAATTAAATGATTAATATAGATTGTAATAATAATAATAGCTTTATATTTTCATAGATTTATATGGGAGGAATTATGAGGTATATGTAGGGTATAGGGAGTTACCTGATGTGGGAAATAACTCTGTGAAAAAGGTATACTCATAAACAAGCACACCATTTTCACATAGATTTGCTTCCTTGCTAGTTTTCTTTCAGAGTTCAAAGGCAGTCTAGTAAGTTATATTCTGGAATCCATATCAGAAATCAGTTCATAAAATACAATTCTTTGTCTGTCTGTCGGTCTATTTCTCTCTTCTGCCTCCTTTTGACTTTAGTTCCCACTTTTTACCCATAGATTTGCTTTCCCTTTCCTTATCTCACACCCTAAAATTTAGGGGAACATATAAATCAATATTACTGTGTAATTTATTAGCATTATCAAAGAACACAGAAAATGCAAATAGATATTAAAATAATAACTAGCAGACTGCAATAGAGAGGACATCTGGGCTTGAATTTTTTTTTTCCTTTGGTTCCTATATCTCTTCTTAGACACTCTGAGAGGTTTATTGAAGAAAAGGGGTTGCAATTTAAATTTTATGTAGAAACTTCCCTATCATTATCTCAGAAAAAAAGACAGTGAAAGGAGCCATGGATTAGATTTCACTATCTCTCACCAACAATTGTTGATGTATTCTGATCTAGTCCTGAACACACTTTCTATTTCTATTTCTGATCATCATATCATATAGTAGGAGAAAACAATGAATGTCTTTTAAAAAAATTATTTTCAATAATATTTGATTTTTCCAAATGCATATAAAATAATCATCAATATTCATTTTTCTAAGACTTTTGTTCCAAAATTTTTTCCCTCCCTTCTTCATCTCCCCTCTCCCCAGGATAGCAAGCAATCTGATTAGGTTAAATATATGTAATTCTTTTAAAACATTTCCATATTTGTCATATTGGCAAGAAAAATCAGACCAAAAGGGAAAAAACCCATGAGAAAGAAAAAAAACAAACAAAAAAGGTGAAAATATTATGCTTCTATCCATATTCAATCTCCATAGTTCTCTCTCTCTCTCTCTGGATATAGATGGCATTTTCCATCCTAAGTCTAATGCAATTGCCTTGAGTCACAACATTGTTAAGAACCAAGTTCATCACAGTTGATCATCACAAAATCTTGTTACTCTGTACAAGGATTCTTGGTTCTGCTTATTTCACTTAGCATCAGTTCACAGAGGTCTTTCCAGGCTTTTCTGATATCAGCCTGATCATTATTTCTTTTAAAACAGTCATATTCCATTCATACCATAACTGATTCACACATTCCTCAACAGATAGACATCCACTCTTTATTTTTATTTTTATTTTTTATAGCTACTGAAAGTGTACTTGATGCCTAATTGGCTCAGGACAGTTGATACAGACTCTTGGTGCACTAAATATAAAAGCCAGGATTTGTAGCTGCCTAACTCCTGCCTCAGACTTCTGATCAGCAGCAGACCAGAAATATAATCAACTTCAGCTCAGGCAGCCTGTACTTAGCCGAAGTGCTGAATCCTTCCTGAATATCCTTTTCCTGTTATGGCCGAGTATCTTTTCTTAATTGTCAGATTTTCCAAGAGCATCTTATTTTATTCAACTCTGAAACCTGTTTTTGTTTGTTTGTTTTTGTTTTTGTTTTTTTTTTTTGTTTGTTTGTTTGTCTGATCAGGACCTCACGTCTGCTCTCTCTCTGTTCTCACTGTTCCCTGGTTGTAACAAGTGGGACAGCACCTATCATTATTTCATTCTACCTCTCAAGTCCCAGCAAGTATGAAATCTCAGAACATGCCCCTTCTTTTCCTTTTGGCCTCATGAGTCCTGAGTGGAAGTTCCCTTTAAGGAAAACAAATCCTTGAAGACTCTACTGTATGTCTGTGCACAATCTAGCCCTGTGGGTCTCTGTGATCTCCATGACATCATCTCTCGAAGTGGCCTTCTTAAGTTTTAAATATTTACCCAGTGTTTTACATGCATTTTTATTTGATTACAAAACAAAAGCTTCTTCCTCACAATTTATTTTTCACAAAACAGCTGTTTCACAAAACGAATTATCTAGCTAAACACTTTATGCCTTTTTCTACCAGTTTTAGCATGCTCTATTGGTTGTATTCAGAAATCACACTAAAGTTAATTGATAAATGTTTAATAAGTATTTACTATGTACCGTGTTTGATACTAAGCATCAGGGATATAAAGAAAGGTAAAAGACAGTATCTGCCCTAAAAGAATTCAGTCAAATGGGCATAGTTAACCACATTAATGTCACAACTTCAAAGGTGTGGGTGGTATTGCCTGTAGTGACCAACCTCAGCAAAGATCAAATATGCCTAGGATAAGGATTGTCCCCAACTAATCTAACCTAGATACATTTTCAAACAATATATTAGATCAAATTAGATCAATATATTTAGCCTATTTCAAATGTGAATCTAAGTTAATCAAACATAAAATGGCAAATATAAAATCAAATAGTCATTTGCTAGAGTGATACTGAACACCCTAGACAAATATGCCTAATATTCAGTGCTCAAATACTATTATTAAATGAAATAATATGTGTAAAATACTTGGCAAATCTTAAAGTGCTATGTAAATACTATCTATTATCATAAAAATCAATCATTATTACTAAATCAAGAAGAAAATTTGAACCCCTGTCCTATTGATCTAATAATAATGATGATCCTTATGGTGATAGCTAGAGTTTGTATATATTTCTATTGTTCAGTGATTATTGGGCAAGTGGCTAGGTTTTTGGTCTAGCCCAGCGGAGCTGAAGATTTGGAGAATGTTGCAAGTGTCAAGATCTCTCACTGACAGAATTCCAGTCCAGCATCAGGAAGCCTTGTCCAATGGAAAGGGTATATTTCTGCATTCCTGCTTCCTATTTGGAAGACGTGAAGCCTCAGAGTCAAGTTTTTCATGAAGCAGAATTAGAGTGGCTTCTTCTGATCCTAGACTTTCTTCACTTTCTGAATGGCTGTAAACAGTAGCCCAGCCGAGTATTTTCTTTTCTATTTCTTTCTTTTTTGGGGGATCATAGCTTTTTAATTTAATTTTTTCAGACCGCAAATATTTATTTTCCCCCTTTGACATTTTTTAGACATACATATTTATATAATTATCTTGCTGCACAAGAAAAATCAGATCAAAAAGGGGAAAAATGAGAAAGAAAATAAAATTCAAGCAAACAACAACAAAAGAAGTGAAAATGCTATGTTATGATTGAAACTTAGTTCCCACAGACCACTCTTTGGGTGTAGATGGCTCTCATCATCATAAGATCATTGGAACTGTCCAGAATTGTTTCACTGTTGAGAAGAGCTACCTCCATCAGAACTGATCTTCGTATAATTTATCAGCTGAATATTTTAATTGAGTCTGAAGCTGGAAGCAGAAGAAACAAGAGCTCCCTATTGAGAAACTAGTACCATTTGGTACTAGCTAAGAAACAGAGTAGTTGATCAGTGGAATAGGTTAGGTTCACAGGACAAAATAGTCAATGACTATAGTAATTTAGTATTTGATAAACCCAAAGACCCCAGCTTTTGGGATAAAAACTCACTATTTGACAAAAACTGCTGGGAAAATTGGAAACTAGTATGGAAGAAACTAGGCATTGACTCATACCTGACACCGTATACCAAGATAAGGTCGAAATGGATTCATGATCTAGACATAAAGAATGATATTATAAACAAATTAGAAGAACGTAGGAAGGTTTACCTCTCAGATCTGTGGAGGAGGAAGGAATTTGTGACCAAAGAAGAACTAGAGACTATCATTAATCACAAAATAGATAATTTTGACTTTATCAAGTTAAAAAGTTTTTGTACAAACAAAATGAATACAGACCAGATTAGAAGGGAAGCAATAACCTGGGAAAACATTTTTATATTCAAAGGTTCTGATAAAGGCTTCATTTCTAAAATATATAGAGAATTGACTCAAATATATAACAATTCAAGGCATTCTCCAATTGATAAATGGTCAAAAGATACGAACAGACAATTTTCAGATGAAGAAATTGAAACTATTTCTAGTCATATGAAAAGGTGCTCCAAATCACTATTGATCGTGCAAATTAAGAATGCAAATTAAGACAACTCTGAGATACTACTGCACATTTGTCAGATAAGGTGACAGGAAAAGAAAATGACGAATGTTGGAGGGGATGTGGGAAAACTGGGACACTGATCCATTGTTGGTGGACTGTGAATGGATCCAACCATTCTGGAGAGCAATCTGGAACTATGCTCAAAGAGTTATCAAACTGTGCATACCTTTTGAACCAGCAGTGTTTCTACTGGGCCTATATCCCAAAGAGATCTTAGAGGAGGGAAAGGGACCCATATGTGCAAAAATGTTTGTGGCAGACCTTTTTGTAGTGGCTAGAAACTGGAAAGTGAAAGGATGCCCATCAATTGGAGAATGGCTGAATAAATTATGGTATACAAATGTTATGGAATATTATTGTTCTGTAAAAAACGATCAACAAGATGATTTCAGAGAGGCCTGGAGAGACTTACATGAACTGATGCTAAGTGAAATGAACAGAGTCAGGAGATCAATATACATGGCAACAACAAGACTAATGATGATCAATTCTGATGGACATGGTTCTCTTCAACAATGAGGTGATTCAAACTAGTTCCTATTGTTCAGTGATGAAGTTAATCATATACATCCAGAGAGAGGCCTGTGGGAAGTGAGTGTGGACCACAACACAGCATTTTAACACTTTCTGTGAATATTTGCTTGCCTTTTGTTTTCCTTCTTAGGTTGTTTTTTTTTTCTCTTTCTAGATCTGATTTTTCTTGTACAGTAAGATAACTGTATAGATATGTATACATATATTGGATTTGTCATATAATTTAACATATTTAACATGTATTAGACTACCTCTCATCTAGGGATGGGGGTGGGGAGGAGAAGGGGGAAAATTTGGAACAAAAAAATCTTTGCAAAGGTCAGTATAGAAAAATCACTCATATGGTCTGTAAATAAAAAGCTTTAATTAATTAAAAAAAAGAAAATGTTAGGTATTCTGTGGCACAGACCCTTGAAAAATTGTGATTATGAAATTCCAATGTATTCATAAATATATGGAAAATTCCTCTCTAATACTTGATTAAAAACATTGAAGAGTTATTATCCTAAAAAAATAAAATATATGCATGGTGTACTTTTAATCTACATCATTAAAATTTTTCTATCATTTAAAAATTTCTAAACAAACAAATCAATAACTCAATTTGTGATTTTTTTTATTATTTTAGTTGTGTCCAACTCTTTATGATTCCATTTGGAATCATCAGTTTGGAGAAGGATCTTCAGCTCATTTTAAGGCAGAGTGGCTTGCCCAGCATCACATTTAGGTCTTCCTAATTCCAATATCAATGCTGTATCCACTGTGCTACCTAGTTGCCTCAAAATTGAGCCAATGTTTTGTGATATGTAGTGTCTGGCAACTTCCAAGGTGTAAATACTCACACTAAAATTTTTACTATCAGCTCCTGTTTGAGCTAGTTTGAACACATCTCTGTGTGTATAGTAGTTTACAAACTTTGATATTCTATATAAATGTTAATGATTATTATTGTTCTTTTTAACTTTTTTCTATTTCTTCTTTATATTCATTCTCCATGAATTTCTTATTAACTGTAAGAGAACTGATCAGTTGTAACTAGATACCCAGCTAACTTGGTGAAATTACAGGATGTGGGTCTTTGTTTGAAGGCAACTAAGTGACACTTTCTCAGCGAGTGTAGTCATGTTCATAGGAAATTTTCTGAGAGGACACAGAACACCTAATTGGTTTTTAGAATTTATATGAATCTGTGGTTCTGTACCTCTCTTTGGCAAAACCTAGACATGAATTGTATCATGGATATATTAGAAATTTTCCTAGAGTAATTCCATGTGGGGGCCATGAGCCAAAAAGATAAAAAAAAAAATCAACAACACAAAACCCAGAATAAAAGCTAGTTCATATAAGTCCACCATTTTAAGGTTCCAGACCCAACGGCTGTAGTTTAGAGTTCTGAATTGAGGAAAGCAAGAGGAAGAACAAGAATGAGCCAGTTTATCAGCTTGTTTGTATAATGGAGGTAGAATAGTCTAGCATGTGCAAATATTTCCTGCTCACTTCCAGTCCAATCATGCGGAAGAAACTTGGGTAGAGAATATTTCCTGTTGGACATGGATGACATGGACTTGGACTGGACTTGGCTGCTTAATTGGAACTCAGTGTACTCTTACAGAGGAGGTGACCTTCCTCTTTCTTGGCTTTGTTGAGGGAGGGCTTTTTAGGTCTGCCTCCTAAATAGGGGAGGGCTGGTTGCTTTGCTTCCTCCTCCCCCCAAAATGGTACCTGTATTCCCTTCTGACCTTAGACAAGCAAGTATTCTAAAAATGGAGTGCATTTGAGAAATCCAGAAATTTCACTTTTGGTTGGTCAGTCTGTAAAGCAGTATTTATTAAATTCCTATTATATGTTAGGCACTCTACTAAGTAATTGAAGCTGAATGGAAAGGGGTCCATCAAAATAATAGTGGCTTATGAAAATGTCTGCATTGGGACAGGGTAAAGAACATTGCTACCTCTTAACTGAAGTGCAAACCCTTAGAGGCCAGCTGGGCTACTTGTCTAGCAAGAAGCTCCATCATCATGGCTAATATTTATATAGTGCTTACTATATGCCAGTTACTGTGCCTCATGTTTTAAAATAATTGATGTGATAATTAGTGACTGGAATTTATATAACACTTTGAGGTTCACAAAATACTTTACTAATATTGTCTCATTTGATCCTTACAATAACTCGGGGACATAGGTGCTATGATTACCCCTATGTTACAGATGAGGAAACTGAGGCAAATAGGAGTTAAGTGATTTGCCCAGGGTCATAGAACTACTGTCTGAGACTGGATTTGACTTGATTTGATTTCAAGTCTTCCTGACTTTGGTGGGCCACTTAGAGAAACTTCATGAAGACTTTAAGAAAAGGGAAAAAGATTCCCTGGTCCAGGAGGCAGCATGTACCCTTTTATTATAGGTATTCTCAGAACCGATGCCTCACTACCTGTGAATGTTAAGTGTGAGCCCATTCTATCTAGGAACTTCATGTGTGTAGGGAGAGCTTGCACTATAGATTTAGGGGAAATGTTTTGTATCCTTTTATCTTGAACCTTCTCAACAAATCCCTTTCCTAAAAGCTAATGTAGTCTAACTAATTGTTAATGGAGGCATGCTAGGTGGGAAGGGAGAAATCATATTAGACACCCAGCCCCTAAGGGTTACTTCTGGAACTCAGAGTAGCAGTAATATTTGTACTTCTGGAAGCCTAACCTGATAATATAAGTACATATTAGGAAAGCATGGGTGCTGCCTTTTTATGGGCCACTGAGAGATTCAAGTCAGCTAGTCCACAGAAGATCCCTATGTCCTTCCAGGGCATATACTCACACTCCATGAGGAGGTGTCTCTCAACTGCCTCCAAACAAAGATCTCCACTCTATAATCTCAGGTTGATTAGGTAGCTCAACAAATTAATTTTGTACTTTTCTGATCCATCTTCCCCCCGCCGTTGCTGCCAGAATAGTATTTAATTCAACTTCCAATCTATGCTGTGCTCAAATATCTTTTTTTGTACAAAGCTTTTCCAAACTCCATCCCACCTCTACTGCTGGTGTTCTCTTTCCCAAACTACCTTGTATCTATTTGTATTTGCCAACTTTATATTTATGCTGCACATATTTTTGTATGTACTTGTTACCCCCATTAGAATATAAGCTCATAGGAAGAAATTGTTTTTCTCCAATATCTAGCCCAGTGCCTGGACATTCATTGTATGGAATCTTATGGTAGAAATTTAATAAATGTTTGCTTGCTAATTTAAACCCTTCTAATTGTCAATTTTTATTAACTGATTCTGGTTTCCCCATTCAAATTTTTGAAACTCCAATTGTCTGCAATTTTTTTTCTGATCTATATTGGTTCTGCTGCAAGTTAGTCAATCTTTCTCAGCATTTGCTTATTTCATTTTCTTTTTGATAGATGATTAATAAGGTTTTAATCTTATACTTTTTTGTTTCTAAATTATATTTAATTCTGTTTTAAAAGCTTTGTTTTTTCTGTTCCCACTTGCAATTCAGCATATTTATCTTTTTGTGGCTCTAACAACTTTTGCATATCTAATCATAACTATAGAGCCCCAACTATATATGCTTCCTTCTTAATTCCATGTAAATTATAATTTCTGCAATATTTCATATTTGTTGCATGATTTCGCTAGTAGATCACAAGATATGAAACTGCCATATTTTTATATAATTTCCCATTCTTCATAGGCCATTTTTCAATTTTGATTTCTTCTTCTTTTTTGCTGAGGCAATTGGGGTTAAGTGACTTGCCCAGGGTCACACAGCCAGGACGTGTTAAGTGTCTGAGGTCGGATTTGAACTCAGGCCCTCTTGACTTCAAGGCTGGTGCTCTATCCACTGCACCACCTAGCTGCCCCTTGATTTCTTTTTAAAGTAAATCCAGCTCTTCCTGCTCACAAAAACATATTAAGTTCTAACTTCTTTTTCTATTTTTAAAAACATTTTCTTCAGATAATCAAATGGTTACCACTAGATTGGTAATTAGAGTGCTTCAATCTGATAAACAATTAAATTCAACAAAATCATTCAGACAAGTCCAAAGTCAGCCAGATAATTTCTTTTTTGCTTTTTCCAAAATATTTTTTCCTTATCTTCTCTTCCCCTGGTTATTTTCTAAGTTTCAGAAAATCAGAATAAGAAATTAGGGTATAGTGAGGAAAGTGCTGCTCTGTGGATCAGGAAGGCTTTGGATTCAAGTTCTACGTTTGAGGCACATTAACTCTGTGACCATAAGCAGTAACCTAACTTCTTAGTGTCCCTAAATAAATCTTTAAAACTTGAAATAACAAATAAGTTGCTGATATAGATAAGGAGTTTCCAAAGCAGAAGTTTCTCACACAGACAAATTCACAAATTTAAAAAAAAAGCCAACAAGGAGGGAATGTGGATCCCAAGGTTAGTTTCAATGTAGTAGGTTAGAGGAGGATGTTGATTAGAGTAACTCCCATTCAACACCGTCTCCCAGTTCACTTGTTGAAATTATAAGGCAGATATTCTCCAGTTGATAAATAGTCAAAGGATATGAACAGACAATTTTCAGATGAAGAAATTAAAACCATTTCTAGTCATGTGAAAAAATGCTCTAAATCACTATTGATCAGAGAAATGCAAATTAAGACAACTCTGAGATACTGCTACATGCCTCTCAGATTGGCTAAGATGGCAGGAATAGATAATGATGGATGTTGGAGGGGATAATGAGAAAACTGGAACACTAATTCATTGTTGGTGGAGTTGTGAACTGATATAACCATTCTGGAGAGCAATATGGAACTATGCCCAAAGATCTATAAAACTGCATACCCTTTGATCCAGCAGTGTCTCTATTGGGTATGTATCTCAAAGAGATTATAAAAAAGGGAAAAGGAATCAAATGTGCAAAAATGTTTCTAGTAGCCCTTTTTGTAGTGGCAGGAAATTAGAAACTGATTGGATGTCTATCAGTTAGAGAATGGCTGAATAAGTTATGGTATATGAATGTTATGGAATATTATTGCTCTATAAGAAATGATCAGGAGGATGATTTTAGAGAGGCCTGGGGAGATTTGCATGAACTGATGCTAAGTGAAATGAGCAGAATCAGGAGATCATTATACATGGCAACAACAAGACTATATGATGATCAATTCTGATGCATGTGGCTCTTTTCAGCAGTGAGGTGATTCAGCCCAATTCCAATGATATTGTGATGAAGAAAGCCATTTGCACCCAGAGAGACTATGAGGACTGACTATGGATCACAGCATTATATTTCCACTTTTTTATTGTTGTTTGCTTGTATTTTGTTTTCTTTCTCATTTTTTCCCTTTTTGATCTGATTTTTCTTATGCAGCATGATAATTGTGGAAATACGTACAAAAGAATCACACATACTTAACCTATATTGTATTACTTGCCATCTAGGGGAGGGGATGGGGATAAGGGAGAGAAAAAAAAATTTGGAACATAAGGTTTTACTAGGGTAAATGTTGAAAATCATCTATGCATGTGTTTTGAAAATAGAAGTTGCTGAGGCAACTGGGGTTAAGTGACTTGCCCCGGGTCATACAGGTAGGAAGTGTTATGTGTCTGAGGTTATATTTGAACTCAGGTCCTCCTGACTTCAGGGCTGGTGCTCTATCCACTGCACCACCTAGCTGCCTCTAAAAAAAAGAAATTTTAAGGCAGAGTCAAGATGGTAGAGGAAGAAATATAGTGAGCTTCCCTCTCAAAGACAAACAAACAAAAACATCTCTTCCTAATCAATATAGAAAATCAATCAGACTAAATCCTCATCAGGAAATCCAAGGGAAAAAAAATCACAATGAGTCATTTTTTCAGCCTAAGTCAGTATAGGGAAATAGAGAAGTGTGAAATGACTAGGGACTGGGTTTGGCTGGGAGCATGCATAAGGAGCAATTCAGCATGGGAAAAGGCTGTACACCAGGGCCAGAGAAGGTCAAAACACAAAAGAGCTTAAAATTGTACTTGGTACAGCACAGGTCTCAATTTGCAGTTCTTATAGTTCACTACCTAGCTTTGGGTCACAGATCCCAGGAAGACTTAAGGGATTGTGCCTAGAGATGCTATTTCAGGGTAAAGAACAGTCTCAGGCTCTTGGCTATTACTGAACAAGGGTCAAGTTCAGAAGTTAGCAGTAGCTGTGTGTTTCTGATCCCAGGAACAAATCAGAGTCTCAGTTCCAGCCTTCAGCCCAGTCTGAAGATTGTAGTGGAATAACCAGGGCAGGAATTCCAGACTAAAAGCAAATCTACATTTCTGTCCCTCTGAATCAGCAGAACTTTCCAGTTGAGGGATAGTAGCTTAGTTCAGTAGTAGTCTACTAAAACTCAAAACAGGGTGAGCTCACAGATACCTGTTGCTCAATCCCCAAACTTGCAGAGATCAGATTGGGCATGGGGAAGCAATCAGATTTTGCCTTGAATCTAACTACTTTGGGAGCACTGAAAGCTTAAAGGTCCTAAGCCTGAAGTATCCCTAAAATTGGAGAATAATTCAACATTCAAGGTTTAAAGAAAGCACCATTAAGATTAGCTCATATATTTTTTCCATCAGTATGGGGAGCTAGACCCTAAGATAAAAATTTAAAATCAGGAAGTGTGAAGAAGATAGAAAAAATGAACAAAGAGAAAAAAATCCTGTCACCAAAAGCTATTGTATTGTCAGGGTAATCAAGAAACAAATCTAGGGGGAAAAAAAAGCATGACTTCAAAATATATTTATATGCAAACCCTTAAAGAAATTCACAGGTTGGGCACAAACTCATTCAGAATTCCTGGAGAAGAGAGCAAGTAGCAAGAGTTTTAAAAAAATTAGACATTTTTTAATAAATGAAATGAAAGTACTAAACAAAAAATTGGTGAAAAATGAGAGCTATGAAAGAAAGAATTGGAAAGGGAAGCAACAGGTTGGCACAAGAGCTACCAATGTCTGCTTAATCAACAAACTTACTAAAAATTAGAATTAAATAAATAGAATCAAAAGACTTCATGGAGACACATGATATATTACAAACAAAGTCAAAATAGAATAGAAGAAAATATAATGTATCTAATAGTAAAAACAACTGGCTTGAAAAATAGATTGAGGAGAAAAAAATTAAGAATCACTGGACTACCTGAAAGCCATAACCAAAAAACAGATAAAAACATAGATATCATATTGAAAGAAGTAAAATCAAGAAATATTAAATTTCAAGAAAGAAACCAGCTCATGTTTCTTAGAACTAGAGGACAAAGTAGAACTAGGCTCTACCAGTCAATCGCCTCAAAGATTATCTCCAAAATTAAATCTTTCAAGAAGATTATAGTCAAAATCCAGGTCAAAGAAAAAAATACTACAAGTAGACTGAAAGAAGAATTCTAGTACTGAGGTACCCCAATCAGGATCACAAATGACTTTTTTGTTGTTGAGTCATTTCAGTCATGTCTGATTTTTTGTGACTCCATTTGGAGTTTTCTTGGCAAGGATACTAGAGTCATTTGCCATTTCCTTCTCTAGCTCATTTTACAGATGAGGAAACTGAGGTAAACAAAGTTAAGTGACTTGCCCAGGGTCACACAGCTAATAATTGACTGAAACTAAATTTAAACTCAGAAAGATGAGTTTTCCTGACTTCAGATCTGGCACTCTATCCACTTCATCACCTAGCTGCTCTCATATATGACTTAGCAGCCACTATTATGTAAAAGAAAATAACTTGGAACAGAACATTCCAGAAAGCAATGAAAAATTAAATATAATCCTATAGGGGAAAAATGAATGTTTAATGAAATAGAGGACTTCCATACATTTTTCAAGCATTAGACCTTGAGTGGTCCATTTTACTACTTATGAAGGGAATGAGGTTTTGAGTTTTCTCATATGAAAATATTTCATATTTCTCACATGAAATATTTCATATGCATATGAAGGGATCAAAAATGGTTAAGGATTACTTGGAATAATCATTAAGTCTTTGATTCTCAAACTTTTTGTTCTCAGGACCCTTTTACACTTTTTTTTTTTTTTTCCTGACACAGTTGGGGTTAAGGGACTTGTCCAGGGTCACACAGCTAAGAACTGTTAAGTGTTTGAGGTCAGATTTGAACTCAGGTCCTCCTGACTTCAGGGCTGGTTCTCTATCTGCTATGCCACCTAGCTGCCCCCTTTTACACTTTTAAAAGTTATTGAGGACCCCAGGGAGTTTTGTGTGTGTTTGAATGTGAGTTAAGTCTAATGTATCATATTAGAAATTAACACTAACATATTTCAAAAAATATTTATGAATAACTCAAAAGAATAAGTCTATTACATGTAACATAAATAACATATTTTTATAAAAAATAACTATTTTAAAAAACTAGTTAGAATGGCATTGTTTTGCCTATTTTTTCAAATCTCTTAAATGTCTGTATTCTCCTACCTTTTTGTTTATTCATTCTCTTGCCATATGTGGTTTTGAGATGTAATTTGAAAAGGCAGTATATTAATAGGTAAATAACATTTTAATATTATTATGAAAATAGTTTTGACCTCTTAGCCCCTATGAAAGTATTTTGGAGACTTCCAGGAATCCTCAGACTATGCTTTGAGAAGAACTGATCCTGGGGTAGCAAGTAGGAAAGTAAACTATGGAGGAAGTTCTGACTTATTTTTTGCATCTTGTAGGTTGAATAGGAGGGAGATTTTTCTTCTCCCCCTCAGCCGTGGCTTTCTGCAAGTGAAGCAGCTGGCAGTAGGAAGGTTTGCAAGGAGACTGAGAGAAAGATTAATGGACATTGTTTCCTGAACTCCAATTTTTTTTTTGTATGTTGTATTTTTCTTTATTTTGTTAAACATTTCCAATTACATTTTTTCATTTTATTAAAGCTTTTTATTTGCAAAACATATATATGAGTAATTTTTCAACACTGACCCTTGCAAAGCTTTCTGTTACAAATTTCCCCTCCCCCAGCTCCCACCCCTCCCCTAGATGGCAGGAAGTCTACTACATGTTAATTATGTTAAAATCCTTGACAATTCGAATACGTGTATACATATTTTTAGGTTGTCTTGCTGTTCAAGAAAAATCGGATCTACAAGAAAAAAAAATCTGAGAAGGGAAACATAATGCAAGCAAACATCAATAGAGAGCATGAAAATGTTATGTTGTGTCCACATTCATATCCCTCTCTCTGGGTGTATATGGCTTTCTTCATCACTGAACAATTGGAACTGGTTTGAAACATTTCATTGTTGAAGAGAGCCATGTCCTTCAGAATTGATCATCATATAGTCTTGTTGTTGCTGTGTATAATGATCTCCTGGTTCTGCTGATTTCACTCAGCATCAGTTCATGCAAGTCTCTCCAGGCCTCTCTGAAATAGTCCTGCTGGTCATTTCTCACAGAACAATAATATTCCATATCATTCATATACCACAATTTCTTCAGCCATTCTCCAATTGACGGGCATTCATTCATTTTCCAGTTTCTAGCCACTACAAAAAGGACTGCCACAAACATTTTTGCACATGTTGAACTCCAACTTTTTATGGAGATAGAGATTTGATTAAAGAGAGATCAGCATCTGGAGAAGGATGCTGCTGAGATTCTGAAAAACCGAGTGACCTCCCTCTAGTCATACAAGGTTTTGATTCTCCCTGAAAGAGGATGTCAGCAAGTGTGACAGTGAGATAGCAGATGAGAATCAGTCATTGAAGCAAGGCCTCTTATAGAGAGCAAGGTATCCAATGGCAAGTAGAAATAGTGAACTCAGAAAAGCATCTCTTCTTAGCCGAAACATCTTGTCTAAGAAGAGCAACATGAGAAAATCACAAGAAGGAATCAGGGGTCCTGCAGCACTGGAGGCAAAGGCTGTAATTTTCTGCTTTCCTCACATGTTGGCTCCTCCTAAATGATCTTATTTTTTTATTCTCTCTATTGGCCATGTACATTTGTAGAGTGGCTTACCCTGGGTTTGGGGGAAATGCTATATTGCAAATCCTTTTACTATTCTATTCTAATAAATGTTTTTGTCCTGAGGTAATTGTGTCCTCTGGCTGACAATTGAAAAACAAATGTATCAGTTATGGTCCATGAATTATAATTTTAGGATTTTAGTCCAACAGAGTATAGGGAACTTGAAATAGTAATTCATCAGGAGACTTAAGCCTCTCACCATCCTTGTGTTCAATTATTTCAGTCACTTCTGATTCTTCACAATCCCATTTGAAGTTTTCTTGGCAAAGAAACTGGAATGGTTTGCCATTTCCTTCCCTAGCTCATTTGACAGATGAGGAAACTGAGGCAAATTGGGTTAAATATCTTGCTCAGAGTCACACAGCTAATATCTGGGACCACATTTGAACTCAGGACAACATTTTTTTCCTGATTCCAGGCTAGCCACTCTATCTACTGCCACCTACTTGCCCTTGCAATTTTCCAGAAAAAAAATTCCCTTTCACTCCTTTGTATTTAAGATCTATCCTATTAATGTAAGCTTTTTGAAGGCAGGGACTGATTTTGCTTTGGTATTTTATCCCAGTGCTTAGCACAGGGCTTAATAAATGTTTTTGTCATTACTCATTTAAAATATAATATTTTTTATTTTATATTCTCAACATTCCCTGAATGTTGTCCCTGAACAACATTCCCTGAAGCCAGTTCTCTGTATACTATGGGTACACTGACTTTCAGTAATAATGATAAAAACAATAAATAATGACATTCATTATTATGGAATATTATTGTTCTGTAAGAAATGACCAGCAGGACTATTTCAGAGAGGCCTGGAGAGACTTGCATGAACTGATGCTGAGTAAAACGAGCAGAACCAGGAGATCATTATACACGGCAACAACAAGACTATATGATGATCAATTCTGATGGACATGGCTCTCTTCAATAATGAAATGTTTCAAACCACTTCCAGTTGTTCAATGAAGAAAGCCATATACCCCCAGAGAGAGGGATGTGAAATGTGGACCACAACATAACAGTCTCATACTCTCTCTCAATGTTTGCTTACATTGTGTTTCCTTTATCTGATATTTCTTTCTTGTAGATATGATTTTTCTTGCACAACAATGATAAGTGTGGAAATATGTATACATATATTCGATTTGTCAAGTATTTTAACATAATTAACATGTAGTGGACTTCCTGCCATCTAGGGGAGGGGAGGGGACTGGGGGTAAAATTTGTAACGGAAAGCTATGTAAAGATCAATGCTGAGGAACTACCCATACATATGTTATGCAAATAAAAAAATTTAAAAAACACAAACAAAAAAAAGAATAATTTCATTCATTATTTTGAGGCTTGAAAAACATTTTTCAAATATCTCATAACAACCTGGGAAAAGCAAATACTATTTTTATCTCCATTTTACAAATGAAGAAACTGAGGCAGACCTGATGTTAAGTGACTTGCTTAGGCTCACATGGTTTGTAAGTGTCTGAGGCTGGATTTGAATTCAAGTTTCGCTGAGTCCAGGCCCAGTGACTCTTATAGGATCAGGATTATTCTAAATGGTATAGCAGATATTTGACAGCCCTTCCAATCATTGAAGTTAGGTGTTATGGCCTCCCTAAGGCTTCTCTTCTCCAGATTAAATACCTCCAATTCCAGCTCTCATTCAATATGACTTGATTCTATTTTGACATAATTTCAAGGTCTTTTACCATTCTGGTGCATTCACTATCTTATCAATGTTCTTCCTAAAATGTGGTTTGCAGATACAATATGTCAGGTATGGCTTGGCCAGAGCAAAACATGACAGGACTTTTACTTTCCCCTTTTTTCCCCTAGATAGTCTACCTTTTTTGAAGGTAGCATCACTAATCATTAGTTCTTTAATCTGTCACCTTACATGGTTAACTTCTCTTAATGACACTCTAGATAGTGTCAGTATCATTATTCTCATTTAGCAGATTGGAGGGGGGTAGTTCTAGGGCCTATGATTCCATTGGTATAAGAAATTACTTCTGGTCAGTTCCCAGGTAGGAGTTTCAGGCATGAAAGTATTAAATTCCTGAAGATGGCTTTCTTTCTGTTTTGGGGAGGGATGATAGAAAGTTGCAAAGGCCTCGAGACTACATAAGAGAAATATCTAGCAGTGGAGGTTCCCTATAGACAGATCAGTGCAAATAGATGGATTCCCTTTTAGCAGAGGCAGCAGTTCACTTGATGGTACCACCAGAGGACATCAATTGCTCAAAAAGGTCAGAGGTTGGATGTGATATATAGGAGGACTTTCCATCTAGGGAAGGGGGTGAGGGGAAAGAGGGAAAAATTTGGAACAGAAAGTTTTGCAAGGGTCAGTGTTGAACAATTACCCATGCATATGTTTGTAAATAAAAAGCTTTAATGAAATTAATTAAAAAAAGAAGTTGGATGTGAATTCAGGTATTTCTGACTCCCAGTCCACAACCTATCCACTGACAGTTGTCTGATTCTGGTTTAGTAATTTAATATCTGAGTATATTTTTTCATATATAAAACCAGGATAATAATAACTATAGCACCTACCTTCCTGGTTTGTTGTAAGAATCAAATGAGACAATGCCTCGAAAAGTGTTTTGCAAACCTTAAAGTGCTCTGTGAATGTCGGAGTTCTGATTGTGATCCAATCTCTGCCCTCAAGGACCTTATATATATATATATTTTTTTTATCATAAACTATAAAACTATCCACAGAAAACTCCTAAAGAAATATGCAAAACAATGGACAAAGTCATAGCTTTTAATGAGGTGAAACTCAATGCACTAAAAAACAATGAATAGCAAATAAAGTGTTTTAATTATACATCTTCTTCGTTTTGACTGGTCACTTGCTGCCTATACTCTGTTATCCTTCAAAGAGAAGAAAAAACCAGTACACAAACAATTGTGGTACAAGATAGAATGTTCTAGGGATGAAAGAAAGATCTAGATCAAGTGTCCCCAGAACTATAGTGTCAGAAGGGGCACCTTTAGCTGGGAGAATCAGGGACTGTTTAAAATTCTTTTAAATAACTTTTTATTTTTCCAAATAATGCAAATATAGTTTTCAACATTCACCCTTGCAAAGCCTTGTGTTCCAAATTTTTTCTCCCTCCCTTAACTGCACCCTGCAATGTTAATAGAGAGAATGGGGCAGATGTCAGAGATATTTGAAGGCATGATCAATAAGACTGTGATTCTAGGTGTGTGTGTGTGTGTATGTGTGTGTGTGTGTGTGTGTGTTGAGGGTAGGGGTGAAAGAGAGAAGAGTCATAAGTAATGGCTAAGGTTTTGAGCAAAGCAATAACTACCAGTGACCAAAAGTGGATTAGGCCAGAGTAGCAAGAAGACTCAACAATAACAATAGATTCCATCCATATGGTTACTCCCACTGACAATCACAATTTATCCCTGCTTATCTATCCTCTACCATTCTTGTCCATGTACTGACATAAGTTCATAGTAGAAGTTAAGCCACCATTCTGGGGAATTTTTTTGTTTTCTCTTAATTTTATGAGGAAACTGATGAGGCACATGGGCTATCCACTATTATCCCTTACCCTCAATACGTAACCAGCTCCCCTTCTTTTTCATTCATGTATTTCTTTGATTACATGCTTTTTACCATTTCTTCCAGTCACCTGTCCACTGCTGTTTGAATGATCCTCATTTTCAAGACTTCAGAGACAATAGTGTTCTATGATTCATAGTAACAATGGATCAGAGCATCATAGATTTAAAACTTCGAGGGACCTTAGAGATTATTCAGTTTTAACTCCTTCATTTTACAGATTTGGAAACTAAAACAAAGATTAAGTGGCTTCCCTAGTGAAATCAAACAATTAGTGTTTGAAGCAGAATTTGAACCCATGTTAGAGGCAGGAACAATGATTGAGCTCTGGGACTAGAGTTAGGAAGAATCGAATTCAGATATAGACTCAGATAGCTCCTAGCTGTGAGACCCCAGACAAATCATTTAATCTCTTTCTTCCTCAGTTTCTCCAACTGTAAACTGAGGAAAATAATAACACCTACTCCCCAGGGTTGTTATGAGGATCGAATGAAATAATATTTGTAAAGTGCTTAGTATGGTGCTTGGGACATAATAGGTACTTATTAAGAACTTGTTTCCTTCCTTTAAGTCTAAAGCCCTATTCATTGTACCATGTTGTAAGATTTTTTGTTAGGGTGGGATGATAGTGGATTTTGGATCTGTGACTTCATTCAAAGTATATAGAACACCCAATGTAGAAATTTCCTTTAATACAAACTAACAATTCACCAGAAAGCAATAAATAGACTATTCTCAGGCTGGGAATGGGATAGGCAGGAGGCCTGAGTGGGAGGGCAGGGAAGGATTGAGACATGGTCTTGTCATTTGGGAAGATCCTGTGGGTAGGATTTGTAACATGCTTGATTCTAGGAGAGGGAACTACAGAAAACTCATTACATATGGATCTGTGATTCTAAAATTTCATGGCTCTAGGATTCTATGTTCTGAAGCTCTATTCTTTTTTTTCTAAAATTTTATGTTTCCAAGGCATAACAGCTACTGATCATAATCATAACTTTAGGCCATCTTGAAAATAACTAGACCAGCTAAGATTCAGTTCTAAAAGCTGAGTGTTTGTATGGGAGCATTTTCCCTAGGCAAAGCATTTAACATAATCAGTGTATTCCATTCCTTAGAGCACTAGAATGTTCTATTATATCAACCCAATTCACATTCAGGAAAGCCTGGGACTCTTCCTCCTGCAGAAGTTTCTATTGCTCCCACTTTTCATTTCTGATAGTTCTGCTCTGGCTTTCCTATTGAATCTTTTATTGCTCCAGCTTTTAAATTCCTATCTAGGCCCCAAATTGTGAGCCGGGTGATAAAGTATAGACTTATTCACTTCTTTCTCCCTTCCCCTAGGGTCCAATTTTCTTTTATCTCTCAGCAGTAGGTGTAATTCCTCTAATTATCATTCTTTTATACTAATTTGTTTTCTAGAACTTTGCCAATGGCCATACTCATCTCACTAGTCTAGTCTGTTCTAGTCTCTGATAACTAATTTAAATATTAATTAATTTAATTAATTAATCTGTGTCTCCTAACAAGCATTATAAGTAGAGGACAGAATACTCCTCTCTATTTCTCTCAAAAATCAGGTCTATAATCTGATTTTATTAAAAAAATAATATTTCATTTTCCCCAATTACATAAAAAATAATTTTTATCATTAAAAGTTTTTGAGTTCCAAATTCTACTTCTCCCTCTCCTAACCCCTTCCCACCCACCCTCTCTGGAGATAGTAAGTAATCTGATGTAAGTATAATCTGACTTGATGTGCTCTGACCTGGGCCAGATTTTGATCAGGTGTATTTTGCTCACCTCAGCTCTTTAGACCCCAGCTTCATAAACTGTGGGTTATGACCCCATCTGGGGTTTCATAGCTGAATGTGGAGGTCACAAAATTATGATTTATTGTCAGTAAATATTTGATTTATATACCTATTTTATATACTTATATACTCAGGGTCATATAAAAATTTCTCAAGTGAAAAGCAGTCACTAGGGGCAAAAGTTTAAGAAGCTCTGTTCTAAACTATTTAGCATTTTGGTCACTGTAACAAAGTATTATGATTCTGTGATTCTTACATAAAGGAGAAGGTTCAATACACCCACCTCAATCAATTGACAGACATGATTAGGTTTAAAAAAATTTTTATGTCTCTATATCTGTACTAAGGCAGCCAGATGGCCCAGTGGATAGAGCTCCAGACATCATCTTGAGTTCAGATCTGACTTCTGACACTACTAGCTGGGTGACCCTGGGCAAGTCACTTAATCCTGTTTTCCTCAGTTTTGTAAAATGAATTGGACAAGGAAATGGCATTCTAGTATCTTTGCCAAGAAAACTCCCCCAAAATTGAATTGAAGCACTGGGCACTAATATATCTATAGTCTGTGGTTCCTTTATCAAGTGTGAACTATGTCCCTAGGGATTTTAAATAATATGAAGATTTTTAGCAGTTGTTGAGTCTAATTGAGAAGCAGTCCATTGATTCAGGTTCAGGCCTCTGAGAAGGAATTATTCTTAGGAGAAGGAAGCAGAGTTTCTTTTTCTTTGCTCGCCTTCCACTGACCATGTCATTAGAGAGAAGAGGCCAGTAGGAGACAAGGCATCTAAATGGGAACAGAGACACATATTAGAGCAAATGGATCCCCAAAAGGAAAGATTATACCTGGGAGCAAAGAGAGGCTCACTGAGAACAAGCACAATGTAAACAGATGTGGAAAGATAGCCACCCAAGGGAAGAAGCACCTTCAAGAGGCATGAGAAGAATGCCAGCAATGAACTCAAGGACTTCTAATAACCAAGAAATGGGAATTTACCTTTGGTCACATATAGTCTCTATATGAGTGCCTCACTGCCATCAATTACTCCAAGTCTAAGCCTATTGTTCCCCTGGATTTTTTGTATACTTTGTGTTAAAGTCCTTAGTGTACAAACTCTTTTTTACTATACTATCTTGGTGAATCTTTCTAAAATCTAATTACTTCTTGCCAACCATCAGTGAGAAGCATACTAGTGGGGGTTCATGAGTGACAGGACAAGAAACTCTTGGTTGCCCCTAGTTGTCAAACTACCCTCTGGAGATGTGGCGGGCCAAAGAGAATGTGAATGTGAGAAGTAGCTCTTGAGATTATCATAGGTGAGGAAACTGAGATTGAGAGAGAATACAAGGTAGTTAAGTAGCAGAGATGGAATTCCAATTTTAATCATCTTGATTCCAAATCCAGCTTGCTTTCTACTCTATCATATTCCTTCTGAGGAAGGGTCTATCCTTCCTCTTATTTTTTGTTGGAAGTCACACGTGCCAGCCTACTACCTCCTACCATCCACTCCCCTTGCTTTCATAATTCAGACCTCATTCGTGTATCCTGGGGTCCCTAGAGGTAGGCAGGATAAATTCAGAAAGAGCAGGATGAGGAGTTAAGAGGGGAAGTGATTAAACCTTGAATGAGGATCTGGCAGGGGGAGAGGTCAAGGCCAGGATGACCTTTTGGGAAGGCTGCACAGGTGGGGGCCAACAGTCCCTTTCACCAGGGAGGAAGAAGGAAGTTGGGGGTCAGGAAGGACACGGATGCTTCTGGCCACGAGAGAGGTTAGGAGTCTAAATTAAGCAAAGTGGAGGGAAGGGGGGGAGTAGAGTTGAGGAGGACAAAGAACATTTATATACTCTCATGTTGCCAAAACAAATTCTTCCAAACTCCTTCCCTAAAATAAAAATGAAAAATGAAATGCCCGTCACCCAGCCCTCTTGCTCAGATCCGCCAAGGGCGACGTGAGCAGAATGAAAAAAAACAAAGGGATTTTAGAATCCAGCTGCCAACGGGAGATTACACACCGGAGCGGACATTGCCTTTTTTTTTTTTTCTTTTCAATTATGAGTAATACCTTGCCCGCCTGTGGGCACCTTGCCACCATTTGGAGAACCGTGAGAAACTGTGAGATATGTTCCCCAAACACTATGGCACTTAGGTCACAAGGGATCTTTGTTCTCCCTGGAGGAACCCCTGGCCAAAAGCAGGAGTAACTGGGAAAGATGATGATAAACTGGAAAGAGACACTTACAGTCCTAAAAACACAAAACTAGAAAGAACCATACAGTTTGTATACAATGTTAGAGCTGGGAGGGTACTTAGAATACAGAATGTCAGTGTTGAAGGGAACCTTAGAATATAAAGTAAAGAAAATCAAAGGAATCTTAGAACTGGAAGGGAATTTAGAACTTAGAATCTAGGAAGACAGGGTTGGAAGAGACATTAGCAAATTGGACATAGAATTTGGAAGTTGGAAGGAATACAGCACACAGAATGCCAGAGGTGGAAAGGACCTTATAAAAACCAAATGTCAGAGTAAGGATCTTAGAATATAAGGCAAAGAGTCTCAGAGTCATATGGGAGTTGAAAGGAACATAGAACATGTAATGCCATCATTGCAAAAGAATGTAAGATGTAGAACACAAAATGCCAGAGCTGGAAGAGGCTTTAAAACACAGAATGCCATAATTAGAAGTAGAACACAGAATATAAAATATGGCAAGAACCTTAGAAGACAGAACATGAAATGTCAGAGATGAAAGGGACTCTAGAACACAGAAGGTTAAAATTGGAAAAATACATTCAGATATAGAATGCCTGAGTCTAAAGGGATCTTGAGACATTGTAAAAAAAATGTCAGAGATGCAAGGCACTTTTGAATACAAAATACAGAATGTTGGAGTTGGAAGGGAAATTTGAACACAGAATATGGATTGTCAGAACTGGAAAAGACTATAGAATATGGAACAAAAAATGGCAGAGCTGGAAGCCCTTCTTCTCAATGTTAATATTGTTATGTGTCTATCAATTTTGGAATGCTCTAATCTGGGAAGAATCCCAATTAGAGATGATCTACCAATGGAAGAATGATGGTGAGTATATTCAGTTGAGACCAATGATGATTTTTGCATAAGAAGTTGCTCAAAGGATATTATCAATGAAGCAGATGCCATTAATAATGTGCATTAGGAGAAAATCAAGTGTGTGCTAAGAACTAGGATATATGTATATGTGTGTATACACATATATGCATATAATATAAATGTACATATACATTTACACACATACATATACATAAGCATATGATAGAGTTCCCCTTCTCAAGAAGCTGATAATCTACTTGGAGGATCAGTGGTATGACATGACAACAAAAACAAGCTAAGTACATTTTAGACTGCATTAATAGAAGTGTCTAGATTGGCGCCTGCCCTATCAGGCCATGTACAGATTATTGGTTTTGGTTCCAAGGCCACTGAAGGAGCATATTTGTTCTGTGTGACCCCAGAAAGTCAAACTAGGACCAATGGTAATAAGTTGTAGGGAGGGAACCTTGGCATCAAGGCTGCCCAGTTTATTAATATTGTACCTCATATTTCTTTAACACCTTCAGTGTTCTTAAACAAACCTCTGAGAGAAACATATCAATTTAACAGATAACTGTTCCCTGGCACTATGTTTGTCATGTGCCTATCTCAACCTGATATAGTGTTGTTGTTGAATTGTATTTCAACAATGTTCAACTCTTGATGACCCCATTTGGAGTTTTCTGAGCTAAGATACTGAAGTGTTTTGCCATTTCTTTCTCCATTTCATTTTACAAATAAAGAAACTGAGGCAAACAGGGTTAAGTGACTTGCCAAGGGTCACATAGCTAAGAAAATGTCTGAGGCCAAATTTGAACTCAGGTTTTGCACCCTGGTGATATAATAATGGCTAACATTTCCATGGCACTTTTAATATTTACAAAGTCCTTTATAAATATCATTTCATTTAATTCTCACTACAGTCCTGGGAAGGAGATGCTATTATTATCCTCTTAGAGATGAAGAAACTGAGGTAGAGTTAAGTGACTTACCAAGGAAGCATCTGAGGCTGGATTTGAATTCAGGTTGTCCTGATTCCTGGTCCAATGTTCTATCCACTGCCATCCGTAATTACCTGATAAAAACAAATATCAAAACACTTTTTGAAAAAAATTTATTTATTTATTATTTGCAAAACATATGTATGGGTAATTCTTCAACATTAACCCTTACAAAGCTTTCTGTTACAAATTTCCTCCCCCTACTCCCCACCCTTCCCCTAGATGGCAGGATATCCACTACATGTTAATTACGTTAAAATACTTGACAGATCTAATATATGTATACTTATTTCCACACTTATCATTGTTGTGCAAGAAAAATCGTATCTACAAGAAAGAAAAATCAAATAAAGGAAACACAATGCAAGCAAACATCAATAGAGAGTGTGAAAATGTTATGTTGTGGTCCACATTTCACATCCCTCTCTCTCTGGGTGTATATGGCTTTCTTCACTGAACAATTGGAACTATTTTGAAACATTTCATTGTTGAAGAGAGCCATGTCCATCAGGATTGATCATCATATAGTATTGTTGTTGCCATATATAATGATCTCCTGGTTCTGCTCATTTCACTCAGCATCAGTTCATGCAAGTCTGTCCAGGCCTCTCTGAAATCGTCCTGCTGGTCGTTTCTTACAGAACAATAATAAAAAATCAAAACACTTACTGAAGTCTATTGAGGGAAATAATGGGTACAAAGAAAAGTAAATACAAAATCTATACAAAGTAAACACAAAATAATTTTTTGGGGAGGCAGCTTCATGAAGGACACTGTGCTGAATGGAAGGATTCCAAGAGGTAATTCACAGATGGTAAAATTGAAACTTGGAGAACTTAGGGGATTTGGCCAAGGATACATAGTGAATTCAGTGGTGATACTTAGTCTCAGGCCTCTTGAATTCCAAAAATTTTGCAGTGATACCATGTTTCCCTCTAAAATATAGATTGGACTGTGTTAGTAGGAAAGAACTCTACAAACACTTGAGGTATTCAAATAGAAGCTGGAAGAATATGTTCTCTCACTGGAGGTATTCAAGTGGAGGATAGACAATTACTTATTTTGGCAGAGATTATTTCTTCAGATATAGATTAGACTGGAACCTTCTAGGAAGTCTTAGAGATCTAAGATTCTGTGCTAAGAAGGTAGTACATGCTAGGATCATATGAATGATCCAGATTGAAATCCAGATGCTAAAGAAGATGTTCATTGTGGGCTGGAATCAAAGGGAAGGTGTTGGAAGAATTGAGACTTAATCTGGGTTTTCATAAATTTGTAGAAATTAGATAATTGGGAAGGAGCTGTGGTGGTAGGAAAGACTACAGGGAATTGTATTCACAAGATCTGGTAGAGTTGATTCAGAGTTTGAATTTGAATCCTAGCACTGTTCATTTTCCTTACATATAAGATAAAAAGGTTGGTCTAGATGGGAATAGGTGGGTTGAAGAGGGATGAGTCTTAATCTAAGGAATCTGTCAACTTTAAAAATATATACGTCCATAACTGTATTTCAATATAATTAGTTACCTTTGTCATGCTATGCATTTTATTTTATTCATTTAGCAACATGATTATCAGGAGGGGTCCATGTCCTTCATCAGATTGCCAAAGGGGTCTGGGACACAAAAGAGATTAAGAACCCCTTCCCAAGATCATCCCTAAGATCCCCTTCAGCCCTAGGTCCTATATCCTATGCTTAGCGAATTCTCTGTGCCCAAGAACCTTGGGGATGTCTGAAAGATATTCCCATTATCATGGTGACAGTGACGGAAGCAAAGAGAAAAGAGGAAGTCTACTTTTTGGCCTTCTCTCCTACCTCTGTGCACAAGGGGCTGCCTGGAGGAAGTCGTTAAGGAAATTCCCTAGAGTGGTTGAATTGTGTAGGTTGTCCAGAAGTGTGGATTTCCTTGTTTTTCTTTGCTTCTCTCCACCACTTTAAATATACTTTCCAGCTAGTTATCAAAACCCATTACTTTATCACAGTCTAGGGTTCTTCTAGGGCCAAAAAGTCCTGACTTCCTGGTTATGATCTGGTGTAATGGAAATAAAACTTAGGTTTAAATTGGGAGACTTGGTTGGGTTCAAGACCCAGCTTGTCTCTTTCTGACTTATGTGACATTGGACAAGTCTCTTCTCCCTTCTAAGCCCCAGCTTTCTCCCCTGAAAAATGGGGTGGGGGAATTAGATTAAATCTTCCCACTATTTATTTTGCAAGTTTTAATAATACCTATGTCTCTATGCTTTGAATTTTTGCCTTAGCACTTAAATAAAAATTGATAAATACTAATTATCATGTGGTGTTACTTGGGATGTAAAGCTTATGAAATAGTAGCTTTGAAAACATGAAGTTTCAAAAAATAGTTACTCTGTAATTTTGAGATTTTTTAAAAATGTGAGTATATTGCATGTGATTTGTACCAACTCGAAACTTTGGAAGCAATAATTTTACCATTACCTTCATTCTCAGGTTTTTTTTCTTTTTAAATCATTTCATTACATTCAACATAGTTTGAATTTTTTAAAATTAAAATCCCAAGTGAAGCATCTGTTTTAAAACAAAACAAAACAAAAAACATCTCCCAAGTTCCAACTCCATCCTCCTGTGGTTTGAGAGAGTCATTGTCCCAGAATGAGAGCAAGAAAGCAGCAAATGGTTTTGATGATTGGCTTTGTTAAGAGAGCAGGGAGATCCTTGCTGTGGCCCAGCTTGCACTGCTGGATCCTGGACACAGCACATTCTTATTTCAGCAGGCAGCACAGTATGCACATTTGATAACCTAAGCTGAACTTGAGATCTGAATTGGGTTTCTGTTCTGGCTCTGTGATCCATGAGTTTTGTACACTTGGTAAAGTCAACTAAACTCTATAAGCCTCAATTTGCTCAGCTAGAGAATGAGAGATGCTTATTTTCCAAGCCCCATTGACCTTTTTTCTGAATTTCTATTTTTTCATCTGTCAAAATGAAGATGATAATAGTCTATAAGAACATCGATTTAGACCAGAAAGTGACTTTAGAGGCCTTCTATCCCAACTCTTCATTTAATATCTGAAGATAAAAGGATTAGAAGACTTGCCTCGGATCACACTGCTAGTAAATGGTTGAGATATAATTCGAACCTATTCACAAAGATATTGTAAGAATCAGATAAGATCATAAAGGTAATTAGCAATTTTTGTTTTCTTCCCTGGGGTATAATAGAAAATATACTAGCCATTGGGTCAAAGGGTTGGATTCAGATCTCTACTCAACTATTTTACTCACTATATGACTGTGGACAATTCAACAGATATTTATTAAGTACCTGTGTGTTGCCCTTCATAGTCTATCTTGGCAAATCTCTAGGATGAGTAGTTCCAGAGTGTGTATGTGTCTGCAATGGTGGAAGAAATTCCCCACACCAATAAAATCATAGGTCCAGTACCTTTTCCTTTCCCTAGTATATACTCTACAAGACACTGCCCTAGGTGGTGTTGATATAAAAAATTTAAAAAAATAAAAAAAAAAGAAATGATCTCTGCCCACAAGAGGTTTATAATCTAACTGGAGCAAATCACCTCTAAAAACTTCAATTTCCTTAATCTGGAAAATGATGATAATATTTATATTACCTGCCCCAGCAAAACAAACACAAGACTCAATACTGGAACATTTTGGCCATCCCTTAAATTCCCCTATCACTTTTTGGACCTAACTTTTTTTTGCAATAGCTAACATTTGTATAATGTTTTAGGGTTTGCAAAGGATTTTACATATATCATCTTGTTTGATATTCACAACAACTCTGTGAGGTAAGTGCCATTATTACCTCCATTTTGTCTTTGGTTTTTCTCTGCCCAAACAATAGATTGCTGTTTTAGGCTTGGTGTATTCATATACAAGTATATGAATGAGAAAGAATGTGAAAGTCCCAAACCCATGGAGTTAGTGCATTGTCACAGTGTTGGAGGTATGTATAGGCTCTCATTTCTTTCATAAGTATTAATGTACTGCCTTGGAGGAGGAGAGGAAACCCCAGCCATCATTTTTGTAGATTTGGAGGAATAAGTAGAAAACTGAATCTAGGCTAAGAGTATAATCATCCTTGAATCCTTTTCCTTCTTCTGGTTGGTCCATAGATAAGCACACCCTGGTTAGATCCCTTTCTTGTTGCCCTTGTTTTCCCTCCTGTGCTTTCTTCTCGTTCCCCCTTAAATCTCAAATTTTACCTTGAGTGAGTTAAAATGAGTAAATAAAAGTCTTTTGTTTTTTGCATCATTGTCCTATTTTGGCTGTTTAGGGAAAGACTTCTAAATCCTCAAAATTACTATCACGAACCAGGACAGTCTATCTAATCAAAATGCTGAGTTGCAGAATACCTATTGGGATTAGTCAACCTATTGGCCAGTTAATTTTGACATGAACATGAATCCAACTTTACTTATAGCCTATGTAATGAGGATAGATCACATTTCACAGACCATGCATAAAGCTGAGCTGAACTTCCCAAGGCTACTTTTGGGGGACAGATTCATGTACTCAGTCCTGAAAGATTTTGGGATGTCATAATGATCCCTTGGTCCCTCAGAAGAGCTGCATCCAAAAAGAATTGGCCACTGAGCCAGGTGGAGCAGTTTACTCAGAAGACTTTAAAGAGTGGGACAATTTTTTTTTACTCTCTTCTTCTCTCTCCTCTCTGTCTCTATCTCTGTTTCTTATCTCTGTGTCTCTGTGTCTGTATTGGTGTCTGTGTCCTTGTCTGTCTCTGTCTGTCTCTGTCTCTCTGTCTTCCTCTCTCTCTGTCTTCCCATGAAGGCAAAAGGGGATTTCTTCTTCCTAATTCTAGCAATGGTAATTATTCACATGTGACATCAAGCATATATGACCCTGAGAATGGATTTCTTTCTCTGAACAGTTGATTGAATAGAAATCCTGAAATAGGTCTTTCCAACTTTGGAAGCAACCTTATGAGTTTGAGAAGTTGGGAGATCCTAGCAGCTGGCACCAGCTGAACTGCAGGATTGTTCCTTGAAGTTTCTACAATGCCTCTTGAAGGAGTTAAGAAGATAAGCCCATGCCCTGTCTTATAAGATATGAACTTAAAGGGAATTGTGGAGAGTGGAGGTAAAGTGAAATGGTTGGTTAATAGTCCCATTGTGCCATATTATAATGTTTAAATATCAACTTCCTGGTAAAGTAAAATAGGAATTATGGGCTATTTTTTCATGTTTTCAATACCTGACAATGTTCACCAGTGCAAGGAGGTAAAAAAGAATAAGTATTTATATAGTGCCTACTCTGTGCTAGATACTGAGCTAGTGCTTTTTACAGTGATTTCATTTGATATTCACAATAATATTGGGTGGTTGGTGCTATTAATTTCCTCATTTTAATTGAGAAAATCATGTAACAGGTATTTTGAAGGTGCCTTGGTGGAGGAGAGGAGATCCCAGTCATCATCTATGTAGATTTGGAGGAATAAGTAGAAACCTGGATCTAGGCTAAGAAGTATAATCATCTTTAGTGAGGAGAAAATAATAATCTATCCTATGTTCCATGTATATTGTTTATTGAGTATTTTTCTAAGTTTTTTCAGGGAAGCCCTAGAGATGAGCTATACTTAAACTTTAATAATTATTCACCCCTCCTTGGGACTGTGGGGTGGGTCCTTAAAGACTCAGATATAATCAGAGTCTGACCTCTTTCTTTAGAGATCATGTTTCCTCAGGATTGAATGTGGACTCTTTGGTAATAGAACTCTCAGGAACCCCTACCCAACCTGGACCAGTGGGACACACATACACACACACACACACACACACACTATATATATAATGTTAGAGCAGAATGACCCTATGAACATATGAATTGGAAGGGTCCTTCATACAAAGAACAACAAATGTCATAGGTGGAGAAGGGACTTAAAAATTGAAAGAAACCTCCTTTTTGGTTTTGTATTTTGCTCAGAACTAGGATTTCACTGGTACTGGGAATCCTCCTAATGTATTTCAGCCTCTATGGGGACAACTTCTGATCTCAGAGATTTGCTTGAGGCAATGAGAGGTTCTATAGCCAGGATCTTACAACTAGAATGTATCAAAGACAGGACCTAGAGAACCATGTTGTTCTAACTCTAGTCATTATGCCAACCTACCTCAGGAAGGTCTTCAGAACATAGAATACCAGAGCTGCAAAGAGCCTTAAACCATCAAACAAAGAATATTGGCTTAAAAGGAAGTAGGAACATCATATATAGCATGTCAGAACTATAAGGGATGTGAGAAGATAAAACAGAATATTTGAGCCAGAAATAATTTATTTCAAAAAGATCATTTTATAAGTGGGAAAAAAATATAAAAGAATGAAATGGGATTGGAGGAGCTGGGAGAAGGCAGAAGGCAAATTGACTTGTCCAAGGTCAAACAGTGAGTTAATGACAGAGCTGTGGTTCCTGGTTGTGCTTCCTTTCTAGACTGCATTGCTATCTCTGCTTCCGTCCACCCATCCATCCTGGAAGCCCTGCCGACGTACACGGATGCTGTTTGTTTATCAAAGCCAGGAAGTCCCCTGTGTGGCCCTCCAGGGGCCAGGAAAGCCTAAGAGGAAAAAACAAAGGATGAAACCTTCAGGAAGGTCTCCTGCTTTCAAGTCACCACTAACACCTTGGGCTTGAGGATTCCTTTGGCCCATGTGCCTCCAAAACCTCCCAAACCTCCCCCCCCACACACACCACATGCCACATCCCCAGGCTTTTTCTAGGAAGCCAGAAAGATTTTGAATGACATGCAAGAGGATAGAAATATCGTGAGTTTTGGGGCAAGAAAAGGATGCGTGATATCCCTCCCTTCCCCTTCTCTCCTCCCCCAACCCCTGCAAAAATCAACAACAGCAACAAAAATTAAAAAAACCCAAAAAACCAAAACCTGAGTCTTTGACTATATGAAAGGGAGTTTGAATTTGCTGAACAACTAGAACAAATACAAATATAGCATCCATTTCCAAGGCTCTTTAAGATTTATTAAAGCCCTTTCCTTGCATTTTTTTCTACAAAGTAGACAGCATAAGTATAATATTTCTATTTTATAGATAAGAGAACTGAGACTCTCAGAGACTGAATAACTTGGTTAACACCACAGAGCTAGTAGAGAGGCAGTATGGCATATAGTGCTTGACTCAGTATGAAGGAGATTTGCATTCAAATTTCTTCTCAAACATTTACCAGCTGTGTGATCCTAAGTTGTCTCACTGAGCCTCAGCTCTCTCATCTGTAAAATCGGAATAATAATACCAAGAATAACTACTTCACAGAATTGCTATGGGATTCAAATGACATGACATTTTTTTAGGGGCAGGAATAGTTTACATTCTGTACCCTCTATGTGCTCTGTCTCATCTCCCTTGGCAAGATTCCAACATATACTTGTCAAGAACAAACTGCTTCTAAGAGATGGAAAGTCAGGTGAGAAGGAAAGAAAACAGTAAATATTTATTACCTCTTCAAGAGGAGAGGGTAGGGCTGGGAAATGCTCAGGATCTCCTGCACCTATCTTTCTACTGTTCTGTACCTGATTCTCATATAGCCCCAGACTCTATGAACTGGAAGGGACCTTAGAATTCACCTTTTAAACAGAGGAGCTACCAGATTCTGCTCAGTCACATGCAATAGGGGGTTCACTCCTGGAAAAAGAAGGTAGGGATGGGAGACAGGGCAAAGACAGAAGCCCAAACTTCGCTTAGTTCCATCTCTCCACTCCATTCATCTCCACTAGGTTTAGAGAAAAAAGGTCTGAGATCTCTCTCTCAACTGAAGTCTTCCAGAGACTCTTCTCTCCTCACCAGAGTGAATCCAGGCAAGAAAGAGAGTGGCTGGGCCAGTTAATGCCTCATAAATGCATTCTCAAGTCCAAGTGTGCAGCCAGTCTAAAGACTCCTCTTCTTCATGTGGAAAGCAGACCAGATATGAGCCTGCTTCCTTAATGAGCTGATGGCATGTAACAGAAAAGCTCTGCTCCTTAACTTGGAGCTTGCCCATTTATTGTATCTGGTCTGCTTTCCACATGAAGAAGAGGAGTCTAGCAATAGCTAAAGGTTTTTGCTAGAAGCCAGATCTATCATTAACTAGAGTCTTCTAGAAAAAGTTGGACAAACACTAGAAGAAACTGGCTGAACCTGCCTCCTTAAGGTAATGACATGTAGTAGAAAGTCTTGCTCCCCACCTTGGACAACTTTTGCTAGAAAACTCTCTAGTTAATGATAGATCTGCCTTCTAGCAAAACCTCTAACTACTTATAGAGATCTTCTAGAAAAAGTTGGACAAACATTTGTGGAGGATGTTATAGAAAGGATCTTTGTTCAGGTACAACTTGAACTTGATGGCTTTTTTTAGAGGCCTTTACCTTCATTCTCAAAGTCTCAGATCTCAGAATATTTGATTCAAGCCTTGACAAAAAGTCATCCAGGATCTGTTGGAACATCTGCAGTAATAGGCAACTCATTCACTCCTTTATTCTGGGTGATATGGTTACTTTGCAAAGCTCCAAGGAAGCATTCCTAGGGAATGATATATTTTTCTCTTTTAAAGGCCTAAATCTGTGATGGCATTTTCAGAAATCCCCAATCATCCTGGCATGAGATCTTTCCCTAGCTTATTCTCCTTGGAATCTCAGAATACCAGTTCTTATCTTGAAGTGAGGAAGACTTGACCCCTGTTTGCCTCAGTTTCCTCAACTGTAAAGTGGGGATAATAACAGCATCTTCCTCCCAAGGTTGTTGTGAGGATCAAATAAGATATTTGTAACCTGACACAGTACTTGACACACAGTAAGCATTATATAAATGTTAACTGCTATTATTATTATTATTCAGAACTGACTCCTTAAGGAGAAAGCTGATTCTATTGTGGAGCAACTCTGATTATTCTAAAGTTCTTCCATATCTTGAGCCAAAATTTGCCCTCTTGATTCCTCTTACTGTTCCTGTTCCTATCTTCTAGAATCACATGGAATGTTAGCATTTTTTGTCTTTCTGATATTGGAAGACAATGTCAGAGATGAAAGATCCATAAAATTTCAACTTGTGCTGAACAAATATTTCTTCTATGACATCAACAATAAGTGTTTGTCCAACTTTTGCTAGAAAACCTTGAGCTACTGATAACCTGTGAATTGATTAATTACTAAGCATTTATTAAGCATCTACTATGTCCTAGACACTGTTAGTTGGTAGGGATAGAGATAAAACATAACAGTCCCTGTCCTCAGAGTTTACATTCTATCAGGTGAGACAGTACATACACAAATAATTACATGCAAAATATATGTAAAAAGGAACTAACCAAGGCCCACCTTTATGAGCATATGCAACATGCTCTGTTAACAATGTTCCTATACAGAAGAGATTGGCTGAGCCTGGTCCCTTAATGAGCTGATGGCATGTAACAGAAAGACTCTGCTCCCCAACTTGGAGCTTGCCCAATTATTGTACCTGGTCTGCTTTCCATATGAAGAAGAGGAGTCTTTAGATTGGACTTGAGAATGCATTCAAGAGGCATTAACTGGCCCAGCCACTCTCTTTCTTGCCTGGATTCACTCTGGTGAGGAGAAGAATCATCTCTGGAATTCTTCAGTTGAGAGAAAGATCTCAGACCTTTTCCTCCAGACCGAGGTTATCATTCTGTGATCTGTAAGCCCATAGCCTTACTCTAGTTTGTGTCTTTGTTTTGCCTTTTCTTTCCTGATCTTAGGTGAAAAGAGTATTGGACTAGACTGTAACCTAGTGACCTTCAATAGGTTGGGAGAGTGGGTATTCAGGGGTCTCAGAGATGAAGTACAGGATTCAGAATCCAGGTTGTAGCCCTCTAGTTTACCCCCAAGAATAGATTATGATTTAGACTGCAGTCTATAGATGCTAAAGCCAAGAGGCAGGGTCCTAGAGAGGGAGGGGCTCACCTACCATGCCACATTGGGAAGGAACTAGTTAGGGCAAGTGCTTTGTGGAAACTGTTTTAAATTTGAGCCCAGTCTGCCTAAGAACCGAGATGGTATAGAACAGAATGTACTTCCAGAAAGATGGGGAGGGGAACATGTTTAATTTTGATCTTGCTATATCTTCACAGTCAATATTCCTTTGTAAAAGCTCATAAATATTAATTGGCAATATGAAACTGAAGTGCTAGTCACTGGTAATTGATATTGGGGAGAACACATGGGAATGAAGCTTAAACTAAAGCAAATGAGAAGATATCACCTGATCCCTCAGGGATATTCCTAGAAACCCAAAGGGAAGGTGTAGCCTTGTTCAGGGGAGCCTGACTCATATTGGAGTTGGAATGAGTATTTCCAGAACTTTGTGTGGGATAATAGATTCCAAATATATTATTAAATATCCAAGAATTCATTCATCTAAAAAATATCCAACTATATTCCAAATAAGCATAAGATAAATTTTTGTGTGTGGTGGCGGGGGGGGGGAGGGGTTGGATGGGGGAAGAAGACACTTCTAGCAACAGCAAAGTTTTCATATAGAAAATGGTACTTGATGAGATTTTTAAAGAAAATAAGGAATTCTAAGTGGTGAAGGAGATATGAGAATGCATTTCTAGACATAAAATCAGTCAGTGCAATGGCAAGTCAGAGAGACAGAAGATGGAGTTTCATGTGAGGAAGAATAAGAAAGCCAATTTGGCTGAATTGTAGAGTGCAGGAAAGGGAGTAATGTATCATAAAGTTGTAAAGGTAGATTGAGATTAGGATGTAAAGGACTTTAAACATTAAACAGAAGAGTTTATTTTTTATCTTAATTAGGGAGCTATTGTAGTTGATTATCTGAGGTACCCCTTCTCCTTTTTAAAAGTTCTACTTGTCAGGAAATTTTTCCTTCTCCCATTTCATGTTCTAGTCATGTTAAGACTTTTTCTGTTGTCAGCCCTGCTCCTGTTTCTTCCCTAATCCAATATTATAAATGGGCTTCTGAGAACTCCTCTACATATAATGCTTTCATTCTCCTCTGTCTTGATATGAAGTTAATATTTATGGAAGTACCACTGCCTAAGAATCAAAACATTCATTTAATGGGGTAAAGTTGTTTGGGTCCACAAGATTGAATTGTTCTTTTATTAAAAATAAAGCACAAACATGAAATCAAAATGTACATTATGTGGGAACATCTTAATCACCTAATATAAACAATAGTGTTTTTGTAAAATGAAAAAAAATTAGGCTTATGAATTTGTCATTGACACTGTCCTTCAGGGATGAATAAGCCAGGGACTTGATCCAGACTTTTCTGAGGAGATATATTTTGCTGGACTACAGAATCTGCTGGTTTGGCATTTCCTAAGTTCTTAAACAATCAATATTCATTTGTGGTGTTCCTACCTCATTCCTGATCCTTAACCCCTTCCCTTGACCTTCCAACCATCTCCAGCTTAGGTATTCCTTGTGGTCTAGGAATTCCTTCCTTAGTGTTTGAAATTTTATTTGAAATGTTTCTCTTTCATGAAAACTTATCCATATCTCTGCCAAATACCTCATTCAGGTTCTGTATTGACTTTATATGCATAATGAATCAGTCATTTTCCTTCCCTGAAATGCAGTTTCCTTATTTGAAAAATGAGAATTGTAAGACCATACATTACTAGGGGAATACCTTCCTATTTGGCAAGAACTCCTAGAAAACTTGGAAAGAAGTTTGACCAAAAAATGGTTTAGACAGGCACCTTACATGCTACACCCACAATTTATTGTTATAAGATGTAAATATTAAGGGTAACATAATTTTTTTAAATTAGAAAAAAATGAAAGATTGTATCTTTCAAAATTGTGGTTATAGGGAGAACCCATATTTAGATAAGGGATGGAGATTATAAAAGTTCAAATCACACAATATTAAAAAGCTTTTTCACAAACAAAACCAATATAAAATGAATATAAAATAGAATAAACAGTTAAGTCATGAATTAGAAGGAAAAATCCTCAAGTATTTCTGATAAAAAATGGATCTAAAACATGACAGAGAAACTGATACCAGCATAAGAAGACTAGAGTCCACTCTATATTTAGATAAAATGGTCAAAAGTTATGATCAAACAAATTTTAAAAGAATAAATTCAAACTACAAAAATCAAATGAAAAATATCCCAAATAACTAAGAATGAGAAAAATTAAAATTAAAACAACCCATAAATATCATAGTTAATGCTGGGAGACCTTTGGGAAGATAGGTACACTAATGATTGTTGGGAGCTATGAACTGGACCAACTATTCTGAAAAACAATTTGGAATTATTCAAGAAAAGTTACTAAATTGATCATATTCTTTAAAAGAGGAATTCCTCTATTGTGTATAATCTGAAGAGATCTGTGGCAGAAAGAAAACTTGTGTATATCTAACTATTCATTGCAATATTTTTATAGTATCAAAACACTGGGAATCATATGAAATCATCATATGAGGAATTACTGAACAAATTGTTGTATATGAATGGAATTGAATTATTATTGTGCTATTCAAAATGATGGGTATGATAAATTCAGAGAAATATGAGAAATATGGACTGATTCAGAGAAAAGAAATCAGAATCAGGAAAAGAGTATGCAGACTACAATAATGTAATAGAAAGCAACATCAAAAGACAATAGAATTCAGATCATATCAAAGGCAATGACCAATGCTGGTTCCAGGTTACCGGTGTTGTCTCTGATGGTAGGTTATAAGTGAAGAATTTTATTTATTGTCAGTTGTGATCCCTGATGCTTAACTTAAAAAAAAAAATAAGGTAGGATACAGTGGTGGAATAATGTCTGTTAAGAAGTGATCATTAGGTAAAAACAAGTCCTAAAGGTGTCAAGAAAACATGTAGGTAAGAAGAAAAAAGACAAAATAGGGGATTGGGATTGTATTTGATGGCCTTGGAGGCACCTTCCAATTTTGACTTTATCTGTTCTACATTCAGAAGATCCTTTTCATTTTAATATTGTGGATTCTATATTTTAAGCTTCTTTTCAGTTCTGAAAATCTGCATTTTGTGTTCTGAGGTCTCTTCTAGATCTGAGATTATTTCCATATTATTATCATGCTAAGGCACAGTTTGCTTAAGAGTCAAGAAGCTAAATAGATTATGCAATTCTGCCATCTGCTGTTCATTTAGGATATTCATTAATATAGCATTTATTTACAATTAATTTTAGGATAATGTGGGAACTGGTCCATCTGATGACAGCCAAGTTCTGGATATTTTCATAGTGGAAATAAGGTAAGCTCAGAACCCAGAGCTGATGGATCAAGATTATCTCCTGTGAGGCGAATTTTGATGCTCCTCAACTCCCCAACTAGAATGTGATTTCTTAAGAGTAAGGGTTTGTTGTTGGACTGAATGATCCCTAGAGAAGATTTACAATCTTTGATGATCTGAACAGAAACTGGTCTATATATGAAGCATCACCTGTTGGGCAGGCCCATTTCTCTTTTGGGCCCACCTACTCTCCTGCTAATAGAGACTGATTCTCTGATGGTTATTCTTGGACCATTTTAGTGAAAACAGACATCTTAGAAAAGAGTCTGCAGAGTTATTTAGGTATACTCCTTTGTGTGGGCTCTAAGGCAGCTTCCTAGGGAAAACTTGTTTTAAAGTTTCAGTATTTGACTTCTTCTCAATTACATGTAAAAACAATTTTAACCACCTCCTGCTTCTGCTCTTGTTCCTCCTGGTACTCCTCCTTCTCCTCCTTCCAATTTTAAATTCCAAATTCTTTACTTCCCTTCTACTCCCCCTTCTTCCCTCATTGAGAAGGTGAGCAATTTTATATAGATTATACTTGTGCAGTTATGCAAAATCTATTTCCATTTTAGTCATGTAGAGAAAGAAAACTGACAAAAACTCCAAGAAAAATAAAGAAAAAAAATAAAACCAGTAGTACGCTGCAATCTGCATTCAAATTCCAACAGTTGTTCTTTCTTTGGAGGTGGATAATATTATTTATCTGGGTCCTTCAGAATTGTTTTGGATCTTTGTACTGTTGAGAATAGCTAAGTTATTCACAGTTCATTATTGTACTCTATTGCTGTTACCATAATGTTCTGTTTCTGCTTACTTCACTTTGCATCAGTTTATATAAATTTTTCCAGATTTAGGAAAAACTTCTTAAATCTGGTTGCTGACTGATTCCTTAATAAGAATTTCCTGGTGTGAAGGAACCTCTATTTTGTGGTGAGAAAAAAAAGTCATATCTTTGTTAGATATAATACATATACAATTATAAGACATATACAATTATACGTCAAAGTTAGTCATAAATGTACCTTGATTTCATTGATACAGGAGTTCCCTCAACTAGGCAGATCACAATCCATCTATATCTTTCCAATCTATGCTACTCTTATCCCTGTTCTCCCAAAAGTTCACTAAAAGGGACCCACCAAATATGCTGGACGATTTTCTCACTTTCTCCTGATATTGCTAAGGTTTAAGTAGAGCACTCTATTCACCTATCGTGCATTGCTTTTTCCATGTGACTTGCTCATCTTTTCTTTCTGTTATACAATTTTTGATGACATCCTTTACTCCTATTCTACTTCAGTATTTTGTTATTAATAACATAATTATATATATAACATATAATAATTATAATTATGTGTAATATAATTATATGTTAGAATCTGTTCATACCCATTATGTACTTTTCCATTGCCCTTTGTGTCATGTCAATTTTTAGTTCTCTAGGGGCAATGACATTCAGGTAACAGCAACACTGGTAAAATGTTTGTATTGGAAAGTAGGGCCTTTGCAATTAAGAGGTTGAATCCACACACACACACACACACAAATCTTTGCAATTTTTCAAAAGCAATTTAACATGGTTTCTTCTTCCTTTTCAATTCTGTGCTAAATTCATTTTTAAAAATTCTATTCAGGTAATTAACATCTTGCTTATAATTTTAAAAGATTTACCCATGTCTTACAGTAGATGGAAAAGTTTTGAATACTGTGGATAAGTTCACTTATCTTGGCAGTATAATTTCCAGAGATAATGAGGTTGCTGCATTGCCAGAGCTAGCCCAATGTTTGGGAGGCTCCAAAGGAAAGCATAGGAGATAAGAGATAGATATACTGATTATCAAACTGAGGGTCTTTGGAGCCATTGTGCTTGTGAAACCTGGACAGCCTATCAGTGCCACACTAGGAAACTGAACTGCTTCTATGTGATTTGTCTTAGGAAGATTCTGAAAATGACTTGGCAGGATAAGATACCAGACATTGAGATCCTTTCTCAAACTCATTCCACCTCTTCTGCAGAGTTACACGCATTGGTTTGGCCATATCATTCAGATGCCAAATGTACACATAATTAAAAGACTGTTTCATGGAGAATTCACACAAGAAAAATGCTCACATGGAAGTCAGAAGGAACAATACAAAACCATTCTCAGGTTTCTTAAGAACTTTGGAATTGATTATCGTACAGCTCAGGAGATAGTGACACAGGACCACCTAGCATGGTGTGATCTCCTTTGCTCTATGAGCAAAGCTTAAGTGGAGTAGTTCAACTTTTTTTTTTTTTTTTTGCTTAGGCAATTGGGGTTAAGTGACTTGCCCAGGGTCACACAGCTGTTACGTGTCTGAGACCAGATTTGAACTCAGGTCCTCCTGACTTCAGGGCTGGTGCTCTATCCACTGCGCCACCTAGCTGCCCCAAGTGGAGTAGTTCAAAAGAAATGTGAGGTGAGCAAATTTAGAAAATCCACCTGAAATATTTACAAATGTTTACAAAGTATTTGTTCCCAACCTATAATAAAGTATTCCAAGCTTGCAGTGTTCTGATCAGTCACAGGCACATTGTATCTTGATCCCAACATAGTTATGTCATCTTCTTCCAGAGTGAAGGACAACCAACCAACTAATGATGTCTGAAAGTGAGTGGTACATTGAGTTTCCACATGTAGAAAAATGTTAAAAATCTCATTTTTAGTTTCCCTAAAAATATTAAGAAATAAATTTTTTGTCCAGTTTAACAAAGCCCTTCCCATACTTTTTTGGTTAAAGATGGGTTAGGTCAAGGAAAAAAGGGAAATGGATTAAGGGTGATAACCAAACCTAACTCTAGTATAAGTAAGATCATTGTCTTTCTAACTTCCAGAAGTGTTTGATTTTATGATTCACCTAAGGGTGTCTTTTTCACATTCAAGGTTAAAATACTGATTAAAGGGATGAAACCTCTTTCAGTTCTTGAGGGGGAGTAACTCAGAAAGGAACTGAGTGCTGATTGTTGTTTTGGAATAACTTGCAATTGTATTTTAATTTGTTATGACACAGAATGTGTCATAACAATTTTTTTTTCAAGTTTCCTATAAATGTTACTTTAAGTCATCTTTGGATAGAAAGTCATGTCCATGGCTCTCTTCAACAATGAAATGTTTCAAACCAGTTCCAATTGTTCAGTGAAGAAAGCCATATACACTCAGAGAGAGGGATATGAAATATGGACCACAACATAACATTTTCATGCTCTCTATTGATGTTTGCTTGCATTGTGTTTCCTTTCTTTGATTTTTTTTTCTTATAGATACGATTTTTCTCGCACAACAATGGTAAGTGTGGAAATATGTATACATATATTCGATTTATCAAGTATTTTAACATAATTAACATGTAGTGGATTTCCTGCCATCTAGGGGAGGGGTGGGGACTAGGGGGGAAAAATTTGTAATGGAAAGCTTTGTAAGTGTCAATGTTGAACAATTACCCATACATATGTTTTGCAAATAAAAAGCTTTAATTAAAAAAAATAAATTAAATTAAATTAAAAAAAAAAAAAGAAAGTCATGTCCAAGGACAGGAGAACTAAAAGCTCCTTTTCATGATTAAGAAAGGGTTAATGAGAGAGAAGTATTGTGCTTAATACTAGTGAGTATAGTTGAAGAGATCTTTTTCCTTTCCCCTCTTCTTTTCTCTTTCCTAATTATGAGTTTTCACTTTATTCTTTTAATTTCCCCTCATTATTTCATTATTTCTTATGTAATCTAAATGTTTTGGATTTTACCTATAATGTTCATGGAAGTTTTCCTTTTTGAGTTTGATTCAACGTGATGATTTGGGAGTTCTTTCTTTTTTCACTTTGTCCTCTGTTTCTAATTTATCTGGCATAGTATCCTGGCTTTTTTTTTTTCAGCTATGATATTTAAATAATTCAATGACTCTTAGATTAACTCTCTTTGCCCTATTTTCCAGGTTAGTTGTTTATTATGATATACCCCTTACATTTTCTTCTTTTAAAACTTTTTGATTTTTTTTAAAAAAAATCTCCTCTCATAGATATTGCTTTTTGTTTGGCTCTTTCTAGTTTTCAAGAAGACTAATTCTTGGGTCGTTTGCCATCATTTGTTTTAAGCTATTAATTCTTCTTGACTTTGTCTTCCCTAGTTGTCATTTTATTTAGCATTTCATTCTTCCAGGTACTCTTATAGTCATTGTGATGATTGCTTTCTTTTCTCTGAGTTTCTACTTGGATTTGCAGAATTTCTTTTTCTTTTTGGGCTTTTCTCAATCCATAGTGTTTCATCATTCTATTTGGCACTTTTTCTGTATACTCTTATCTCTACCCTCAGTTTTTGGTTTGGGGAGCTTTCTGCTTTAGTCACATTGTGTTTCTTCCTATACTATTGGATGGAATGGACAAGCCCTGCTTAGACCTGGATGGAGTGACTAAGAGTAAGCCTCTAACTTCAAGAATTTCTGGGGTTTGGCTGGATCTTTTGGTGGCTTGACTAAGGTTTTGGTCTTGGCCCTTCTATCTCCTTCTCCTTCCATAGTCTGAAACCTGAATTTGGCTCCACTCCTTTCTGTGACCCTGTCAGACCCCATTCCAATGTTGCTGATGGGGCTGGTTGCATTGCTCTTGTAAGGCCCCAGATACTTTTCTTCCCTGGAGCTGCTCTGGTCCTTTTTCTCACTGTAATTTCTGATGTGCTTCAGGGTGGGCTGCCTGAATGCTGGCTTGGCCCTGTCTCCTTTACTGGCTTGCATGTGTATCGCCTGTGCTCTAGGTTTGGCATGGGTTGCTTGGTCACTGGATTGGTCATGGGCTGCCTGGGCATTGGGTTAGCCCTGTCTCCTTCTGTGGCTAGAGCCTAGGCTTCATGGGCCATGTGCTGGGTGCTGTCCTGGCCCTGTGTCCAGTTGTGGTTCTGGCTGTTGTTTTGCTTTTCCCCTGCTCTGGCTTGTCTTTGTTCACAGCCTCTGCTAAAGGGTGTCAGTCTATTTCTGAAGTCCTGGATAGGATGGGAGAACTTAGAACTGTTTCTTTTTGGTTTTTCTTCGTAATTGTTCTTTCTGGTTTATTCCTGGGAACTTTATTAATGGTGTGTGTGTGTATGTGTGTGCGTGTGTATATGCATGTGTGTGTATGTGTATGTGTATGTGTGTGTTGGGTGGAAAAATTTGGCTTACTTTCAATTATACCATATTTCCATCTTTTCAACACTTCCTTTTCAGGACTTTTATCTGAGGGGCTGCCCTCTTTCAGATTCTCAGAATTCTGTATCTCTGCCCCACTCCTGAGTCTACTTTTCTCACCAAAAAAAAAAAAAATCTTTTTAAAAAAACCACTTTCATCAAATAAAAATGTCCACATGAAAAAAGACTGCCACCTAACGGGAACCAACATTCTGTGAGAACTGTGTTCAGAAATTGTCTAGTGCTACTCATCTAAGCAGGACCAGCTGAGCTTGCTTCCAGTTTTCAGTCCACAGAGAAGGGTGGTCAAGCCACATAATACTACAGTGTTACAGTACCCAGAATGGAATGAAATCCTTTAGACATGGTCAGATTGGGGCAGAGGAAAGGGAGACTATCAACTCTCTCACCCTGGACACTATAATTTTATTGGCTAACCTTAAGGTGGAGGGGAAAGGAATAAGCATTTATATAACATGTACTATGTGCCAGGCATTATGCTAAGTACTTTACAAATATTAAGCCTCACAACAAGATAGATGCTATTTTGCAATTGAGGAAACTGAGGCAGAGAGAGATTAAGTGACTTATCTAGAATCACACAGCTAGTGTGTGTTAACAGCTAGTTAAATCTGAGACCAGATTTAAACTTAGACTTTTTTTTTTAACTCCAGGTCTAGTGTTCTATCCATTCTATCATTTAGCTGCCTAATCAATTCATTAGCTTATTATCATTATCTCATTAGCTTTTTTGGTTGCCATCTCATGCTCCTGACATATTCAGCTGAGAGAGTAGACTCAGGGGAAAAGGCTGAGTAAAGGCTAGGAGCATAGTAAGTGTGGGAAAGAGGCTGGCAGCCACAGAGTGTATTGGGGAATACAAGGATACCTTCTATTATCCCCTTCACTTCTAACCTCATCTCATCAAGGGGCAGCTCAAGACCTATCTCTTTCATGAAGCCTTCTGCAAATACTCTGCCTCAAAGGCTAGGAATGATAATTATTTTATTGCTACAGAAGGAAATGAATTTTGCACTAGAAATTGGTGTAGTGAGAAGCAGAATGTAGTAGTGAATGGAGCGGGGGCATAAGAGAAAGATCTGAATTTGAATATGGTCTTTGATGCACACTGGCTAGGTGCCTAAGCAATTCAGTGAAGTCCTCAGTGTCCCAGGCAACTTCCAAAGTTGCAAAGCAGATGCTGATTTCCACTCTTCTATATGTGTTCTCTTCCCATGTTAGAATGGAAGTTCCCTGTGGACAGAAACTGTTTTGCTTGTGTTCTTGTTTTTTTTTTTTGGGGGGATTCTCAAAATTTTGAATCCCAGGTCCAATGCCTAAAATTTTTTCATTCATTAATGGGGGCATGAAAGACTGTTATAAGCATGAAGAACTGTGATAGCAAAAGCATAGAGATAAGAGAGTGATGAAAACTGGCCTTTTAAAGAGGGATATAGAATAGTTCAATGTGATTAGAATATACATTTGAAAAAGGGGGTATGGATGAGATAAGGCAGGAGCAAATAGGCTGAAACCAAATCAAGGAGGGCCTTGAATGCTAAGGTGAGCATTTTATTGTATCAAATTGAAAAGATAAAATTTAATCAGAATAAATGTAAAATCCAACACTTAAGTTCAAAAAGTCAGCAAGTTGTGTAAAGGATTAGAAAAAAAAGTGGATTTATAGTACTTTCATATTAAAGAGATGTGGAGAGTTTAGTTGACCAAAAGTTCAAAAATAAAAAATGTGACATTATTCAATTCAATATGTAACAGGGAAGATTTTTGAAGTCAGAGTGACATGATGAGAGAAGTGCATTATGAAAAGTATTGTGGAAACTAGATGAAAAAGAAGATACTAATAGCAAGAACAGTCTCAGTGAGCAGTGGTGAAGAGGATCTGAATTAGGGTACTTAACATGTTGGAGGAGAGCAAGGTGCAGATATGACAAAGACTAAGGAGGTAATGAGGACAGGATTTTGTTTGCTCACTGGATGTGTGTTGTTGTTGAATTGGTTTTGAGTCATGTCTGAATCTTTGTAACTCCATTTGGGTTCTTCTTGGCAAAGAGACTGGAGTGGTTTGCCATTTCCTTCTCCAGCTCATTTTATAGATGAGGAACTGAGGTAAACAGGGTTAAGTGATTTGTCCAGGGTCACATAGGCAGTGAGTGTCAGGCCAGATTTAAACTCAGGAAGATGAGTCTTTCTGACTTCAGACTCAGCACGCCATCCATTCTGCCACCTACATGGATGTGTGCAGAATTATTTTTCAGATCTGAACTTGTTGGCAATTTTACTTCTTAGATTCTGAGCTTTAGCTCAAAATGTATTCCCTGCCCTCACCCTCATTTTTAATCTCTGAATGCCAGGCTGTATATTCCCCTGAAAGCTGCCACAGTTGGGCCTCATCCTTTGAACCTGAGCTTTACTGAATTATCTTATCAATGCTACAAACCCTGGCCATTGATATAACAGTCAGAGTATTGGATGAGACATCAGTCAAGTCTTTGAACTAATAATGTTCTTTATAACCCTTTTTGCCAAGCAAAAATGTACCTTGTAGATCCTCTAGTACAGTTATTAGGCAAAACACAGATTTCATTCATTTCTATTTCTAGAATGTTTACTGAGTATATATTATGTGCCTAGCTCTTTGATAAGTACTACATGGCTAGAACTTAAAATTTGCATTTGAAACTCTATATAGTTCAGTCTGAATACTTGCTCCCAGAAATTGTGCCTATAATTGTGGTAGATGAACAGTGGTGTCTTGAGTTATGATATCACAAACCAACTGTGTGGGCAACTGAAATTTAAATTATGAAAGGTCTTAAATTGAAGAGTTTGGAGTTAATTCAAGGGGCAATAATTTATGGGCATAATAGCTTCTTGGGCAGGGCAGAGAGGTGTTGGAAGTAAGATTTTATTAATGTAATAGACCTTTTGGCCATACTCACAAGGGAAAGTGATTCAAGAGACTTGGAATGAAGTACTGCTACATTGGCAGAATGGACTGATCTTGATTCTCAACTTCTCCATCTTTGGATTTATGGGAGCAAAAAACAGTGGAGAAAAGTTTGAAATTGAGGAGAAGGAAAAAGTGGGGCAGATTACACAGTTGAATTATCTCAACATTATTCTACAAACAACTTTAAAATAAGACTCAAATCAAATTTTGGAATGGCAGAGTCAACAAAAGGTCAGAATGAGAAAGTTTTCTATCCTAAGAAAAATTAGGACTTTGGTAGGAAAATTCTGTGACAACAGGGTTGAGGCCTGCCTAGAGCACACACATGTGATATTAGAAAGACTGACCACAGGAACAGTAGTACCAGCTTCAGGAGTTCTCAGCCCAGAGATGGTAAGGGTATTGGACAATTCAAAAGGGATTACAGGGGACCTGTTGCTGGCATTGGGTATAGCTGGTACTGATTGGCAACTTTATTGCCCATACACAGTTCTGGGTTGCAGTTCCAGAGCAGAGAGGAGCACTTGTTATTGGTTACAAGGGAACAGGAGATCTGCTCACAATTCCAGGACCAAAAGGAACTCATGCTTGTGTCTGCAGGGAAGCAGGGAAACTTTCTGAGGAGAGGCTAGAGCACAGATGAGGAAGGCAATGACCACACCTTTCCCCAGATCCCATCACCTTGAAAGCAATGAAAACTTGTAGATCCCTAGAATTTAACTCTGAAAATAGCAATACAAAAAAGCTTGAAGCTTAGATAGCTTCCCCACCTCCAGGTGAGCAGGGCTCAACTTTAATAAAAAGTTCAAAGTCAAGAAATAGACTGGAAAATGAGCAAACAACCAAATATAAGACTTGATCAAGTGTGATTCAAACCAGTTCCTATTGTTCAGCGATGAAGATAGTCATATATATCCAGAGAGAGGCCTGTGGGAGCTGAGTGTGGACCACAACACAGCATTTTAATGCTTTCTGTGAATATTTCCATGCATTTTGTTTTCCTTCTTAGGTTGTTTTTTTCCTTCTCTTTCTAGATCTGATGTTTCTTGCGCAGTAAGATAATTGTATAGATATGTATACATATTTTGGATTTGTCATATAATTTATCATATTTAGCATGTATTAGATTATCTGTCATCTAGGGGTGGGGGGTGGGGGGAAAGGGGGGGAAAATCTTGGGAAAAAAAGGTTTTTGTAAAGGTCAATGTAGAAAAATCATTCATGTGTTTTGTAAATAAAAAGCTTTTAATAAAAAAAAAATTAAAAAAAAGACTTGATCAAGAAAAGCTACTATGGTGGAAGAGAAGACCAAGACACAAACTCAGAAGAAGACAATAATGTGAAAATCATCACAAACAAAGCCACAAAGAAAAATGCTAATTGGACTCAAATCCAAAAAGAATTCCTGGAAGAGTTCAAGAAAAAGATAAGAGTGGTAGAAGAAAAATTGAAAAAAGAAAGAAAAATGATGAAGGAAAATTATTTTCTTTTTTTAAAAAAAGAATTAACTGTTCTAAAAGAGGCACAAAAGCACTGATAAAAATGACACCTTAAAATACAGAATTGATCTAATGGTAAAAGAGGTACAAAAATTCACTGAAGAAAAGAACTCCTTAAAAAACAGAACTAATAAAATGGAAAAAGAAGTACAAAAGTTCTTTGAAGAAAATAATTTCTTAAAGATTAGAATTGGGCAACTGGAAGCTAATGACTACATGAGATATCAAGGAACAATAAAACAAAATCAAAAGAATGAAACAATAGAAGAAAATGTGAAATATCTCATTAGAAAAACAAATGATCTGGAAAATACATCAAAGAGAAAATTTAAAAATTATTGGACTTCTTTAAATCTATGATTTTAAAAAAAAAGAGCTTAGGCATAATATTTCAAGAAAGTATAAAGGAAATCTTCCCCAAGATCTTTGATCCAGAGGATAAAATATAAAATGAAAGAATCCACTGATTTAGGAGGTGTCCTAAATGAAAACTCCCAGAAATATATTTGCCAAATTTTAGCATTCCCAATTAAAAGAGAAAATAGGGCAAGGAGCCAGAAAGAATTCAGATATTATGGACTCACATCTGGGATCACACAAGATTTAATAGCTTCTATGTTAAAGAAGTAGAGGGCTTGGAATATGATATTCTGGAAAGTAAAGAAGGTAGGATTACAACCAAGAATAATCTATCCAGAAAAACTGAGCATAATCCTTCAAGGGGACAGGGAGGAAGGGAATAGATATTTAATAAAACAGAGAACTTTCAAGTATTCTCCATGAAAAGAACAGAGCTGAATAGAAAATTTGACATTCAAATACATGACTCAAGAGATACATAAAAAGGTAAATATGAAAGAAAAATCATAAGGGAATTAATAAGGTTAAGCTGTTTACATTATTATGTGAAAAGATGATAGTGTAACTCCTAATAACTTTTACTAGGACAATTACAAGGTTTATCATCTGAACTAGCTCTCTAGAGGATCTTGGTACCAGCCTGCATCCTTGTTCTTAGAAGAGGAGTGAAGAGATGGGACTCACATGGATGGTCAAATATGGAGTTTGTTTATTTCAAGTTCTCTTAGCCTTAAATACTTTAGTACAATTACAGCACCACAGCACACTGTGCTAACTATAAGCACCCTGCTATTATGTAAATGCCTTTTTGTTGCAAGTATCTCTGCTTCAAGTAGAACACAGGTTGTTACACTCCCCTCCTTACTCTCCTCCCCCCACCCCAGGATGTCTGAGATACCCCCAAGGGGAGATGAGAGCTGAACACAGACATCAGCAGGTTCCCTCTGGGCTGAAGGGTCTTATACCTCACCCAGAGTTCCCCACTATCTGTGGCTTTCTACATCTCCTGCTTTCTTTTGTCTTAATTGAAGCAGATAGACATAAATCTATCAGCATGGGAGGAATCATAAAAGTAAGTAGTAATATCATACAGGCTGGTAGTAATGTAACCAAAAAAAAAAATGAATCAGCATGAAAGGTGTCACACAGGCAAGTAGTTATATAACAAACAATATCAATCAACATAATATTATAAAAGACTTCCATGAGTCCTAGAAGGAGGGTATATAAATAACAATTACACATACACCTCCTTCAACAACCAAGAGATAGTCCAATGATTCCTGTAGGTTTTGAAGCATCAGTCTCATTAACAATTATTTTTGATGTTCATGAGTCAATTGCTATAGATGTAGGGCTAACTACCATGCTCTTTCAGTGGTGGATGTAGTCAGAGACGGAACCACCCAATGTTTCTTGGATTTTCCTCTTTGTTTTGAGGATCTTCTCTTTTTCTGTTTCTCTTTGATGGACAAAGTGGATATGGTTTGTTGGCACCCATCTAATTCCTTCTCCATCTGTAGAGACACAAGCAAACCCTCTGCCCCAAGCAGTTAACCTATCTGGTCCCTTTCTTTCACCACTCTCCAGATCTCTCCACATCACCGGGCAATTATCTAAAGATATAGGAGCTGCTTGCACTGGACACTGCCTTTCTGGTGGGTTATGAAACCTGTCTGCATCTTCATCAAAAACAAAAACAAAAACAAAAAACTTAATAGTATAAAGGGTTAAGTTTAGAAGTTCTCTAGTTACCTGTGGCTCCCCCTTTCTTTTGTTTTTAGAGGAGCAGCTTGCTGTCTCTGTTTCTCCTACTATTAAATGTCCTTGAGGATTGACGGGTATGCCAGTGGTGTGTGAAATCTGATACTGGGCACAGAAGTGTGCAAAATGTTTAGAAGTGCGTGCAGGTCCATTATCTGTTTTTATTGCTTACGGCATGCCTATAATTGCAAAAGCTTATATAAGGAATTCAGTGACCACCTGGGCTGTCTCTTTTGCTCCTGGTATTGCAAAAATAAATCCTGAAAAGGTGTTCACTACAACATGGATAAAAAATAGACAACCAAAGGATTTATAATGGGTCACATCATTTGCCAAATTTCATTAGGGTTCTTCACTGGAGGATGAAGTAAGAGCATGGAAAGGAAAGCAAGCTGTACAGGCTTTTACTATACTCCTAGTTTCCTCTTTTGTTATCCCAAACTGCAGACATAAAGCTCCAGCAGCCTAATGATATTTAGAATGAGATTCTTGTATTACCTGAAATAAAGGAGTGTTGGCTAACATGGTGAAAAGGTGATCTGCCTTTGAGTTTCCATAAAAAAATAGGACCTGGAAGTCCACTATGAGAGTAGACATGTAAAATATGATACTTACCTGGATGTTTTCTCACTTGCTCTTGAAGTTCCTTAAAGAGCTGAAATATGTAAGAAGCTACAAATTTTATCTGGGCTGTGGAATTTTTTGTACCACACCTACTGAATAGGCCGAATCAGATATTATATTTACATAACCTGGATAGTAAGTAAGAGCTAGCATAATTGCATACAACTCATTCTGCTGAGTGGACTGAAAAAAAGTTTTGACTACTCTTTTTACAGCTAAATCATGAGAATGTACAGCACAAATGCTATGTTTGGACACATATATAAAGATGGTCAGTCCTTTAAGAGGGATCTTAGAAATCTTTTCTTTAAAAATCCATGGCCAATTATGTAATAGCCGGGTTATCTTTAAGAGAGACCCATGTATAAAATTTGGAGCTGTGGCCAATAAAATTTGCCATTAGTGTATTAGTATAATAAGTGTATATCTTGTCAGGTCTTATCCCAGATAATTGTATTACTGGCTTAATGGCTTTTAATAAGATTCTAGCCACATGTACTGGGTAAGGAATAAGTTTGTGCTTGGAGGGTCACCCATTCGATCACACTGTCTCCTTGATGAAGGAGTGCTGTAGATGCCTCTTTTGTAACAAAAACTGATATTTCCAAGGGTTTTTGAGTGACTCTTTCATCCACATTAGATAAAGCCAGTTCAACCTCTCTCAGAGTCTCTGAGCTTCTTTTGTAAGCTGGTGGGGTGAATCTAAAACAGTTGTCCATTCAGATCTTTTATAAGGCTCAGCTAAATTAACACTGGGCACTGAAAAGACAAATCTTTTCATATTCTCCTTATCCAGAGGTATAGAATATAAACAGTACTTAATGTCTATAACCCAAAGAGGCCATTCCCTAGGCAAATGAGCAGAATATAGAAGCCCAGGCTGAAGAGTTTCTATAGTTTCCATCTGTTTATTCACTTTTCTCAAATCAGTCAACATCCTCCATTTTCCAGATTTCTTTTTTTTTTTTTTTTTTTTTTACAGCAAATAGAGGGGAATTCCAAGGACTTAGAGAAGGTTCTAAGTGTCTTTGGTCAAGCTGCTCCTGTATTATATCTAATAAAGCCTGAATTTTTTCACTGGTTAAGGGCCACTGTTCCACTCACACTGGTGTATTAGTTTTCCATTGAATGGGAGCAGATGAGAATGCTGGCAGACCTTTCACAGGGCCCTGCCTAAAAGTCTAAAGTACTCAATTGTGATCCTAACTGTTGTAAGATGTCTTTTCTCCATAGATTCATGGGGACTTTTTTTTTTTTTTTACTATAAAAGGAATAAAAACTCCCCTTTTATCTTCAAATTTCCATCTCAAAGGGGTAGCACTAAGTTCAGCTACTATTGATCCTCCTATGCCAGATATATGGGTGTTTGCCATAATCTTTGGCCAGTGACTGAGCCAACTGGGCCCTCTAATGACTATATGATCTGCACCGTCTACCAACCTTTTCAATGGTATACCATTTACATAGATAGTGAGCAAAGGATGGTCAGTTGTAACAGCTGCAGTCCAGAATATTCCTGGATTCTGTTGTTGGGAATCAAAATCTGGGTAAATATCACCAAAATGCATATCAGGAGTGTATATCAGGAGGCCTGATGCTACTACTTCTCTTGGGCAATAGATCATACTTTGTCTACCTATATTAGTGACTGGGATATTAGCTACACATTCCCCAGTTTCCCAAATCAGTGTATGGATGGACACTTCCTAAGCACTCTGAGGAGGTGAAATCGTCAAGCCTATTGTATGTGGAATCAAGGGATCTATAGGCCAGACAGGGTCAGGTTTCAACTCTCCAGGGACTATCTCAGTAGTCCCAGTGGCATACAACTGTTTGCCCTAATTGGTTTCCCCCATCGGCATGCTTCTCGGCTAACTGATCATGTTGGAGTGCTGAACTTTTAAAGACTCTCTGGGTCTTTTAAACAGCAGCTGCCATCATGCCCCAAGTGTTTTTCACCTGGGATCCTGGAGCCAAGCCCTGCTTTCCCTGAGCCTCTCTCCATTTTGACACCTAGTGGAAGTCCTTGTTGCATTTTGGACACTGGGTTTTGGGTCTTGTTCTTCCACCCTGTTCTTTCACTTTATCTTTCTGCCAACATTGAGCTTTCAAATGCCCTTCTTTATCACATTGAAAGCATTGGTGAGTCTCTTTGGAAGTCCCTTCCCAAAGGATCCTGTTTTTCCCATGTCTGAACAAGATCTGAATCTTAAAAAGTCTGCATCATAGTCTGTGTATAAAAGCTATTTGTGCCCATTGTGGCACAATGCCTTATGATCTCCTAGGATAATTCTTCTACAATCCTCATTGGCATTTTCTCTAGCAAGTTGCCTTACCATAATTTCTGTTGCCTCGTTTTCACCAACGGTTTGTGTAACAGCTATCTACAGACATCCCATATAGTCAGCAAAGTGTTCGTTTGGACCTTGCACTATTTCTGTGAAGGTTTCCCCTCTATCTTATTTTCCTGGGAGGGTGCCCCATGCTTTGGTAGCGGCAGAAGCAATTTGCTCATACTGCCAAAGGGTAATTAATCTGCACTAAAGTGTCTGCATAAGGACCTACACCTGCTAGTTGGTCATAGGTAACTGGTATATTAATTCCAGGTTGCCTATTTCATTGGGCTTGTATTCTACAGAGTTCAGCATACTCAGAAAGCCACAACAAGGTTTGTCCAGGTTCTAAGCATGTTTTTGCTATAGACTTCCAATCATTAGGGGTCAAAATTTCACAAACATTCTTGCACATGTGGGTCCCTTTCCCTCCTTTAAGATCTCTTTGGGATAAAAGCCCAATAGAAACGCTGCTGGGTCAAATGGTATGCACAGTTTGATAACTTTTTGAGCATAGTTCCAAATTCATAAACCAAATTTTCTAACATCTTAACATAAGATGATGTAGGCCCTCTACAAGGAGTTTGCATAAACAGAGAACATGGTATGATTGGGTTATATAGGAATGATCTCCAAAAATTTGTTTGTTTGTTTTTTTTTTTTTTTTTAAATGAAGAGAGGAGAGAGGGATGCACTGGGAAAAGTGTAAAGGAAGAGGTAGAATGGGGAAATTTTTTTTTTCATAAAAGGGGTGAGCTTTTTTCTCACATAAAAGGATGAGTTTTTGCAATGGAGGAGGAAATGGGGGTGATGGTGACAGAAATACTTGAACCACACTCTCATCAGAATTAGTTCAAAGAGAGGGAAAACACACACACACACACACACACACACAATCAGTTATATGTAGAAATCTATCTTACCCAATAGGGAAATAGGAGGGGAAGAGGACAAGAGAAAAGGGGAAGGGAATGACAAAAGAGATAGCAAATTAAGGGGAAAAGTGCAAAAATAAGGGAGACAGGAGCAAAATTGACCTTGAGGAGGAAAAGGTAAAAGAGAGAAGAAATAGAAGAAAATGGGATAAAAAGAAAAATGCAGTTTCATAGCAATAGTAACTGTGTTTCATAGTAATCATAACTGTGAATGTGAATGGAATGAGTTCACCCATAAAACAAAAGTGGATAAAAGAAGTGAATTAGAAACTAGAATTTAATATGTTGTTTCCAAGAGATATGCTTGAAACAGAAAGACACACAGAGAGTTAAAATAAAGGTCTGGAACAGAATCTAATATGCTTCAGCTGAAGTAAAACAGGCAGAAGTAGCAATCAAATCTCAGACAAAACGAAAGCATAAAATGACCCAATTAAAAGAAATAATCAGGGAAACTACATTTTGCTAAAAAGCACCATAAACAATAAAGTAGTATAAATTTTTTTTATTGCAAGTTTCTGATAAAGAATTTATTTGCCAAATATACAGGGAATTGATTCAAATTTTATAAAAATAAGAACCATTCCCCATAGAAAAATGGTCAAAGGATATGAACAGGCAAATTTTAGAAGAAAAAAAATTAAAGCTCTCTAGAATCAAATGAAAATCACTACTGATAGAGAAATGAAAAATAAAACAGCTCTGAGGTACCATGTCGTGACTATTAGGAATGATAAATGCTAGAGAAGAGATCATTTTCTTTCATGATTTCTTTTAATTTTTTTTGGTAATATGGTTATTATTGAAATGTTGTGCATGATTTCATATGTATAATATTGCTTTTTTCCCCCCAGTGGATGGGGAAAAGGTGGGAAGGAGGGTAAGAATTAGGAATTCAAAATTTAAAAAGGAAGGAATGTTAAAAAAAATAAATAATTTTTAAAAGAAACAAAGTAAAGGAGAGATGTGGGATTTTCAAACTTTGAGATTGAAACTTGATCAAAAACTGTAGCTTCCCACCTGGCTAAGCCTGGAGATTTATTAAGTGTAGAAATACTATGTGGACAGCTGGGAACAACCAAAAGATACTTAGCTTTGATCAGATTTGACTGTATCTAATGTCTTTTAATGAGATCGACACAGGAGATTTCCCCTAGAGCTTTCTATGGGATAGTACTCCTGTTCTCACATATTTGTCCTAATCTCCTCATAGGTCTTTACCTTCCTGCATAGAGTTGGATGGAAGAAAGATATATTATTACCATCTCCCTTTTCCCTCCCCTTTCCGGCTGTAGCCTACATAGATATGGTTTAGAACTTTAGTATTACATTTTAAGGGGTTATGAAGATTCTTGAACTTATGTTTTTAAAAAATACCTACCTTATTTCTGTCAAATGCATTTTATTTTAGCATTGTTCAGTTGTGTCCTACTCCTCATGACTGACCTCATTTGGGGTTTTCCTGGCAAAGATACTGAAATGGTTTGCCATTTCCTTCTCCAGCTCATTTTACAGATGGGGAAGCTGAGGCAAATAGGGTTAACTGACTTACCCAAGATTAACAGCTATTGTTTGAATTTGGCACTCTTATTCTCTAAGCCACTTACCTGCCCTTTTTTGTCTGAAGGGAAAATTGGTCTGGAGAGAATTGGTCTGGCTACATGTGTCTTTGATATACCTTCTAATTCTGATATTTTGCAATTCTGTTTCATAGAGTTTCTCATAATGTCCTCTAAAAAGGTGGATTGATGTCAATTAGATGACAATATAGTTAGATATAGCTTTGAAATAGTTCACTTATGATTTCTAGATTAATATTAGCCTAGAAAAGTCTCTAGTGAAATGTCCTAGAGAGTTGAACTTGGTTACAACAATATTTGATCAATAACATGGTAGCACCTACTTCTCAGGGTTGTCATGAGGAACAAATGAGATAAATGATTAAAAAGTGCTTGCATAGTGTCTGGCACATAGTAAGCGCTATATAAATATAAGCTATTATTATTGTTGTTTTTTTGTTAGCATGAAAACCCAGATAAAATGCATATCAAATTTGAAAATGACATGAAGTTGGGGGTAGGATAGTTACCATAGATGACCAACAGAATTAGAATCCCAAAAGATCCTAGTAGGATATAATGATGAACCAAATTTTAATAAGATTTTATTTAGTAGAGATAAATTTAAAGTTTTATACCATATTCACATTTAAGAAATGAACTGTACAAATACAGCATCCATTCCTACTTAAAAAAAAAACAACTAGAGAACATAGGAATAAATGGAGTTTTCTTTGAAAAGATAAATAGAATCTATCTAAAACCATTAGTAAGGATTGTGTGTAATGGGGATAAGCTAAAAGCTTTTCCAGTAAGATCAGGGGTGAAAAAAGGATTCCCATTATCACTACAGTTGTTCAATGTTGTACTAGAAATGTTAGCTTTAGCAATAAGAGAAGAAAAAGAAATTGAAGGAATTAGTAAAGGTAAGAAGAAATAAAACTATCACTCTTGGCATTTGATATAATGGTATACTTAGAGAATCCACTAAAAAAATGGAAACAATTAACAATTTTAGTAAAGTTGCAGGATATAAAATAAACCCACACAAATCATCAGCATTTCTATATATTACCAACAAACCCCAGCAGCAAGAGAGAGAAAGAGAATTTCATTTAAAATAACTGCAGATAATATAAAATATTTGGGAGTCTACCTGCCAAGACAAACACAGGAATTATTTGAATATAATTATAAAATACTTTTCACACAAGTAAAGTCAGATCTAAACAATTAGAAAAATATAAGTTGCTCATAGATAGGCCAAATTTATATAATTAAAATGACAACTTTATCTAAATTAATTTATTTGTTAGGTATCATATAAATCAAACAATGAAAAATTATTTTATAGAACTAGGAAAAATAATAAAGTTCTTCTAGAAGAACAAATTGATTTAAAGAAAATGCAAAGGAAGATAGCCTAGCCATACTAGATCTAAAACTGTATTATAAGGTGGCAAACTACTGGCTAAAAAATAGACTTGGATCAGTCGAATAGATTAGGTACACAAGACACAGTAGCAAATTATAGTAATCTACTACTTGATAAATCCAAAGACTCCAACTTCTGGGATAAGAACTCACTATATGACAAAAACTTTTAGGAAAACTGGAAAAGTATGGCATAAAGGGTTATACCATAAGAAAATTAGGAGAGAAAAGGACAATTTACCTATTAGATTTGTGGGAAAGGGAAGAATTTATGAGCAAATAGGAAATAGAGAACATCATGAAATGCAAAATGGATAATTTTGATTATATTAAATTAAAAAGGTTTTGCACAGACAAAATCAGTGAAACCAAAATTAGATGGAAAGCAGAAAGCTGGGAAAGTTTTACAGCCAGCATTTCTGATAAAGGCCTAATTTTCCAAATATATAGAAAACTAAGTCAAATTTATAAGAATGCAAGTCATTCCCCAATTGATAAATGGTCAAAGCATATGAATAGGAAGTTTATTGATGAATAAATTAAAGCCATCCATAGTCATATGAAAAAATGCTCTAAATCACAACTGACACACATACAAAAATATACCATATTTATAGCAACTTTTTTTCATGGTAGCAAAAAATTGCAAATTGAGGGGATACCCATCAATTGCAGAATGGCTAAACAAGCTGTGCTATATGAATGGGATGAAATACTATTATGCTATAAGGAATGAAGAGCAGTGGACTTCAGAAAACTGAGAGACATATAAAGTAATGCTAAGTTAACTGAGCAGAATCAGGAGAACATTGTACACAGTAACACTGCAATGATCAACTATGATAGACTTAGCTCTTCTCAGCAATACAAAGATCTAAGACAATTCCAAAATACTCATGATAGAAAATGCTATCCACATCCAGAGAAAAAATTATGGAGCCTGAATGCAAATTGAAGCATGCTGTTTTCACTTTTTTTGTTATTGTTTTTTCTTTCTTATGGTTTTCCCCTTTTATTCTGATTCTTTTTTTTACAATATGGGAAATGTGTTCAATATGATTGTATATGTATAACCTTTATCAGATTGCTTGCTGTCTTGATGGGGGAGGGGATAGAGAAAAAGGGTGAAAATTTTGAAGCTCAAAATCTTATAAAAGTGATTGCTGAAAACTATATTTACATGTAATTGGAAAAAATAAAATACTATTAAGTGGGGGACATATATCATGCTTTAGCATAATGTCTGGCACATAGAAAATTAATAAATAAATCTATTATATAAATCAATAATTTTTTTAGAGATTGATTAAAAAAAAGAAATGAACTGCACAATTTAAAAAAAGGAGTGGCTTAATTATCGTTTGTCATGGATCACAAATTCAGAACTGAAAGAAATATTAGAAATAATCTGATAATAATAGTGCTTTAAGGGTTTTCAAAAGTGCTTTACAAATATTATCCTCATTTTATTATATCCTCATTACAAAGAAGGAAGGAAAGAAATAAGCATTGAATTTATCAAGTGCCTATTATATGCCAAGCACTAGGCTAAACAATTTATAATTTGCTCCTCATTTGATCCTCATAACAACCCTGGAAGGAGGGTGCTATTATTTTTGTTTGACAAATGAAAAAACTGAGGCAGATAGAAATTATGTGACTTGCCTAAAGGTCACATAGCTGGTAAGTATCTGAAAACACATTTGAATTCAGATCTTTCTGATTCTAGGTCCAGTGCTTTATCTACTTTGCTACCTGGCTGCTTAATCTCAATCATTTAATCCAAACAAATAGCTAAATGGAAAGATTCGAACACATTTGCTTTCTTCCCCCCCCTCACTTAATAGTATTTTATTTTTTGTACACATGTTATTTTCTGTCAAACACCCTAACCATTCAGTTCTCAATGGTTACATCCTTGATGTTGCCATTAACCACAAATATACTACCTCCATATTGTCAATTATGTTCCAAGTCTCATCCTTTCATTACTTCCATCATCTGCTGTCTTCACTCTTCTATATGTTTTGCTGAACAAAAACTGAATCAATCAGCATTCTAAATTTGCACTACAAATTTATGAAACACAACCTCAACTAGATACTCATTGCTGCTAGGCAATCCTTCTATACTTTCCTTATCAGTGTACTGTCTACATCCCCTTTCAAGCTTTTCTCTCTTTATCCTATCAGATGAAAATCTTGCTTTATATTTTACAAAAAAAAAAATGATTGAGGCCATTTTCAGTGACCCTCTTCTTCAGTTCATATCACTTAGATCACTTTTGCAACCATCTCCTCCTTTACTCTTGTCTCACAAGAACTGGTGACTCCTTACCAAGGCCAACCCCTTATCCTGAACAAGTGATCTGATTCCTTCCCATCATCTCCAACACAGTCCCCTCTGTCATCTCCACTCTTTCACTTATCTTCAATCTTTCTCTGTCTACTGACTCATTTCCTAATGTCTACAATCATGCCCATGTCTTTTTTATCCTCAAAAAATCCTTACTTGATCCTTCCATTGATACCAACTATTGTTATTTCTTCTGTCTTATTTTTAACCCCTTATAATTAAGTCTGCTTCTGGCCTTATCTATGATTCCATAGAAACTGCTCTCTCCAGAGTTACCAATGAGGTCTTAATTGCCAAATCCAATGGCCTTTTCTCAATTCTCATTCTTGTTGATCTCTCTGCAGCTTTTGACACTCACTGATTGATACCCTCTTCTTGATACTCTCTTCTCTAGCTTTTTAGGACACTAATTTTTCTTTGTTCTCCTCATCTTACTGCTCCTCAGTCTGTTTTGCTGGATCCTTATTCAGATAATGCCTTCTAACTATCAGTATTTTTCAAGGCTCAATCCTGGGCCCTCTTCTCTTTTCCTTCTATTCTGCTTTTCCTTTTAATTTGGCCATATCACTTCCTACCTCCAACCCTAGGAAACTTTCATGGTTCCTTGTTATCTTCAGCATCAAATACAAAATTCTCTGTCTTTCAAAGCTCTTCATAACCTGCCCCCTTCCTACCTTTCCAGTCTTTTTACACCTTACTCCCCAAACTATACTTTTCCATCTAATGACACTGGTCTCCTCGTAGCTCCAAGAATAATACTATCCCTTGCTTTGAGAATTGTCTCTGGCTGTACCCTTTGCCTGAAATGCTTTTCCTCTTTACTGGCTTCTTTTAAATCCCAGCTAAAGTCTCACCTTCTACAGGAAGCCTTTCCCAACCGCTCTAATTTGCCTTTCTTCTGTTAATTATTTGCTATTTATCTTGTATGTACATTGTTTGTATATATTTATTTGTTTGTTGTCTCTTTCCTTAGATTGAAGGCTTTATGGCTTTTTTTGACTCCCCAGCACTTAGCATTAGTGGCAAATAGGAGGCACTTAATAAAATGTTTATGGACTGACCAACTGACTGATTCAAGTGAAGGACATAACATTTTTCCAGCCTTCGTTTGGACTTAAAACAAAAATGCATCATGCACTGGGGCCTATAGAAGGCAGAGGCCCTATATACAATATTTGCAAGCCAGAATACAAAAAAAAAAAAACTAGATGTAAATGATGACAATGAATAAAAGGTGCAGAAAATCACAATATTAACTACATTAATAATATTAAATAACGGCACCTAACAACATCAGATAATAACTACACAAAAAAAGAAATGTAAAAATAATAGCACATTAGAGATGATAGTTAAGATAATACATATCAAAACATATGTATTTATGGGATGCCAACAGGGCAGAACTTAGACAAAGTATTTAAAGAAAATTAAAGAGTTAGTCTATATCTTATACATTTAGAAGGACATCAAAAAAAAATGGCCACAATAAGATCAGCGAGCAACAAAAATTAAAATAAGAAATACACACATAAATAGAAAAGCTGTTTTTGAAATGCTAAAGTAGATTTGAGATCTTATCATTGGGTGTATTGTATCGAACAATTCAGCCATCCATTCCCCTACCAGTTTTATAGGAGGAATTTTTTTTAGGTCAAATTGTATCATACGGCTACTGAGATCCTTGTGATTCTATAATCAATCAATCAATCAATCAATCAATAAGCATTTATTAAATGACTGTTATGTACTTAGGCAACCACTTTTAGTATAAAATAAAATAAACTGATTATGAGTGATTGTCCAAGGTCATATTTTAAATAACCAGTAAGGCTAAAACTTGACATATTTCATCAAAGATGGAAGTTTGTCTGGGATTGGACTGCCAAGAACCTCCTATTGGTCTAGACATGAACTGTATTCCTTAATAATGAATCTGACCCAGCATATTACCTACCATGGCTTGGTTGCAAGAACTGAAGTAAATGAAATCATTCTGGATGTGTAGGGGTCATGAGGAATAACAGAAGGTAGCTTTGATATTCACAGCACAGTAAATGCTTAACAAATGTTTTTGGATGGATTGATTCATGAAATACTCACAGAGGAAATTCTTCAGCAGCTGTCCCAGGCTATGGAAGATGTATGTCATTCTCATAAACCCCAACATGTCCAGAGGATATGGATTACTTGTTAGAGAGTGGGATAATGGAATCAGAATTAGAATGGATTTCAGTGGCCAGGAAATCCAATCCTATTATACCCTCTATTACATATATATATATATATTTATGTATATACACAATGAATGATCATATAACCTCTACTTAAAAAACTTTGATGAAGGGGAACTCATTACTTTCTGGAGCATCCAATTTCAGTTTTAGAAAGGTCAGAAAGGAAGTTTAGAACACTGAATGGCAGAATTAGATGAGCTCCTCCTAAAATTGAAGAATCATAGATTAAGGGCTGAAAGTTACCTCTAGTCCAACCTCCTCATTTTATGGGAAAGAACCTGAGGCCCAAGACAAATTGATGGCCTGCTCAAAGTCACAGATATTAAGTAACCAGGATTGAACCCATGTTCTATGGCTCCAAATACATTAATATACTTTTAATAGCTATTCTTTCTATTGTTTAGTCCATTTTCATAATTTTAGAGATAAGGAACCAAACTCTAAGCATTCTGATTGAATACTGGATGGAATTTCTACATTTTGCACTTGAATTGGAGGGTCAGGTCTCAAAGTGGACCTGAAGTCAGGAAAATGGGAGTTCAAATCCTAACGCAAATAATAACTAGCTGTGTGATTCTGAACAAGTCACTTAATCTCTATTGACCTTAATTTCCTCATCTGTAAAATGGGCATAATAGCACCTTGTGAGGATAAAACAATGGTTTTAAAGAGTTTACAATGCTACAAAAATATTAGCTACTGTTGTGGAAGAGGAACCTCGAGGCTGGAATTTTTCTATTTTTACAGGAAGAGAAACTGACGTTCTGGTAGCAAAGTGGAAAAGGGATGAAAGGAAAAAAGGAAAAGATCACACCGGGTCTCAATTTTCGGTTGGAGGATCTATTTAAAGTGACTCGAAAATCCAATATTGTGTACCTTAGCTCCCTCCTCTGTAATAGGAGGATGGACTAGACGACGTCTAAGATCCCGGTCTTTTAGAAGTTTTGGGCCATGACCTCTGACCTCGGGCAGCTCCCTTCCACCTTCCTACTCCTTCGCTCCGCTTCTTTCAGGTCACGTGCACACATTTCCATGCTAGTAACAGTCGGTCAACCAGGCCTCCGGTTTGACCCCTCGGCGGCCGCCGTAGTGCTTCGCCGTCGTTGCCAAGGAAATACTAACCCCCGCCGGAAGCGCTAGTTCTGGCTCGCCGTGAGGGGAGACTCGTTTCCCGCCGGCGGGAGCTGTGGCAATCGTGGCGGCGGCTGCTGTGGCGTGAAGGGAGAGAGTTGGGGACTGTCCAGCCCCGCGCCATGGCGGACCAGCTCTATCTGGAGAACATTGACGAATTCGTCACGGACCAGAACAAGATCGTGAGGAGCCTGGGCCGGCGGACGAAGGGAGGGGGAGGAACTTCTGCCCTGGGGAGGTGCCCCGGCACCTCTGCCTGAAGGGAGCTGGGGAGATAGAGGGTGGAGGATGGCGTGCCTTAGGTTTGAGGGAGGGGACGTTTACGTTTTGAGTCTTGGTGCCCTCGGGCGGGCGCATGCGGGGTCTTCACCTCCACGCCGTGATGTGGAGTGGAATAAGTGGAGCCGGGAAGCTTGGAATGGTCCAGCTGGAGGCTGTGACAGGGGGAGGGGAACCTGTTGCCTTTCTAATGAAATTCTCGTTTGGCTTCTTAAGATCTTCATAGTCTAATCTCACTCCAGGCTTGCTTAATGTGTCGTCCCCGTGACTTCTTTAGCGACTTGCTCTCCCTGCAAAGAACCTTTGCACGGCCTGTCCCTCCTGTCTAAAAAGCTCTCCCATCTTTGTTCCTTGTTTCCTGGAACATTTTGGATTATCATCTCCTTCCCTCTCTTATACTATCTCAGGTCAACAGTCAAGCCACCACGCATTTATTAAGCACCTGTCATAGGCCAGGCGCTGTGCTAAGCGCTGGGGCTTCGAAGAAAGACAAAAAAAAAACGTTCTTATGCTCTGAGAGCTGTCCGATGGCGATGACAACAACATACAAACAGTATGTAGAAAGCATACATTGGAGGTAATTAGCACAGAAGAGATTCTAGAATCTAGTAATGAAATGGAAGGAATTAGGAGAAAAGAGAAATAATTGGACTGTTTGTTTTGCATGGGGCTGTCATATAAGACTGCCTGATAATTAGTCTTTGTGGAATAGATTTTGAAGAGAAAAGCACAACTCAGCTGATATTTAAAGGTAACGTACTACAATAAAAATAAAAAACGTCTATAAACACGCTTATTGTTTATAAATACACACACATAGTTACATTTTTTTAAAAAATGACAAAAATCACCAAATTATTACAGTTTAATGTAAGCAAAATTCAAGTAATTTCATGTTGTTTTCAAAGCTATTATTATGGTACCTGAATTTAGGATGAGTTATTTCTCTAATACAGTATTTCTCAAATTTTTGGTCTCAGGATCCCTTTATGCTCCCAGAAATTATTGATAACCTCCCAAAGAGCTTTTGTTTATGTGTGGGTTATATTTATTGACATTTACCATATTAGAAATTTAAGTGGATGTTTAAAATTTAAAAATATGTATTCACTAGCAAATAACAGTAATAAGCCTGTTACACTTTAATACACTTTTATAGAAAAGTAATTTTTTCAAAACAAAAAAAATTAGTGAGAAAAGTGGTGTTGTCTCACATTTTTGCAAATCTCTTTGATGTTTACTTTAATAGAAGACAGCTGGATTCTAGCATCTGCTTTTGTATTCAGTCTATTACAGTTTATTTTTATTAAAATATATGAAGAAAATCTGGCTTCACACATCTAGGTAGTTGGAAAAGGAAGGAGTATTTTAATAGACAATGTCTTAGCATTATTATGAAAATAGTTTTGACTCTGTGGATTTCCTGAAAGTCTTGCTAGAACACTCACTGTTTTTATAAGACATTAAAATAGTCGCATTTTGAGCAGAACCAGGAGATCATTATACACGGTAACAACAATACTATATGATGCTCAATTCTGATGGACATGGCTCTCTTCAACAATGAAATGTTTCAAACCACTTCCAATTGTTCACTGAAGAAAGCCATATACACCCAGAGAGAGTGATGTGAAATGTGGACCACAACATAACATTTTCCTGCTCTCTAATGATGTTTGCTTGCATTGTGTTTCCTTTATCTGATTTTTCTTTCTTGTAGATACGATTTTTCTTGCACAACAATAAGTGTGGAAATATGTATAAATATATTCGATTTGTCAAGTATTTTAACATAATTAATATGTAGTAGATATCCTGCCATCTAGGGGAGGGGTGGGGACTGGGGGTAAAATTTGTAACAGAAAGCTTTGTAAAGATCAATGCTGAGGAACTACCCATACATATGTTATGCAAATAAAAAAAATTAAAAATAAAATAAAAAAATAAAATAGTCACATTTTAAGAAACAATAACTTGTGATTAAACATTTAGTTTCTTTGAAACAACCAAAACTGGGTAGCATTTGCCTAAAACCCAGGGGATTTTTCATAGTACACTGAATAGAACATTCAAGGATATTATGTCTTTTGGTTAAGAACCTTTTACCAAGGCCTTTAGGATGCCCTTAGTCTAATAGCCTTTGTTTACTAATCTAGATAAATGACAATTCTTTCTCCTCACTCCTTTTTGAAGGAACTCTTTATTTTGTCTTTGTTTCACCAAATCCTCAAACTTAGTAGATGCTTAGTGAATATGGGTTAATTTCATTAATAATTTTCAGTGTCTCCTAGATACTTTGGATAGTTCCCTTGACTTTATCACATTCTAGCAATGCTTGTTAGTTTTAACTTTATATTTCCAGTACTGAAAATGATACTGCCATAACTTAATTTTGGTGAATTGAAATGTGATTGATGAATTGAAAAGGAAAGGCAAAGGAAGCTTGTAATGAGAAAGAATGTGTTGAGTGTAATTGAAAGCAGGTATATAAATTTTGTTATACCAGAGCCCAGTATAGTGCCCTTCAGTTCATTAATTTATGCCTCGAGGTTACTTTTGTTTCTGACTGAGGGAAGAATGGCCTCAAAAGTAGAGAAATCCATACCTTCTGGGCTGAGCACAACTCCAAGGGATAACCTAGGAAAAAAAAAAAAAAAAAACTACCACTCTCTATAATAGTCAACCTCGGTACTTTTCTTTCATCAACCCTACCACCATTTCACTATTATCCTCTAACACTTTTGAACTTGATCCCTTCTCATATATGTGTATGTGTATATGTATATCTGTCTACATATCTGTCTTTACTCCCACAGTCATTATCCTTCTTCAATTCCTCATCTCTTGTCTATTGAAAAATTGCAATAGCCTCCTAATTGGTCTCATTATCTTAAGTCTCCTTATTTCAATTCATCTTCCCACACAGCTGCCAAATTGATAATCTTAATGTACGGTTCTGATTCTAGGATCATATATTTCATCTTTATCTCATTTTTAAAAATTTTATTTTAATGTAAATTTAGGAATGCATATAGTTAGTATAGTAATTATATGTAGCATAGTAATTATAATAATGGCCAGCTAGGTGGTATAGTGGATAGAGTTCTGGGCCTAGAGTCAAGAAGACCTGAGTTCATATCTGGCCTCCCACATTTCCCAACTGTGCAACCCTGGGCAAATTGCTTAACTCTGTTTGCCTCAAGTTTTTTGTTTGTAAAATAAGTTGGAGAGGGAAATGGCAAACTCCTCCAGACTGAATAACAAATCACATATAACTGTTTTGTGTCTACCATAACCTCATTACTGCTGGGCCCTCATTGCTGCTAAGTAATCCTTCTATACCTGTCTTCTTACTCACCATCCCACGCTACACAGTGGCTATTCCAAACTTTTATGTCCCTCCTCAAACCTCCCCTGCCTCCCACTTGGGTGCAGCACCCTTCCCCCTCCATCAGCTTAAATTTTTGCCTCATATTTTACAGAAAAAATTGAGACCAATAAACTCTTTCTTCTCCCCACTCCTGCCACTCAGGTACCTTTGGCCAGTCTGCTCCTTCATCCCTGTTTTACATGATAAAATGGCCTTACCTCTCACTGAGGTTAACTCCTCTACCTACTCAAATGATGCCATTCCATCCTGCCTTCACCAAAAGATTTCTGTCTTTGTCATCCCCATTCTTTCACTTATTTTCAATTTTCCCCTATTATTTCCTTCCCTACTGACTGACTGCAAATATGCCCATGCCTCCCTTATCCTCAAAAAAAGCCTTGCTTGATCATTCCATCCCTTGTTACAGTGTTATTTCTTCTGCCCTTTATAATTAAACTCTTCCAAAAGGCTGTCACTGAGGTGGGATTTCAATTCAGGAAGATGAGAATTCTTGACTCTAGACCTATCAGAATCACTGTGCCACCTAGCTACCCCACCATGGAGGGTATCTAATGTATGTATGTTTGTATGTATGTATATATGTGTGTGCGTAAATGTACATATATGTAGATTATATATATTCCTATTTACCTGGAATATAATATTTATCATGCTTTTTACCCCTTTAGAGTGTAAGTTCTTGGAAGGCAAGGAATGTCTTTCCCCTTTTTCTGTTTCCCTAGCACTCAAGCACAGTACTTGGCACATAGTAGACATTTAATAAATATTTATCAATTGATTTTGTTGAATAATAGTTCATATATCCTTAAATCTTGAAGTTGATCTGTTATCTTTATCTCTTTTTGGAGTTTAAACAAAGCATATTATAATCCATCTGTGCCTTCCCATTCTGTCCTGTTATTATCCATGTTCTTTAAAAAGTTCATCGGAGGGCATCCACCCAGTTTACTGGAGGCCCTCCTCATTTTCTCTTTTGTATTAGTATTATGTAGGGATCATTAGATGAATATTGAAATCTGAGTAGACGTTCTTCATTCATTTGGACTTTCTAGTGTGGATGAACAGAAAGTGAATTGAATTTCATCATAGCGAGATAATTATTATAATAGGTCTCATCATTTCTGATTTCTCTTTCCTACTGATTTTCAGTGGCATTTAAATAATTCACATTTGAATCTTAAATATATGTGGTTTTTTAGTCAGATAAGATATTTGTAAAGTGCTTACTGCAGTACCTAGCACATAGCTCATGCTATAGAAATGCTAGCTATTATTATTTTAATAGTCTTTATTTTTAATATAAATTCTTGTTTTAGTTCTTAGAGGAAGATGGTCTGCTTGTGCATAGACAGCTGATAAGAGTAATGTCCACATCCATAATAAATCTTTTTCTCTCTGTTAAAATGTATTCAATTCCTTTTTTTTTTTAAAGTGATATTTGGTACTTTTCATATTCAGATGCTATCATTTCTTTTTCTGAAGAAAGATTTCATGATAGAGGCAGGAGACTTCTCTGTCATCTGAAATTCTTTGATTTCTCTCATTTCTTTCTCCTGAACCATGCTTTATTATATATTTTCCCCCTTTCTTACCTTTTCCTGCTTTTGTATTGAAGTCATCAAGTATCAGAGTGTGTGTTGATTCAATTTGGAAGATCAAGTTCTTGGGAGAATTTCTCTACCACTTCTTCCTTAGTGACTGATGTTGACGCATAAATTGCAGTTATTTTTCTCCTTAGCTTTTTGCAAATATTTGTTATTAGTAATGTAATACATGATGACTGTAAGATCGAAGAAGTAATATTCCTTGTAGCTTTGGGGTATAAAATAATAATTATAGCTAACATTTATGCAATGCTTTATGGTTTGCTAAGCCCTGTATTATCTTATTTCATCCTTTAAAACAACCCTGTGAGATAGAGATGGTTATTATCCCTTTTACAAGTAAGGAAACTGAGACCTGAGCAGGCTTATGTGACTCACAGAGGTTCACACAGCAGGTCAGTGTCTGAGGTAGAATCTCAATTTAGGCCTTGATTCTAAGTGTGGCATTGTCCAAAGCATCACCCAACTGTGATGCAGCCCCAGTACTCTTTCTCCTTTCTTGGCCTCTCTCAGAAACAATTGAGCCATTTTCCCAATTACTTTCAGCTTCTTTCAGTAACTAGTAAATGTCAGATTAGATGGAACTCTAGTCTTTGTGCCTTTGTCCAATATGCCACATAGAATGGGAGCTCCTTGAGTTCAGAGACAGTTTTTCTTTTTGCTTCTACTTATAGAGTTCATAGGAGCCGATTCTTGGGGCTAACTAGTGTTCTGCCATCTGAATGTGATAACATTTTGAAAATTGCTTTCTTTTCTAGGTGACCTACAAATGGCTTAGCTATACTCTAGGTGTCCATGTCAACCAGGCCAAACAGTAAGTAACCAGATTGCTCAAAAACTACTGATTGTAATTACTTTTTTTTTTTTTTTAAATAAGCTCCAGGTTTTTTTTCCCATTTAAAAAAAAGCTCCCAACACAGTTACTATTATGAATTGTAACTTATTTACTTAGTGAAAAAGAGCATTTGCTGATTACTTATTGGCTTTTTTTCCCCTAACACCCCTTCTGTTACAAGTTCCTGAACTATAACAATACTTAAGTGAAGGCATAAACTCATCAATTGTGGGTGTCTTCTTTAATGCTGTGAATTGTCACCCATTCATCCCTGCTTTCTTATTCTCTGTGCCTCTTGTCCTTTTTTCCCTATAAATATTCCACCCAACATGTTTTAGTCTTTCTGCAATAATAATATGACTGACCTTTACGTGGCTTTATGCATTTTGCAGAATATTTGACATTTACATAGATTTTCTCATTTGACCCTCACAACAATTAAGTAAGGTATAGATAGTACAGGCATTAATTGATTAATTGATTTGCTGAAGTATCTTACAGATTTTTAATGTTTGAAATAGGATTTGAACCCAGGCTTCCTGACTCCCAAGTTCAGCACTTTTTCTTTGACATTCCCCCACATTCTCTTAAGTACTGCTAATTTCCCAAATCATACATTTCCTTTATATCCTTTTCTCTACTTGGTAGCTTCTATAAGTTATTAATATCGTTGTATACATATTTACATTATCTTTTGGGTAACTCCAAATTTTGGTTGTTTGGAAATTATTTCATGATTTGTAGCTAAATGCTATGACCAGAAGACTATTGATGTTTAAAACATGGGCTTTTATGACAAGTAGTACATTAGGATTATTTGAATTCAGTTTAGCTTTCTTTCTTCCTCTGGTTTTGGACCCAACTCATTGTCCATTTGCAGTGCTTCTCCAAGATAGATGTACTGGTGAACTACTTCAGTGTAATTGCCAGCTAGATGCAATTCATTGTTTATACAGCAGGCCTTCCCCATAAGTTTGGTTTGTCCTCTGTGGATTATTCAACTTTTCTCTTTAGTGTTTTTTGGAATTCTTTGAGGAAGTTTGTGGGGGATGGTTTCAAATGAGCATAAGGTAGACCAGTATTTCTTCTTGGATTCTGTGGAAAGCATCTTCTATACCAGAGATGAATGTGAGTGTTGGCAAGCAAATACCTCTCTCAGTGCTTGTTAGAGGATTATTGACCAATGTTCATTTTCTTGTTGGATCTCTCAAAGAATCTTATATAATCTTAACATTTTTGTGGGAGACAATTTGTTAAAGGAGAGTGTTTGATAATCATTTTATCTCCTGAATTAAGTGCCTTTTTATTTTTTTAAAAATAATCAACAAATAGTGAATCTTTTACTCCCTATATCTTTCAGGCAGTTGGAATTTGAAGATATCTCGAAGGCTGTCTGTTCACTTTTAATTTTCCTCAAAGACACCTTTGTTTTGTGTATAGATATTTATGTAAAAATTCCTTAATTACTAGAAAGTAGGCTTATGGGTCAATAGTTAATGTTATCCCAGTCATCTTTAGGGGAATAATGATTTATAAATTTTTTCCAATCATCTTTTATCTTTTCTTTTTTTAGATAAAAATTTTGATCCCTCAATGCATTTTATCATTGTGTTTCCTCCATTATGGACTTGTCCTTGATTTGATCAAGTTGCTTTTTTTTTTTTTTTTTTCCTTATAAACAGGAGGCTAAAAGTTCATTACATTCATATGCCATAATTTGTTTGGCCATACCTCAATCTATAGGCATCCCTTGGTTTCCAGTTCTTCACTGCTACAGAAAGAATTGCTATAAATATTTTTGTATACTAGGATCTTTAAAACTCTTTTGCATTACAGGCCCAGTTGTAATACCTATTGGGTCAAAGTTTAGTAACACAGTTCAGTGATTTTTTTTGGACTTGTTTTCTGGAATAGCTGGACCAGTTCACAGCTTTATCAGTAATGTGTTAGCATTCTGGTTTTCTCAGCCCCTTCAGCAATTGTCATTTTCCCTTTTTTATCACCTGATGAATGTGAGGTGCAACCTCAGAGTTCCTTCAATTTACATTTCTCAAATTATTAGTAATTTGAAAGAATTTTCATCATAATTTGGATTTCTTTCTTTGAAAACTGCCCATTCATATTCTTTGACTATCAGAACATTATTCTTGTCCTTATAAATTCATTCCTTATATATTTTAGTTGTAAGACTTATAGCAGATGCAAATGCCTCAAAATTTTTCCTCCAATTACCAATTCCTTCCCATTTTAACTGCATTGGTTTGGTTTAATTTCCTTTTCAATGTTTTCCTGCAAAGTTTTCATTTCATTTATATGTTTCTTGTTTTATTTCTTCCAAGAATTCCCTTATTTTCTTTGCAGCTTTGTTGTAGGTATTGTGGAAGCATACCGATTTGCATACACACACTCACTCTCTCTCTCTCTCTCTCTCTCTCTCTCTCTCTCTCTCTCTCTCTTTCTCTCTCTCTCTCTCTCCCTCTCTCCTCCATACCTCCCTTCCCCCACTTTTTTATACACTCCATTCACCCACCTTCCTTTTTAGGCTACACATTAGGACAATACTTTAGTCTGATGTCTAATTGTTCTAATCTGTATTAAAAACTCCTATCAGTTTTTCTTTCCTTGTCAACTGAAATAATACCCAGCTCTTAATTCTTCTTCCTTATCAAACATTTTCTTTGAGGAAATTGACTAAAAAGTTTTGGAGAACACTTTGTACTCTCTGGGGATAGAATTAGGAGTGGATCAGAGACTCTGGATTGATACTGTTTCTCCTTGCCTGGATTGCATTAGGGTAATAATGACTAGTTTAAGATAAAATTTTGATTATTTCAGTTAATGGGAATTCTCTCTTGAGTTCACCTTTAATCCCTGAAAAGAGAATTTTTAGAGGGAGTGGTCAAAGCTGGATTTAATAGTTTTAGGAAAATGATTCACTAGGTTCCACTGATGTTTAAAATTTTTTTTTCTAATTATTAGCATTTTTATTTGTTTTGCTTCCTACCTCCTCCACACACCAAGGAAGGGGAAAAAACAAAATCCTTGTAACAAAAAGGCAGTCAACCTGGCTCTTTTCAACAGTGAGGTACTTCAGGCCAATTTCAATAGATATGTGATGAAGAGAGCCATCTTTATCCAGAGAGAGGACTATGGAGACTGAATGTGGATTACCACATAGTATTCTTATCCTTTTTGTTGTTGTTTGCTTGCTTTTTTTTCTTTCCTTTTTTTTTTTCCCCTTTTTTATCTGATTGTTCTTGTGCAGCATGATAAATGTGGAAATATGTTTGGAAGAATTGCACATGTTGATCCATATTGATTGCTTGCTGTATGGGGAAGGGGAGTGGAGGAAAGTGAGGAAGAAGAATTTGGAACATGAGGTTTTGCAGAGGTGAACGTTGAAGACTATCTGTGCATGTATTTTGAAAATAAAAATACTTAATTAAAAAATTTTTTTAATGACAAAAAAAGCAACAAATAGGCAGTCAAGCAAAACAAGCCCCTAATTTATTTGTTTCTTACCTTTTGTTTGTTTGGATCAGGATGCTGTATGATTATGTTGAAAGGAAGAGAAAGGAAAATTCAGGAGCCCAGCTACATGTCACCTACTTAGTGTCGGGGAATCTTGTACAGAATGGAAACTCTGTAAGTAGCTAAAAACTTTTAGTTAGTTGGTATGCTTGAACTATGGGTGTTGTTTAGTCATTTCAGTGATATCTGATTGTTCATCACCCCATTTGGGGTTTTCTTGCCGTGATTTGCCATTTCCTTTTCTAGCTCATTTAATAAATGAGGAAACCGAGGCAAGCTGGATTGAGTGATGACTTCCTCAGGATCACACAGCTTGTAAGAGTCTTAGATTGGATTTTAAGTCAGAGGATCTTGACTCTAGGCCCAACTCTATCTACCTCACCATCTAGCTGAATTATAGATAATCTATAGTTTATGGTACATATTATAAAATTGCCTACTAGAACATGAAGTGACTGAAAGATCAATAGATCCAGGGTTATTGTGACACCCAAATGGGCTGTTATGGTCATTGAAGCCCTCAGAAGTTAATTACACACTAAAGCCTGCTGAGTAGATTAATGGTGGAGCTAATGCTAGAGTCCTTGGACCTAGTTCAGTGTCACATGACTAATAGCCAACATAGGTAAGACTACTCTGTAATGTTACATTTCTGCCTCACATGATCGGGCAAGTTATCGGTATCTTTCAGTGATTTGTAGTGGTGTAAAATTCTACATTATTGCTTTTGAAATTTTCATGGTGAGGCATAAGTAGTCTGTAAATGTGTCACTTACTCATCAAAGTCCCCGCATTAAAACAAAACAAAGCCTGTGAAATTTTTTGTGTAAACATAAAAGTGGTTTAGTAGATTTCTTTTAAATTATAGGCACCAAGACAAAGTCCAAACATACATAGTTAACAGTGGTAAAGTTAATTAGGAAATGGTAAGGTAAGGGGTCATGACAAGTACTTATTAGGCATCTAGTAGATGCCAGGCATTGTATCTTCACAATTATTATCTAGTTTGGTTCTCCTATCACTCCAGGAGGTAGATGTGTTATTGTCCCCATTTTACAGTTGAGGAAAGCGAGATAGACAGGGGAAGTGACTTACCCAGGGTGTCACAGCTGGTACATGCCTGAGACCAGATCTGAATTCAGTAGTTCCTGACTAGAGATCTACTGCTGCATCCCCTGTTTCATTTAGCTGAGAGTAAACCTAATTCCAAGCCTAGTGCTTTTTTTTATTACAGGGCATCTCATCATAATAATTTGCCATTTTATTTCATAATTTGCTGCTATTATTTTCTGACATAGAGAGGTCAGAGTAGGGAAAAGACTGGCATTAGAGCTCTGAGTGGCAATCAGCCAGGTAGGCACATGGATGCAGACAGACCTGTAGTAGTAGGAGTAGGAGTAGGAGGTGGCATACAGGCAGCCTCACCCAGGACACAAGAGACTCAGTGGGGCAACAATTAGGAGGCTTGCTTGAGACATAAAGGGAAATCAGCCCAGAGAAACTTTTGGGACAGCCTACAGCCAAACAACAAAAGGAGAAAAGGCCAGGGCAGCACCTGTGAAGAAAAACACTTGAGGTCTTGTAGGAGGCCTAAAACTAGTTCAGTTAGTCATATCTGATTGTAGTCTAAATGGGTCATAGTAAAGGATGTAGACAACTCCACCTCTGTATCCTGGGCAAGGACCCAGAAAGGGCCAACACCAAAGCTGAGCCACCAGGGAACTGAGCCAGAACCCAGGAATTCTGTAGGGTTTAATTTGAGTCACTCATCCAGTACCAAACAGGGCAGGTACCCAGGCCATCCTAGAAGATGGAATAAACAAAGTGACTCAAGTACAAGGCCTTAAAGGAGAGGCTAAGGCTAAGATTAGGAGTAAAAGAAGAAAATACTAAACACAGTTAAGAGATACAATACATTTAGAGAAACACAAGTCGTAAATACAAAAAGGGAGAGTAAAGCTGCAGTAGGTGCCAAGTAGAGCCTCTGAGAAAGTAAGACTTGGCTACAACACTGAGGAGGACCTGAAAGATATATAGCAGGATGAGATGCAAGAGGTGATGCTAAACGAAATGGCCAATGGAGAGGAAAATGGCAAGAAACATCAGTGGTTTAGAATTAAAAGTGATAAACCTTACCTGGGAATTGAACTCTCTGAAAAAAAGAATGAGCCAAACAGAGAGCAACAACTTCATTGGACAATAGAATATACTAAAACAAAATTAAAAGATGGGGAAAACAGAACAAAATACCACCAGCTGATCTGGAGAATAAGTCAAGAGGAGAGTAATTATGCAAAATCATGACTTTAAGTCTGGTTACCATATTTTAAGAAAATATAAATAAATCTGTCCAGATTTATTAGAATCAGAGAGCCAAATGAAAGTAAAAGAATTTTTCATTCGCCTTTTGAAATTATCTCCTAACTAAATATTTCCAGGAACCTTATAGTCAAAAATCCTGAACTTTCATGTGAAAGAAAAAAATATTACAAACAACTAGGTACCAAGAAGCCATGGTTGAGATCACTCAAGACTTGTGAGCTGCCATTATGAAGGAGAAAATTGAAAATACAAGAGGCAAAAAAGATAAGGTGTGCAATATTTAACAAAACTGAGTATAGTCCTACAATGGGGAAAAATTATTTTTTAACAAAATGGGACTTAAAATCATTCCCCCGATAGTTAGAAGAGAATAGGAATTTGGAAAGGCAATTGTATGAATTCAGAGAAGTATTTTTGATTATTTAGTAGAGATTACACAATAATGAGCTATTTATATTCTAAGGGGGGGAGAAGACGAAAAAGACTTAATGTCTTCTAAAGTCTTGGAAAGAGTTTATTAAGGTAGGCAAAAAGCCTGGGGTTGTTTTGTTCTGCTTTGATAGTCTTGAGAAGGGAAAAGGAGAGGAAATTTTAAATTAGTTTTTAGTTAGTAGTTCAACTGTTAATGCACAAAGAATAGTGCATTAGGAGAATATATAAACTTTGAAGGAGGGATGAAAAGTATCCATCTTATGAATCTCACTTTCATCTCAATTAGACAAGAAAAGATGAACACATTCACAATACACATAGAGTTTTGTGCAGAAATAACTTAAACTCTATTAAAAAAAAGGTTAGGGCGAGGAGAGAAGAAAGAGGTTTAAGGAGGCCAGAATTGATGAGGGAGGCAGGCAAAACAAACTCTGAGAATAGATGAAAAGAAAGATTTAGAGACTTAAGTAAAGAGAAAAAGGATAATGGATTAGATCTCTTCAGTTATGGGTTACTAATGATAAGCAAACTCCTCATTCTTCTCCTTTATAACAAAGGAAATATGGAGAGAGGAAGAAAATAGGAAAAGGAAGGGATTAACATATTTCTAAACAGAGATGGCACCTTCACAAAAAATAATCATGCATTAGGAAATGAAAACCTCACAAATCAATGAAGAAAAGCAGAAATATTAAGCATCCTTTATTGACTGCAGTTCAGTAAAATTATATTCATTAAAGGACCTTTTAAATATGGATTAAAAAAAATTAGAGACTACTTTAATCTCAAGTAATTATCAAAAAATCATTGAAACAATGAGCCATTTCATTAAAGAAAATGTCAATAGGGAGACCATACCAAAATTTACGAGGTGCAAAAAAAGAGTGCATACTTTAAATTTTTTGTCTCCATAAGTGCTTTCATCAGTGAAGAATAGAGAGAAGATTAATGAATTGAATATATAACAAAACACACACACACACACACAAAAAAAAAATTTAGGAAAGTAACAAAAAAATCCAAACGAACACAAAAAATTTTGAAAGTGAAAGAAGAGTTTTTAAAAGTTTAAATTAAAAAAAGATTATTTCAAATAAACTACTTTGCCTTTTCAATAAGATCAACTTAAAGCTCAAATGTTCATTATCACCATGACTATTTGATACATTTCTAGAAATACTTCCTATAGCAACATAACAAGAAAAAGAAATTGAGCAAAGCCAGAGAGGAAACAACTATCACCTTTTGCATATGATATGATAGTCCATCTAGAAAACTAAAGAGTCAGCTAAAAACTTAATTAAAATAGTAACTTCAGCAAAGTTGTGTATTATTAAAAAAAAAGTGTAAAATATTTGTGGATCTGCCAAGATATGCACAGGAATTATATATCTAAAACATTCTTTACAGAATAAAGAGGGGCCTAAATAATTAGATATTCATTGCTCATGGGTAGACCATCCCGGCATAACAAAAATTAAAATACTATTTAAATAAGTGTACTTATTTAGTGCCATACCAAAAAATTACTTTATATAGAGCTAGAAAAATATTAAAGAAGTCCATATGGAAGAGAAAAGGTAAAGAATCTCATGGGAATTAAGGTGGAAAGGAAAGAATCCTAGGAATTTCAGATCTCAAACTGTACTAAAATTCAGTAATATTAAAACAACTTGGTATTGATTAAAATTGAAGTCTTTGAGTGGATCAGATTTAGTATATAACATGTATACATTGAACATAGTAGCATCTTGTTCTTTAAATCCAAAGATCACAGCTACTAGGGTAAAGAATTATTATTTAACAAAAATTTCTGGGAAAATACACAGTGCAATCTGGCAGAAATTAAGCATGTACTTATAAATTCCAAGAGTGTATGTATGTGTATCTTGATATGAAAGTTCATATAAACAAATTAAATGGATAAGGAAGAATATACATTTCACAGTTATGGATGGTTACGAGTTTTTGATTAACCATTGAATAGAGACTATCACAGACAAAAGAAATGGATAATTTTGATTACCTGAAATTAAAAACCTTTTGCACAAACCCACTTAATACATTTAAAACTAGAAGGGAAACAAGTAAACTGGGGAAAATTTTTATAGCTGACTTTTCTGAAAGGTTCCTGTACTTATTTGGTATTTTTGATAGAAAAGGATGTTGAATTTTGTTATCTTGATATTGTGTGTGTATATGATTGGAACTATACCATAATAGAGAAATGGTTAAAGGATATGAACAGTTGTCAAAGGAAGAAATATGAAAATAATAATCCAAATCATTAAAAATTAAAGAAATATAACACTGAGAGGTTCCATCTCTTATCTATAGTAAATTTAACAACAAAGAAAAATGAAAGTTCTGGAGGGGCTGTGGGAAAACATGCACGCTAAAATGCACTATTGGTAGAATTATGAGTTGGTAGAGGCATTCTGAAAAGCAGTTTGGAACAATTTCTTTAAAAAAAATCACTAAACTATGATATAGTGACACCAAAGAGTGAAAAGTCCAAATATTTTAATATTTAATATTTATGGTAGCTCTTTTTCCAAAGGCAAAGAACTGGAAACAAAAGAGAGTGTACATGGATTAGAGAATGGCTGTATGTATTATGATATATACATGTAGTTGGATTATTATTTTGTCAGAAATTATGGAAGGAATAATTTGTTGGGAAAACTTTTATGAACTGATGCTGCAGTGAACAGAACCAGTGTAATTTAAATAACAATATCTTTGTAAAGAATAACTTTGAAAAGCTTTATGAACAATCTCAGCTCCGTCATGATGATGCCTACTACTTGACAGACATAACCAATTCAGGAATTTGTTTTTTTTGACCACCTATTTTTATTGCAAGAGTTGTTTTTATTTTTCTTTTTTTTTCACTGGGGATATGTGGCAGAGGAGTAAGGGCATCCTTTTCTCCCCCAAAAAAAGAAGAAAAAGAAAAGAGGGTTAAAAAAACAAGAGAACAGAAGGCCAGAAAGAATTACAGCTAAATAGGATAGATTTGAAAGTTGTATGTTGAATTTATTGAAGACTTTAAAAAGAATTGAGATTTGCAGTTTCTCATACAGTCTACTTTAAGTTTTTATATTTGTCTACATACGTATATATGTGTGAAAATTCTCATTTGTTAGGTTCAGAATGCATTTTAGAATTATTTAGTTACAGTTTTTAAAATATTTGCAATATTGAAATAAGCCTTGTAACTTTTCTTAATCTAATTTAGGTTTGTTTTTTTTAACCTTATTGTGTCATTTAGGGCTTTCTAGTCTGTTTCCAAGCTTTTTCAATTTGTGCTAGAATCCATCATGCACTTTATATTCAAGCCAAACTGGACTGCTCTTTGTTACCTACTATTTTTCCTTCTCCCCAGCTTCTGTTTCATGTCTCTTATTATTAGAATGGATCCCCATTCCTTGCCTTCTTCCCCTACCCCAGGACCAATGTCTGTTGAAGTTCCCTCCTTCTTTTAAGTCTCCATTTCAGGTGCTGCCTCCTCTACGAAGCAGGAACTAATGTATTCTTTCCTTAAGTTCTTTCACAACAAAGCTTGTGCTATATTTATCTTTTTAATTAAAGTGCTGAACATGGAGGTTATCACCTATTTTTGAGGTTTTTCATTGCTATCCTAATACTTCTTTCAAGTGCTTTTGAACTATTAAGAGTCTTAAAATTTTAATGGAGATAAAATGTTATTTCTTTCAGTGCCACAAGGTTGCAGTAGTGAGAGAAGATAAACTGGAGGGTAAGTGTTTGCGTTGTTAAGCAAATTTTTCCTCTTAAGGTACCAAAATGTAGGTATCATAAAAATCGACTTTAACATCTGCACATAATACTTTCAGCTGTTTAACTGAAGAGTTCTGTATTCCTTTTATTACCAGCTTCTCAAACCTTTTAAAATATGATACTCCATCTGCCTAACCTCACACTCTTATAACTTAATAACAACTGACATTTATATAGCACTTTTCATCAGAAGACCTCAAAACTTCTGATGGACATTCCAAACTACTGAAGCTCGATGGATTTTCTTACCAGTCATGGAGAGACAGTAGCCTTTCATCAGTGCACTGTGCTGTTTGACAGATGTTTGGGAAGGAAATGAATAGAATTTCTTTGGAAATCCCAAAGGGCTTCATGTCACTTCCAAATTAAATGTTTGAGCACCATAACAAGACTCTTCTGTTTTGTTTTCTTTTTAAAGCAAAAAACACCCCCAACAGCCAGGAATCTATATTAACAGTGAGATCTCTGTTTTCTACCACAGCATTGGATATTGTCTTTGCATATAGATTCATTTCCATACTAAATTTTCCATTGTTAGCCAAATTTTGGCTAAAATTTGATGTGTAATCGTGGTAGTTACTTTTCCTCCCTATGTCTTTGCTTACACTGACATTCTTCTTGTAGAAAAAGCAAATTGATGGGGGTTGAGGTCATTTGCTGTAACCTAGGTAGATCTTTTCCCTCTGTTTTTTCTTTATGTGATAGGTGTGTGCTGTTGTATCTGATCTGCAATAATATCTTTTATTAATCTGAAGGTAATAGGGTCATAGATTTAGAATTGGAAGAGACCTTAGAGATCTCCAAGCCCAGCCTCTTCTTTTACAGGGGATACTGAAGGCTAGAGAGTAATAGGTAGAAGAGTTGGATTTGACCCCAGACTTTCTGACTCTACACCCTACTCTTTCCTCAAGTAAGGCTTTATGAGAAGACTTTTTTCATCATTCCTCAATGCTGGGCTCAGGAGTCCTTTCATAATTCTAATATGCCTGTTGATCATTATTAAATTTATAATAAAAATGAAATTTAAATTTTAAAAAAGATTCTGAGACTTTTTGTTTCCAAAGGATTGTGCTCTTATAATTTACAGTTAGAAGGGACCTTGGAGTTCATCTACTCCATTTCTTTTGTTTTTATAGAACAAAGAAATCACAGGTGCTCAATGTCTTGCCCAACGTGGCAGAGCTCGCCATGACTTCCATTTGAAACCCAGCTCTTCTTTTTGCTCCATCATGCTGTAATCTTAGGAATTAGGATTTGCAGATTAGTCGAGGGGATTGTGGTTCTACTTCACACATGATGAAATTGAGGTGAAGATTCCCCAGTCTCTAGTTCTGGTGTACTTCCCACTATACCATGCCAAATGTCTTCTCAAGAGAATAGTATCTCTGTGTAGAGATTAATAGATATGAATATGTATTGATTCAGACAGATGTGACCTTCAGCAACCTTGTTCCTCCCCAGCAGTAGGCTAGACTACAAATCTTCCAGTGACTGAGGGAAAGAAAACCCATGGTTGTCATCATCACTCATCAGTTACTGTTTATTGAGTGGCCGCTGGATGTGTGAGATGATAGTGGGTTCTATACTGCCTGACTCACTACCACCTACCGTGTCAAAATGTCCCTGTTTGCAGACAGATGAGTTGATGTTATTGCAGAGGGACTTGTTAGCCTTTTAAAGCTGTTGGACTACCACAGACTGCAAATGGTTTAATGCAGAAGGGTTTCTTGTTATACTCCTTTTCGTGCCATGAAGACTATGTATTAACAGCGTGCTCTTCCTGTTGACTTGTAGCAGTGAAATCCAGGCTTGCTGTGACTGCCAGCATCCATGTGTACAGTGTCCAGAAAGCAATGCTCAAGGACAGTGGGCCTCTGTTCAACACCGACTATGACATCCTCAAAACCAACCTGCAGAGCTGCAGCAAGTGAGTGCTTTAAACCTTCTCTGTGGGCTTCTTGGCTAATTGGTCTTATAAATTGTTTGCACAGTGGCTCCCTCTTAGAGTGAAATGTCAGCTATGGTTAAACCCCTTTTGCCTCACAGGCCAGCCAGTACCTGGTTTGCTAGTGCTTTGTGAGCTGGGAGGAAAAAAAATAACAAAAACTCTACATAAAGGAAAACTGGATTTCTCCAGGACCCCTATACTGAAATCCCAGGGGAGTTGGAATATGCCTTTCTCAGAACTCTCCAGTGTTTTAATATAGCATACCACAAAGTGATTATTTTTTAGAATCACAGAACCTCAAAGTTGTCGTGGATCTTTAAAAAAAATGATAGTCTAATCTTTCCCTTGAAGCAGGAATCCCCTCTAGCACAGACTCAGAGAATCTTAGTTTTGGAATAGTTCTAGGAGGTCATCTGATTTACTCTCCCAAAATAGGAATCCCCTATGTGTCATCTCTGAGGAGTGGCCATCTAGCCTTTGTTTGAAAGGGTGAATTTGGGCTAAATATCTATAATTCCTTTAAGAAGTTTCAGTTGTCTTCCTGATAAGTAGTCTTGCAGTCTCTCTTTGACCATCTCTAGTGAGGAGAAGCTCAATAAATGAACAAGGCAATTCCTTCATTATAGTAATCAGCAAACATTGATTGAGTACCTACTATGTATAGAATACGTGTGTTCGGCACTAGGAAGGATTGATTCATGGTTTATACCAAACATGGTCCTTGGCCTCATTTGACTCACATTTTACTTTTAGTCAGCCTAACTGGGAATTAATAAGGTAAAAATTTGAAATTTGTGTGCTTTGTTTTGTGAGAATTGAAAAAAAAATTTTTTTATACTCTGGTAGATGACAATCAATTCTATTGATTAGTAGTTTTCGAAAAACCTTTTGTATTATAATTTGGAATGATATGTTAGCTTTCAAAAACCAGTCCCCATATTGCAAATAGTGTGTCAGCCATCAAGAAGAAAAGGAACTCAAGCAATCTGAAAGTGCAGTTTGCTCAGGGCCCCCTAAAATAAACAAGGCAAGTGGAAAACTTGGTAACAGGAAGCATTCTAATGAAATTTCACTTAAGCTATTCCCAGTAGAAATATGAAAAATTTATCTTCAGTAAAGAAGTTTGTATTTAGCTCTGAAAATTGTGGGTCACCAGGGAACTGACTCATTTCTAGGATTGTTACATGTGTTTGAAGAAGTACTATGGAATCAAGAGAATTGAAACTAGAACTGAGCAGAGGGCTTTTGTATCCTGGCTCTGATTTATAACCCAACTTGCTCTTTGCCCTGTTGCCATTTCTAGCCCAATCCTTAGTCCGAGAGATATGGACTAAGAAGGGAATAGACTGTCAGCTGACTCAATGGAAGATAGTTCTGTGAAATATAGCCTCTTTGATTGAGAAATAAACATTTTTCCATTTTTACTTGTATAAGGGAGCAGAGTAGCCAGGGAGAATGAATAGAGAATAGCATTGCCATTAAGATTATTCTTAGTTTTAATTGGAAAGAATTATTTTTTATTATAGTTTCTTAAAAGGTGATTTCCATGTAGGAAACTTATATTTATATAGTTACAATCTGTCTGCAAATCTTAAAGCTCAGTCTTCTTGATATCCTAGACAACTTCCACCTTACTATCTTCTCTATAACTTTGATTCCCAGCTGAGGGGCCTGAAGCCATTATTCACTCTTCACCCCCTCCCTTCCCAGGGATCTTCATAACACTGGCAACTAGGTCTGCGTAGCACTGAAAGAATACTTTCCTTTCTTTCTTCATAATCCCCCTTTGGATGGAGGTAGTACAAGTAATATTAACTTTTTTTTATGAGGGTAGTCTTTTACAAATGAAGAAACTGAGACTCAGAGCTTGACTGACTTCTCCAAGATGACATAGTAAGTGGCAGCAGACTTTGAGCCTTCCAACCCTCAGTCTGGTCTGTGCTTTAAAGTTGGGGAGATGGAGAACATTGGGAAGGAAGAAATAACATGTACTCTTTCATGTAGAAAAACTTGGTGACTCTAACTTGGGTCAACCATTTGAGGAGACCTGACCCAGTGTATCTCCTAATGACTTCATTTCTTTAATCCTCAGTAGTGATAATTCTGGAATAAGAGTGCCAGTGACAGATTTGAACTGGACTCTCGTGAACTTGGGTCTTTGTTCTAAATAATGGGAGAAAAACAGCCTCTAATTTCTTTGTTTAGTTTTGTTTATTTTTGTTTTCTTTGTGCAAGGATTAAGTTCATGAAAGTTACTCCTTTTCTGATGCTGAACTCAAATCATCAAGAATCAGTTCTTTGTTACTTTATTTTTTTTTTTTTAAGAGGGCTTCTGAACTGGTAGATCAGAGGATTTCTATAGACTTACTTTACCTTTTTTTTTTTCTTTTTAGCTTCGTTTTTTAGCAAAGGATTTGTATAATGTTATTCTTATGGAAAAGGTGGAAAGCTCTGGGCTACATGATCTTCCAGTGGAATCAAGTGGCTGTATTCACAGCTGTGAGAAAGCAAATTGGCTAAGCCTCAAGAGAAGTCGGTAATGGCTGGATGTCAGCTTGGAAGGATGGCTCTGGTGGAGGGTTCCCTAGGGAGCTTTGCTGCTTAACGTCTCAGGCAAAGAAATAGAGGCATCTTTATCTAATTTGGAGAAGATCTAGTTAGGAGGAGTAGTGAATACATTGCATCACAGAATCCAAAAACATTAGAACATTAAACTGAATATAAGAAGATGAAATTCATTAGATATAAATATAAAGGCTTATATTTGGGTTCAGAAATTTGATTTCCATACCCACAAGATGGGGAGGGGAGGTAAGGTTATATACCTACCAGAGAGCCATCTTATATAACATTTTTTTTAAGGAAAGAAAAAGAGAAAAAAATCAGTAAACTTGATCAATACATTGAAACAATATCAAAATATATAGTGTTTCATAGCTATGGAACCTCTTCCGAGGAATGGAAGGCAGTGATTTCTCTCTCTTTTTTTAAAAGAGTATAATACTTATTCTTTTGTAAATTTTTCAGCATTTGCTTTTGATTGATTTGTAGTGGCTTTGTTATTTCCATTTTATAATGTTTTGTTGGCTCTGCTTACTTCACTCTGCATCAGTTCATGTGAGTCTTTCCATTCTTCTCTGTATTTATCATTGTCATTGTTTCTTATTAACAGTAATATTTCAGTACAATCATATATCACAATTTAGCATTTCTTGTGGAAGAAGGATTAGATTTGGTTACTACTTAGCCAAAGGAATTCAAGCTACTTTTGGACAGTTCTTTTCATTAGAAAGTGGTTTTTTTTATATTGAGCTAAAATCTGCCTTTTTAACTATAAACCTGTTGCTCTTATTTTAACCATTAGAGGCCAAGCAGAGAAGATCTTTTAACTTTTCTAACAAAGGCCTGTTGAATACTTGATTATGTTTTCCTTAAGATTTTTTATCTATGTTTAATATGTCCCTTCCCCATTTGTTCCATTGTTGCCCAGTTTGAATGTAAGTTTCTTTAGGACAAGGACTTTTTCTTTTTTGTATTTGTATACCTAACTCCTACTACTGTACTTTATAAATAGTAGGCATTTCTAGTTTGTCAAGTTGAATTTTTGAATTGTTGTGTAACACCATATATAAAAGAGCACCTGCTGTAATGCCAATTTAATTTTTGTAAACCTCAAATTATTACAAAATGCTTAATTTGATTTAGTTCAGCAATATTGAATTGAATATTCCATAAGAAATATACAAAAATGAGGTTGTTTCTTGATTAGTCTGTGCAAAATATCCTAGCATTATCCTGAACCTGTCCTGAATATTCTTACCCATGTATTGATATAAAGGAGAATTAAGTGTAGTGAAGGGATATATAGCCATGGGTTTTTGGAGCCGGATGACTCAGTTCCCAGCTACTTCCTTGTATTTAACGATGAATGACACTAGCAAAAAAATTTGCCAATAATTTTGATGTTTAAGCCCCTTAACTTCATATTTACTAATTATTAAATATCTAAAATAATTGTTACTATAGATTTAGAATTAAAAGCCTAGTGAGGATATTCAGTTTCACATTAATAGTGCTTGTGCTAAGGTTTGTTGTGATTTTCTGGTTTATATTCCATTCTGGATTAGATTGCTTTTCCAGAAGTTGGGATAAATAATTGGAATTAATTGAGGAGTGTTCTTTTTTTTTTTATTTGCATAACATATGTGTGGGTAATTCTTCAACAATAACCCTTACATAGCTTTCTGTTACAAATTTTTCCCCCCAACTCCCCACCCCTCCCCTAGATGGCAGGATATCCACCACATGTTAATTATGTTAAAATATTGGCAAATCGAATATATGTACACATATTTCCAAACTTATCATTGTTGTGCAAGAAAAATCTTATCTACACAAACGATATATCAGATAAAGGAAACACAATGTAAGCAAACATCAATCAAGGAGTATGAGAATGTTATGTTGTGGTCCACATTTCACATCCCTCTCTCTGGGTGTATATGGCTTTCTTCAGTGAACAATTGGAGGTGGTTTGAAACATTTCATTGTTGAAGAGAGCCATGTCCATCAGAATTGATTGTCATATAGTACTATTGTTGCCGTGTATAATGATCTCCTGGTTCTGCTCATTTCAGTCAGCATCAGTTCATGTAAGTCTCTCCAGGCCTCTCTGAAATCATCTTGCTGGTCATTTCTTACAGAACAATAATATTCCATAATATTCATATACCATAATTTATTCGAGGAGTGTTCTTTTGGAGGAGTGTTAAGATGGAAAGGAAGGCTGAGATTGACTTCGTAATGTCATGAAATGAAATTAATAGAATGCTTTCTTGTCCCAGGTTTAGTGCCATCCGATGTGCAGCTGCTGTCCCCAGAGCTTCTGATGAAATTTCCTCTTCAGAGAAATTTGGACAGGCTGATCCTCAGGCATCAAATGAGGCCTTACCCAACAGTGGGCCTACCACCAATGGCTATGGTCCTCCTGCTACCAAACAAACCTCACAACATCCCAAAGGAATTATGGGAATGTTTGCCTCCAAAATGGCTTCTAAATCCCAAGATGCTAACAAGGAGACAAAAACAGAGTCAAAAGAGGCAACAAATGTAAGTTAGTCATTAACTCTCACATCTTCCCTGGGTGATATAAGTTGTTTTTTAACATCCTGGTACTTAAAATATTTTAATTAATATTTAATGATAATTTAACATTATTTACTTCAGTTTAAGTCTAGTAATGCTTGTAGTTTTTACCTCATAGTGAGAGAAGGAGCATGATATAGTGGAAGGAATGCTGAGTTTGCAATTAGGAGACTTGAATTTGAATTCTTGATCTGCCTTTTGCCAGCTTTGTGACCCATGGCAAGTCCCTTGACCTCTTGGCCTATTTCCTCCTCTGTAAAATATGAGAAAGTTGAACTTGATGGTCTTTCTACTTTTTACCTATGATCCTCTGGCAGAGTAGTTTTTCTGTCAATTTGGAATGCTCATGGATTTGTCCTCTAAATATTCCTTTGTTCTTTCTCCATTTTATTCTATGTAAATGCATTGACTTTTAAATGCATTAATATAGTGATAAGGTTCATAAATCAATTGGGTGCCTGCCTAGATATGTGTTCCCATTGTCTCGTCTGCTTATTTTGTACATTACTAGACAACATTTTGCTCAGATGCTTTAAACATCTTTAGAGTGAAATTTGGTTGTATAAAATAAAAAGCAACATTTCTGTCAAACTAGAGAGATTTTATGGAAGAAATATTTTTAAAGGTCTGGGGTTTCCATGTTGTGAGTATTATCTCCACTAGTGTGGACCATAATCCCTTTGTACCTTACTGATTATCTTCATCAGTTGCTGGAGCTTAAAAAACAATTTTTAGACTGATGTACTCACTAATAAGACTTTTTTCATGTATATATGACCTAGTCTTCACCTGGGAGATATTGAACCTACTGCTAGGCCTCTGTCCAGGGCCTTTGTGGCATGGTGGAACTGGATGGACTCACAGCCTGTGTTCCATTGGTACAACTCTACTCAGGATCCCTTTATAGTTACGATCATGGAAAAACATGACAGTTAATAGTGCTTGTTTTCTGAGAGGCAACATCTACAGAGGGTTTATTATTTTGTTTGATCTTGCAATTTATGGGGTAGGACTTATGGAATAGGACTCAGTTTTCTCATCTCCTAAAGTGAGATTGATAAATTGAATATTATCAACCTCATGAGGTTATTAAGGAAGTGTTTTATAAAATATTTTATAAATGGGAGGCCTCTTAGTGTCATCTGTGGATTAATAGATTGCATTAAATAACTCCACTAGGAAATGGTGGAATTGTAAATTAAGCCCAGGTCCTCTGACTCTTTTTTTTTTTTTTTTGCTTTTTACTGAGGCAATTGGGGTTAAGTGACTTGCCCAAGGTCACACAGCTAGGGAATGTTAAGTGTCTGAGGTCCGATTTGAACTCAGGTCCTCCTGACTTCAGGGCTGGTGCTCTATCCACTGCGCCACCTAGCTGTCCCCCCCTCTGACTCTTAATCTAGGTTTCAGAACACCTTTAAATACATTTGCTAATTATATCTTTATAATGGGTTACTAAGAGGAATTTGGAAGTTTCTCTCAAATCTTTGATAATTGTTAGATCACTTATACTCTCCCATCTCTAGATGTTATTGTCAATTGGCTTTACCTCATATGTCTTTTGTCTGAACTGTGGAGATCTAATCTGATTTATGAACTCTTCCATAAACTCTTCCATACGGGATGATGTCAACTGATGGTAAAGACTGCTTCTGCATAGATGGGATGAATTTGACACCAGAGTCCTGGAAAAACTTTTCTTTTCTCTTCTTTCAGACATCTTCAGTACACAGCAAACCGCCAGGAAAAGGGAATGTGATGAGCAACTTTTTTGGGAAAGCTGCTATGAGTAAGCATGTCCTTGTCTTCCTAGATGTTTCTGCTAATGAATAGACTTAAAGAAAAAAAAATTTTTTTGTTTTGACCTGTGATTTTATTAATGTAGGGAGCTCCCTGTTATGATGCAGACTTCTTCTGCCAGTTCAGACCAGCAGCTTCTCTGGAAGTTAACTGAGTTAGAGTTGCTTGAGGTCTGGAGCAGAGAGGTGAATTGAGCAGGATGGTATATGTGTGTGTGTGTGAGAGACTGATCCCAGGCTCTCCTCCATCCATTATGCCAGATTGTCTCTAGATAATGATTCTTTATCTTTTTGGAGTATAGACCCTTTTGGGAATTTGGTCAATCCCACGGACTACTTTTTATAATACTTGTAATTGAAGAGAGGCCTAAATTTTAGTTTGAGGTTAGTAAAAATAAAGCTGTAATTTTTTTTCTCCATTCAAGTACAGACTCCTAGAATCTATCCACAAACTTGTATATCTGGATCCCAGGTGAAGAACTCTGATCTACTCCAGTCCCTCTATCTTAAAGAAAGTGATGCTTCTATATTGTTCAGTCCTTTATGATTTCTGTAGTGCTTTGCTTACAGTAGTAATAGTTATTGCAAGGCATTTATTCCATCTGATAGATGAGGAATCTGAGACTGAGAGAAAAAAATCATTTTCCCAGGATCACATGGCTAATGAATGTCAGAAATGCAACTTGAACTACATTTTCCGACTCCAGATGAAGGTACCTTGTATCATACTTATGTTATGAATGAGGTCATACATAAGTGGTAAATCTGTACTTTTGCGTACAGTCTTTCAATACTAGTCTTTGGGTGCAGCAGGAAAGACAAGTATGCAACTAGCAATTTTTTTCCCCACATTTACATCTGTATAACTTCCAGTCTGTAGCTGAAACTATTATTTGCAAAAACTAGTGCTGTTTTTACCAGGGCACAGCAGATCTTGTTCCACCATAGCATCTAGCATTTTTACGATGGTGCCTGGTATTCAGAATGAACTTTTGGAAGGGGCAGATAGATTAGTTGTTTATTCTGCCAAAGAAGTGGTCTGGTGATGTTAGGTAGGCCTAAAGTGGGTAGGGGTTGGGGAATATCTTCATTATCAGTAATTCCATGTTCTATATCATTTTTAGAGAAGAGAAATCCTGATCAGGGTGAAGAGTGAAAAGAAAATTCCCATTAGAGTGAGATCTAGATTTAAGGATCAGTCATGGGATTTTAGGAGTACCCCTTAACCTCGGTCATAAAATGGTTTACTTAACTATAAAGTGGATAATAGTACTACCTACTTTCTAGGGTTGTTGAGGAGAAAAGCATATTTTATGCTATGGAAATGTGATTTTTGTTTGTTAATGTAGTTATGATATAGTATTTTTACTTTTTGTTGTTTGCTTGCATTTTGTTTTATTATTTTTTCCTTTCTTATCTGATTTTTCTTGTGTACTATGATCATTGTGGAAATATGTATAGAAGAATTACACATTTAACATGTATTTGATTACTTGCCATTTACGGGAGAGGTGAAAGGGAAGAAGAAAAAAATTTGGAACACAAGGTTTTACAGGGGTGAATGTTGAAAACTACATGTTTTGAAAATAAAAAGCTTTTAAAAATATAGTTATGATAGAATTTTAAAGTTAGGAGGCTCCTCAGAAGTCATCTAATATATATTTTTTAAAATTCTTGAATCACTTTTAGCACATCCTGCTTTTTTCTCTCCCCCACTCTCCCAACCCTTTTTCCCCTCCTCACTCCCTCAATGCTATTCTCATCTCTGCTTGCATATTTCTGGTTTTGTGCAGTTCTCAACACAATTTATTCTGCTTTGAAAGGTCAATTACTAGACAAGTTTTCATTTTGTTGCTCTGTAATCTGTCTCCCTGATCTCTCATCATTTTTTCATATGAAGGTAAAGAAACTTGTCAATCTCAATAGGTAGAGGAGCCTCCAACCAGATGAGACAGAAAATGTTCTATTCATGTTGAAGCTAAAATAGTTTCACTGCTTGTTTATGTTTAAAATATAACAGTTTTTTGCATCTTTGTTGAAATATGCCTGCCATGTAGTTGGACAGGCAGCCCACCTAGTTGTTTTAGACAGTTGATGCAGGCAGAAAAAGATCTGAGCTGAGAATTGAGCAAGGGGCAAACATCTGTAAACCCTGTGTTTAGAAAACTGCATAACACTTTAGGTGATCCCCAACTAGTATTCTCCTAATGAAATCTGTGGTTTGTAGTACAAGGAGTTCACATTCAAAGAAAAATCAAACTTATTCACAGAGAAGTGGAAAGATTCATAGAAGATGAATAGGAATAGTCTTTGGCATGTCCATGACTTTCATGTGAAAAATGATAAGATAAATCCTTGAGGATTGCATGACTAGAAAATGGGTTTTTCATTCATGGAGATGGAGAGATAAAAGATGGATAGCTTGAGTGCTACTTTGGTTCTTCTGAGAGAATCATTAGAAACTTTCTTCTAGAAACTTTGGATGACTCCTGTGGGGGATCTAGGGAAAAAAGGCAAAGAAATCAGTGATCCAGGAAAGTATCACTATCACTGAAACATAGAATTTGATAAATTGGAAAATGTATTTCCACTTTTGGTCCAGCTCTTGGCTCCAAAGCAAATTTGTTGAGCCCCAATATTATGCTATATATACAAGTTGGTTTTGTTTTTGTTTTTTTTTTTTTAAACCCAGCCCAAACTATCTGTGACCACTGTGTGCCAGGCTAGTCTGTGCTGTGATGGTTTCCCACAGCTAGGCCTCATTGTTTGAATTTGTGCTTTGGTGCATCCCTGAGAGTTTTTACCCCCCCTTGTCCATCTTAATTTGCATTTGCCCTAGTTTGGTGCACTACACAATAGCTATTTGGATGTTCTTTTATCTTCTAGCCAATGGAATTATATTGTAATGGGCTATGCTTCAGAGTTGGTATTTGGGCTCTGTTGTAGAATCTATGTGTTGATGATCTTGCTTTGCCATTTAATGTTAATTGCATTTCATTGGTGACATTTATGAGATTCCTTTATTTATTTATTTATTTTTTATTTGCAAAACATATGTATGGGTAATTCCTAAACATTAACCCTTACAAAGCTTTCTGTTACAAATTTTTCCCCCCAGCTCCCCACCCCTCCCCTAGATGGCAGGATATCCACTACATGATAATTGTGTTAGAATACTTAAGAAATCGAATATATGTACACCCAGAGAGAGGGATGCGAAATGTGGACCACAACATAACATTCTCATACTCCTTGATTGATGTTTGCTTACATTGTGTTTCCTTTATCTGATATATCGTTCGTGTAGATAAGATTTTTCTTGCACACCAATGATAAGTTTGGAAATATGTATACATATATTCGATTTGCCAATATTTTAACATAATTAATATGTAGTGGATATCCTGCCATCTAGGGGGAGGGGTGGGGAGTTGGGGGGAAAAATTTGTAACGGAAAGCTATGTAAGGGTTATTGTTGAAGAATTACCCACACATATGTTATTCAAATAAAATAAAAATTAAAAAAAAAAAAAAGAAATCGAATATATGTATAGTTATTGCATCATTTTTTTGTGCAGGAGAAATCATATCTACAAGAAAGAATAATCAGATAAAGGAAATACAATGCAAGCAAACATCAATAGAGAACATGAAAATGTTATGTTGTGGTCCACATTTCACATCCCTCTCTCTGGGTGTATATGGTTCTCTTCACCGAACAATTGGAACTGGTTTGAAGCATTTCATTGTTGAAGAGAGTGATGTCCATTAGAACTGATCCTCATATAGTATTGTTGTTGCCATGAATAATGATCTCCTGGTTCTGCTCACTTCACTGAGCATCAGTTCATGCAAGTCTCTCCAGGCCTATGAGATTCCTTAAAGAGAAAAGAGATCTAGTGTCAGATCCCAGCCATAAAGAAGGTGGGACTCTTCCCACTTCGCATTTTAATTTGATCTGGAATGTGATGCTGGACCAATCCATCTTTCAGATTCACAAACAACTTCGTGGCTGTTTTCTTTTGGTTGTTTTCTTATTCCCTTGTCAATCTTTAATGGTTTTCTGACATTTTATTGAATACTTATGATGGGGGAAATCCTTAACAGAAGTTGGGAGTGACCATTTTGGAAAGTAGAGAAAATAAAGATGTTTAAAAGATAAGGTATAATCTGAATAAACATAAAATACTTTGTTTAGGTTAAAAGAAATCAGCTGTGCAAGGATGAGAAAGATGTAGTCAGATAGCAATTCATTAAAAAAAAATTTAAGACATTTTTATTACTATAAGCTCAGTATGACTTAGTAGTGTCATTGCCAAAAGAGCTAATATGATCTTAGGCTTCACTATTAGAAGTATAAAATCCAATAGTCTTACTATCCTTTCCCCTGATTATATCATATTAAAGGTATTTTGTTCAGTTTCTCACTTCCATATTTTAGAAGGAATATTAACAAAATCAAAACTATATCCGTTTTGGAGAGGCACCCAAGATGGGGAGGGGACTTGAAAACATTTCATAGAAAATAAGATGGAAAAAACTGGAGAGATTAAACTAGAGAAGAGAAGACAAAATAAAGGGGTGACTTGATTCCTCCCTTGAAAACATTTCATAGAAGATAAGATGGAAAGAATTAGAGAGATTAGGTCAGAGAAAACAAGACAAAATAAAGGGGTGACTTGATTCCTGTCTTCAAAAATTTTTAAAGACTATCATATGAAAAAGGAATTAGTCTTATCTATGTGGTTTCATCGGGGAAAGCTAGGCCCATTGGCTAGAAGATAAAGGGATGTGAGTTTCCTAAACTCATTTTCGAACTTTGCAGGAATGCAATAGTCTACCTTCTTAGGTCATGGTTCCCCATTATTGGAATAATTCCAATGGGATGGATGAATCCTTGTTAGGAAAATTGGAGAGCTTTAGTTATGAATTGTATTATATTCCCTCTAGGGAAAATGAAGGAAAAAAGCTGAGAATATGGTTCACATATATAAATAATAAAATTCTAAATGATAGTGATTAGATTTCTTTTCTAAAAGAATTAAAACTCAGATATATATACCTACTGATTATTTATGAGGTGAAAGTATTGACTGGTGTGCTTGATTCAAGAGGTGATGATAAGGTAATTTAGTATTGCCTGACAGAGTAATATTGCCCTTCAATTATATATATAACTTATCCTGCTGTGTTCACAGATAAACTTAAAGTTAATTTGGATTCAGAACAAGCGGTAAAGGAAGAAAAAACATTGGAGCAGCCTCCAGTTTCTGTCGCTGAACCAAAGCTGGCATGCACTGGAAGCCTAAAGAAACCCTACAAGAAAGTAGAGCCTGTTAAAATACAGAAAAAGGAGAAAAAAAGGTAGGAAAGTTTTGTGAAGCTTGGAGGAAAAGTATCTCTGCTGGGGGCCAGGAGGTCTGAGCTTGAGCTTATTGACATCAGTGGTTTTTAGGTGAGTGAGGAGCCTTCCCTAGGGCCATAGATAGATCCATATGGCCAAAGTGAAGTAAAAAGCCAACCATTACTAGTGTATTTTGTGAAGCCAATTCTTTCAGGCCTGGATCATTGTTTCCCCAACTTTATTTTAGTTTAGTAATCAAAGTCTAAGAACACCTATTTTTTCTTTTCTTTCTTTCTTTCTTTCTTTCTTTTTTTTTTAATTTCAAATTGCCATTTGAAGGTTTACTCAGGGATACTGTTTCCAGTCAAGTTTAAGAGAAGACTTTCTGTGTTTACTTTTTCTATCAATGAGTTTATTTTTCAAGTGGTAAAAGGTAATTAGAAGAGAAACTAAAAAGCACGTAAGCTATTAAAAATGGGTCCAGGAGTTTGAGACACTACCTCATAGTCGGTAGCAGTAAGTCTGTTGAAAGAACCTCTGAGCGACTCCGTCAGGACCGATAGGCCCTAGAAAGGTCTGACTTTTGTGGGGAGGTTGGTCCTATTTATTTGCCAGACGGATGTCAGCCAGTTCTCCTGAGGTTTCAGGCTGAGCTGAAGTACTATCCAAGGGACTTCACCTTGCCATGAACAGGTGATATGGATGGATTAAAATGTTCCCAACTGTGGGTACACTACTCACTGTGATGATTGTTGCTGGCTCTGTTAAGTGGGGCTGGCAGAGTTTCCAGGGCAGGAGGTGGGGAAGAGCTATTATATACTAGTGGAATATCTCATTTATAAAGTATACTGTATAGAATTTGTGGTTTTTATAGTTCTTGGTCACTGACTTTTGTGAAAGACAGGCTGCTACCTCCCAATTAGGGACTAGGCGATTGGACATCTAAGTCTTATCCCAAGTCGAATTTCTGTGGTTCAACCCATTCTATATTTTATGTTCTCAGGGATGCTTTCAGCAATCTTAAAAGGCTTTTGGAATTTGGCGGCCTTTTCATTCCCAATGCCACTAGAATATAATGCCACATCTTTGCTTCCTTTCCTCCATTGACCCAAGCCAGATATTGAGTTAGCAATAATTTGACATCTGTTAGGGAAAGGGTAGAAATATACTTTAGAGTATTTCAAAAAGCATTGAATTTAGAATCCCATGAAATTACCTGAAGCTCCCTTTCCTTTTAAATACATATTTGTTCAGTTTAGCCTAAAGAGTAAGCACTACTAAACCTCAGCATCTCATAGTGTTTTCATCTTGCTCTTGGTAGTTCAGATAAGGGCATTCAGACTTTTAACTCCATGAGTTCCTGCAGGAATTATTTAATCTCTTTGAGACTATTTTTTTTTTTTTCAGCTATAAAATAAGGGGAAGGTGGTGCAATGAATATAGAGCACCAGCCCTGAAGTCAAGAAAACCTGAGTTCAAATCTGGTCTCAGACACTTGAACACTTTTTAGCTGTGTGACCCTGGGCAAGTCACTTAACCCCCAAAATAAAAAAAAAGAAAAAAAAAGAAAACAAGGGGACTAGATAATTAGATCATCTCAAAGGTCCCTTCTAAATCTAAATCTCATCCTCTTCCCTTCTCTCTAGAACTTCTTGTATCTGCTGAATTTGTGAACCTCTTAAGTGGGTCATAACACATGCCCTTCCTCAAGGTATACTAATTATGCACTTAGTATAATGGAATTGTGTATTGTAATATTTATGAAAATATCCATATGGTATTATATATATGTATGCATATATATACACACACATATATATATATGCATACACACATATAGATAGGTAGATATGCATGTATGTAGTATATGCAATATTTTCCTTAAACCAATCCTGTGAAGTCAGAGAACATTCCATTTTACAGATGAGGAAATCACTTGGGTCGTGGACAAGTAAGTGGCAAGACCAGGATTTGAACTTAAGTCTTCTGACTCCAAATCCAATATTTTTTGTGAATCTGCCTTCCATCCGAAATACTCAAAGAAGATCCAGTTTTTAATAGACTTGTGAACTCATAATTGGTTGTTTTGACACACTTGTTAGTAATAATGGGAAAGACATTTGAAAAAGGAGAAGAGGAAATATATAGATTTTAACAGTCATAATTAATTTATCCCGTGAAATTTTTAAGGTGATTCAGAATTGGCCTCCTGGGAGAAGGCATCCAAGGGAATTCAGTTAAGAGATCATTTCAGCCATCTACTTATCTTCAAACATAGTTGCAACTAACCAGATAAATCCTGTTTTTTTTTTTCCTAAGGAAGTTTTTTTTTTTTTCACATTTATGTAAAGGATTATGAGGTTCTTAATGTCCCAAGGTCCATATCTTTTACATGTTTTTGTCCGTTACAATGCCTGTCACTGCTCAACTGTTCATTGAATGAGTGAGAGGAGTGGCAGGATGCATAGAAGTAATCCCAGAGACGCTTTGAAAGGACAGCAGTATGAGAGTGGAAACTCCTGATCAGTGGCAGTGGCAATGCAATTCAGTTCCAGTTGCACTTAAATAACTAGTCTTCTTTCAGTCCTTGTCTTGTTCACTTGCCCTCTCTTTTCTCTTCCCTTTTTGATGATTATTTTGTGAACTTTATCAAGCAAGACTGATAAACCATTTCAGTTTGAACATTTGAACCAATGGATTCTTGCCATATGTAACATTTTCTGTTTTAGAAAGCAAAGTCATGGGGCAGCTAGGTGGCGCAGTGGATAGAGCACCAGCCCTGAAGTCAGGAGGACCTGGGTTCAAATCTGGTCTCAGACACTTCCTAGCTGTGTGACCCTGGGCAAGTCACTTAACCTCAATTGCCTCAACAAAAAGCAAAAAAAAAAAAGCAAAGTCACTTACTGAAATGCAAACAAACAAGCAAAATATTCTTCCATAAACTTGGGATACATTATCTCACTAAAATACATAAAGAGTTTGTCTTTAAATTGTCTTTCTCCTGCTGCTCATCGTGAGCACAGTGTACTTACTAAGTGATAGGTGACTTCCTTCCTTACTGCTCTTTTGCAGCTCAATCCCAACCCCATGGGGCTGACTCTCTTCCCACTAGCTGCTCTTCTGAAAGACACTGTGGTTATGGGGGGGGGGGACAGGGAGAAGAAGTGTGGTGAAAAGAAACATGCTCATTTTTATTCTTGGGTGGCAACAGGGGAAAGCGGACTGAGCTCTCAGATGATGAAGCAAAAGAAACTGAAAACCTAAAGAAAAAGAGGAGAAGAATTAAACTTCCTGAATCAGACAGCAGTGAAGATGAAGGTGAGAGTTCATCTTTGATCTGTGGGATTGAATCTTTGCTGTGATCATTCATCTTTTGCTCACTTATGATTATCTGGGCTCTAAAAGCGACTTTGTTTTAGGTGTAATAAAAAGGATTGTTCTAATTAGGGGCTTACAGTTATGGATCTCTATAAAAATCCTTCCTTGGAAAGCATATCCTATTCTTGTTCAAATTTAAATAGTTGGAAATTCTTTTGGACTGCTGGTTAAGAAAAACAAAGAAGCTAAATGGTAGGATATCACATCTAGTTGAATCCTAGGCAATTCTTTCTGAGGGATTCCTTCTCTAGTAGATTTGTATCCTAGGTTTACTGAATTCCATTAGCTGCCCCTTATCTAGGAGGATAGATTGCAGAGAGGAGAGAGCCTGGAATAATTGCTTATCAAAAAGGACAAGCCCTGTGTTGAACTCTGGGGGTACAAATACAAACTTGAAAGAGACCTTAAACTCTTAATAGATAGAGAACACATTTAGATTTACCTTTTCAAAGGGAATGGTAGTGCTCATCAAAGTAGGAAGTGGGAAGCATAGTAGAGAGGGGAACACGTTTGTATTGGCATAGTGGCCCTAATTGAGTTGAAGATGATGGTGTGTGGGCCTAGGGAGCTCACAGTTAAATAGCTTAGCTCTGTCCACATAGTCTCTGAAGGCCTGGTTTAGAGGTCATAGCAACCCCATCCACAGATGAGCATGTATCAGCCCAAGTGCAGGCAGACTTATTAGGAGGTCATTACCGTTGTTTAGGTACAAAGCAGTGAGGGCTTGAACTCAGGTGGCAGCTGTGGGTGCAGAGAAAAGGGTTTAGACACTGAGGAAACAAAGAATTCAGGATCCTATTGGATATGAGGAAAGAAAGAGAAAACGTGGATGATCAGAGAGTCAGTAACACTTTCAACAGAAACAAGATAGCAAGGAGAGTGGCTTCTGGAAGAAAGATAATGAGGTCCATTTTCAATAGGAAGATCTGAGTTCAAATTTTATTTCAGGTGCTTATTAGTTATTTGACTAAGGAAATCATTTGATTTCTCTGAGCCTAATAATAATAGGACTTATCACCTAGGATTTATGAGAAGATAAATTAAGAATATTTGTGAAGTGTTTTTAAAACCTTAAAGCTTTGTATAAAATGCTATTGTTGATTAGTTGTCACAGTTCAGTGATTTTTTTTTAAGGTATAGTTATGATTACTTTCCAGAAAGATTGGATTAGTTCATTTCCACCAGTGCCTAACCCCACCACCCCTCCAGCAATTATCATTTTCCTTTTTTTTTTTCATTTATGTTAATTTAATGAGTGTTAGGTAGAAGCTCAAAGTTGTTTAAGTTTGTATTTATTTTTATCATTAGTCATTTGAAGCATTTTTTCCATATAGTTATGGTTTGCTTGAATTTCTTTTCGGAACTACTTTCTTACTGAACTAAACTATTCATTAATCATTTGCCTATTAGGGAATGACTGCTCTTAGATATCAATGGCTTTGTTCCTTTTATCGGTGTTCCTTATATCAATTATGTATCAATTTCTTGTCATAATTCATTAAAAAATTAATGAACTGAGGCTTAAAGAGTAAAAGTGATATCCCATGGTAGTGTGGTTAGTTGGTGATAAAAGCAAATGTAGAACTCAGATTTTATGGACTCTCAGAGCACATCTAGTGCAGCCCCTGACCTAGAAGAAAACTTAAATGATATTTTAGTTATCTTTAAGTATCTGTTGAGGCAGAGAAAAGTAGAATGAGGACCAGTGGAAGAAAACTGCAAAGATGTAGATCTTTTGGCTTGATGGGATTTAAAAAACAAAACCCCCCCAAAAAAACCCTAAACTTCTTAACAATTAGAACTCTTCAGAAATAAAATGAGCAAGCTTGAGAGAGGTCAATTCCCCATCGTTGGAGGTTTCCGGGTAGAAGTTAAGTAGTAGTTTATTAGGAATATTACATAAGGATTCCTTTTCAAGAATGTATTGAACCAAATGATCTCTGAGGTACCTGAGAAGTCTTGATTTTTTGTGGGGGCTTTTCTGTTTTGTGATTTCCTCAATATCAGAAGGATTCAGGTAGAGGTTGGATGATCATTGTAGATTGTCAAAGAGAATTCATTCTTTATATTGTAATTTTCCAGTCCCTTCTAACAATTTTGCCATTATTATGATTCTCAGAGCTAAAAAACCTTATACAAGTAACAAAGTTTTAGCAATCATTTCTATTTTTTTTAGCACTGACAAGTTAATAGAGTGAATTGTATGTTTGATAAGGATGTTTTTAACTTGAAAAGTGATTAGCTAGGTGTCTAGATTTAGTCTTTTAAAAGCCAGTTTAAAAAACCTAGAAATAGATTCTAGGAATGAATCATTTCATTAAGCTATTAAATAGCTTTTCTTTAACTGCTTCAGTTCAACAAATATTATTTTAAAAATTTTATCATTGAGTTTTATTTTCCATTCATATTCTTGGAATAGATATTTCTGGGAGCTCTTTGAATTTTCATGCCCGATCATTCAGGGTGTTAAATTCTAGTGGCAGAAAATTGATACCAGTGCTTTGAATGTGGCCAGAGAGCTATCTTCTGAAAGAATTCCTTCAGATAATCCTTGGATAAATTTATCTGTTTTATAAAAATCAGAACTTTTTACATGTGAAAGATCGAACAGACTCACTCTGCTTGGCTCAAGAGGACAGCACTAGGACTGGTGAGTGGAAACTTCAAAGAGGTCCAATAAACTTGATGTCAGAAGAAGAGATGTCCTAAAGCACCATGCTTTTTTTTTTGGCATGGAATTATGACTTCAAGAAGTGAGATAATTCTGGTTCAGCTTCTTACACCTTGATTAACATGGATTGGATTAGAGAGCACCTGAGATTCTTTCTTCCTTGGGCTCTGGTGATCCTGTTTTTGTTTTATAAGCAGTAAAACAACAACAGGTGGCTTAGGAGAAAGTTCTTTAAATATGGGAAATGAAAGGTTGGACATCAGTGAAAATTTACCTCTGCTCTGGAAGTTACCACCTTGAGGAACCTCAGATACCAATTGAGAAATGGCTTTGATGTTTTTATGTTTCATAAGCAGCCTTGATGAATTTCTCAAAAATGCTAGAGCCCTTGGTTTGTCTTGTAGATGTTTTAAGTTTCTTCATTCTCTAGTCCCAAATGAATTTGTTCGTATCTTCTAGCACTCATTTTCCTGATACAGTAGCATTCAGGGAAACATACCAGATGCAATTGGTTCAGTGGATCAAAATGCAGGAGGGAGTGAATGGTAGAAGACCTCTACAGGGACTCCTCTCCCTAAAAGATGACCAGGAAGTCTGAGAGGGCTGCTGGGAAAAAGACCTCTAACAACCTGTAATTCTTTTGAGGGATTTGACTCCGGGCTTATTTTACTTCTTTTCTTACATGTAAGTTAGGTTCTCTGTATGGTTCTCTGAAGGCAAAGAACTTTTTTAGTCATTTTGATATGTAAATGTAAATTGTTTTTTTGAACCTAAAACACCAAAAAAATAGCATTTCCATATTTATAGCAGAACACAAAGATGAAACCATGAATATATTTCATACATATATTTCATTTTTAAAAGCCTATAATAAATTCTACCTGCTATTTTATATTTTTTTTACTGTTGCTAAGTATGCTATTCTGCTGGCTCTGCTCACTTAGCATCAGTATAAGTAAATCTTTCCATACTTTTCTGAAATCATTTTGCATGTCATTTCTTATAGAATAGTGAATTCCGTTACATTCATATACCATAACTTATTCAGCTATTCCCCAGGTGATGGGCATCCCCTCAATTTCCAATTCCTTGTCACAAAAAGAGCTGCTACAAACATTTTTGTTCACTATATATTACTTTCAAAACTGCTTCCTTCTGAGATTCCTTCTCTTCTATGGATTAAAAAAAATTGTTTCAATGGCTTCTCCTCTTCCTTTTCTTCTTTTCTAGTAAATAATAATAACAATAAAAAAGATGCCAATAAGATAAAGGGGATCTACTAGCAACTAAAACTAAAATCTATTTTAGAATAAGAGTCAAAATAATGAAAAAATGGTGGAAGTAACAACAAAGCCCGAGATCCCTTTTCAACAATAAAAACAATAAATACAAAGTTTCTCTCATTTGCTGGATGTGATCTAGCTTCCAAAAAGACTGAGGAAAGAACACACAAGATATTTAAGAAGTGGAGGCAAGAAGCCTAAAGTATCTTTATTGCTAATTCCTCCTCCCTTCAACCCCATTTAAAAACTGAAAGGAAAAATAAAACCCTTTTAAGAAGTATAGTGAGAGGGCAGCTAGGTGGTGCAGTGTTTAGAGCACCAGCCCTGAAGTCAGGAAGACCTGAGTTCAAATCTGGCCACATCCTAGCTGTGTGACCCTGGGCAAGTCACTTAATCCCAATTGCCTCGGGGGGAGGGGGGAAAGTATAGTGAAGCAAAAACAAATGTCCAAAAAATAGAACTCTTTTTGTACCTTGTAGCCATCTAAAAATACATAACATGCTCCATCCATCTGAGGAACTTCTGAGTTATAATTGGTCATGGCATTGATCAGAGTTCTCAGGTCTTTTAAAGCTATTTTTCTTTACAGTGTTACTGTCTTTGTGTAATTGTCCTGGTTCTGTTTGCTTTACTTCTTATCAGTTCATAGTACCCAAGGTAATTTGAAATTCTTTTTGCTTGTGACTGTTTCCTCCCAGTCATTATCCTCCCTCTTAACACTTTTTCTTTCCCTTGTCTCTCTGTTGAATTTGATTTGCCCCTATCCCAGGTTCTGCCTTGTGTTTGATGTATTCAACAGAAGTATTTCAGAAAAGATTTTGCAGCCCACTTTCCCCCAGGTGTCTTCCCCTCTTTCATATCCCTCAAGTATGAGAAATGGCAAGTTCTATGCCCTTCTTCCTCTTTACTGTACTCTGTATTCTTTTTACCTTCTATAGAGGCGGCACAGAGTGCTGGGCAATGGAAGCTGGAAGATCTAAGTTTAGTTATGGTTTCAAATTTGCTAGCTGTGTGATCCTGGACAAGTCATTGAGCCCCATTTGCCATAGTTTCCTCAGATGTAAAATGGTGATAATAATAGCAACTATCTCACAGAGTTATGGGATTCAGATGAGATAACATTTATAAAGAGTTCTTATTAAAGCACAGTAAATGGCACATAGTAAACAATATAAATGTTTATCTTCTTCCCCTTTCCATCCCTTTTACTTTCTCCATTTAAAACCCTCAGGACAGAACTAAGCATACTTAAGACCTCTGGGTTGTTTGTTTTTGAGTTCGTGACTTTTATATCCTTTGAAGATAGTAAGGTTTTGAAGGGATTGTTAGAATGTTAGTTTGCCATCTTTCTACAGCTCCTTCCATTTGCTTATATTTGCCATTTTAGGTTTCTCTGGATTCTTTTGTTTCTAAGTGCAAGATTTGTTGTCAGAAAGACCTGAATTCATGGCTGACCTCTTATTTGATATTCATGTGAAAGGAAAGTCCTGTAATCTCTCAGTCTCGATTTCCTCATTTATACAATAGGAATAATTGTAGTACCTATCTTATAGTAACTTTGAGGACCAAATGACTTAACTTTTTAAAACTTAAAGAGCCATATAAAGTACTTATTATTTATTCATTCTTTTATTTATTTGTGCATTTACTTTTTAAAATTTATTTTCTTGAAGTTCTTGTTCAGTTTTGGTCATTTCATCATTAAAATCCTCTTTTCCATTAAAGACTCATTTTTTTCCCTATAGATTTGCAGATTAAATTGTTCTTGGTTGTCAGCCTAGATCTCTTTACCCTTTGGAATATTTTAATATCAGGATCTGCTCTGACTTTTTGTAGAGTGATTTTTGTTTGCTACTAGCCACTGTTCCCTAGTACTTGATGCTGCTTCTTTCTAAAAGATGGTGTTTTTTTTGTTTGTTTGTTTGTTTTGTTTTGTTTTTTTTGTTTTTGAGATTCCTTTTGAGGGTCCTTCCATGAGGAGATGGGTGGATCCATCTTTATTTTGCCTTCTGGTTCTATTAGATCAGCAGTTTTTTTTTTTTTTAAATGCTTGAATGTATTGATTGATATTGTTCAGTTTTTTAAGGCATGACTTTCAGATAGTTCAGTAATTTTAAAACATTCTTCATAAGCTGTTTTTCAGGTCAGTTTTTTTTGTTGTTTGTTTTTTGATATCAGGTATCTTATGTTTTCTTCTATTTCAGAAAGATGGTTTTTTGTTGTTGTTATTGTTGTTGTTATTATTTTTTGCTATCTCTTAGAGCCATTAATTGTTGTTTATTCTAGTATTCAGGAAGTCCCTTCTCAGTGTTGCCACCTGTCTCCATTCTGTGGAGCTTTGCCAACCCCCACTGACCCTGGCCTGTCTTTGGCTGTGCTTTGCTCCAGGATATTATCCTAAACAGTTACCCATTTCCTATTGCCCTTGATCTTATAACTAACTTCTTGGACATTTTTGGGCATGCAAGAAATCACTGTAGTTTCATATTGTGTTTTCTGATTATTATTCAGTCTAGTGAGAGCTTCAAGGTGTGACTGGAAAGGTTTGTGGGAACCAGGAAGTCCGCTTTCCTGTTCAGGCAGCTGTCTTGGCCAGAAATGATCTCAGCAAACATTAAGCAACTAATGTGTACAGAAAACTGTGCTAAGACAGTACATTAATTATACGTTATTAAGTGTACATTAATAAATAATACATTAGAAAAAAAATGAAAACCCAAGTGTGATCCGTTCTGAGATGAGGAGTGTTTGATTAAGAATCATATAATATGTTTTCATTCCCCTTGGGGGAAACCCACCCCCAAAAAAATTATAGTTTATCTGTTTTAGCATCTTTACTTTGCCTTTTAGCACCTTAAGCAATTTATAAGTTGTTTGTTTCTCTTCTTTCTCTTTCTCCTACTTGAGCTCCTTATTCTATTGTATCTGTTTAAAGTCTGATATTCTTCTGGGCAGCATCCCATTGTGGTTCTGTATCTTTTATTCCAAAGTTTACTGTCTCAGTTCATCCTTGCAGTGGATAATTTATGATTTCATGCTGGCTGCTGCTTAGTCTTCTTCACCTTTGCAGGTCATTTGGCCTGGTGTCCATATGCTCATAATTTTTAATAGTGATTGACCTAATCAGTAGGGAGAATGGTAGATCCAGATTTTATGTTGAATTTGAATTCAGGCATAGAATTCAGGGAGCAGGTGAGGCAAAACAGCTACTCAGTCCTCTGCCCAAAAATTTCATGTGTTGATTGAGCAATAGTTCAGTTGAGGATTTTTGACCTCTCTACTCGTGGGCTTTGCACATTTGCTAACAGATGGGATCTCCTCAGTGATACCGTCCTTCCTTGTTCTCCAATAGAAAGGCTTCCATAGGCTAATGCTTTTCTTCTGAGATTACCTAGATTTTACTCTGCAGAAATCTTATATGCACATGATTATTTAAGAGCAAGGAACCAGTTTTTGCCTTTCTTTTTATCTCCTGTGCTTAGTCCAGTGCAAGGCACACATTAAGCATTTACTAGATGCTTACTGACTAGCTGATCAACCATGTCTTCCCCTAACAACCTCCCTCCCTTGCTAATCTCAATGTAGAACATTTTTCAAGGGTGAAGAACAGAGGCAATGATAAGCTTCCTCACATAGGAGCAAAATCAGTTTGGAGGGAAGTGAATGCTGGGAGTTTGAAGAACCGAGTTCAGGACTATATTCTCTTTCTTCCCAGCAAAGTAGCTGCCCCATGTCATGGCCCTTCTCTAAATCTTAGTTTTCTCTTCTGTAAGATGAAAATTTGGACTAGATGATCTCTTAAGGTCCCTTCCTTGGTACCACAATAATAATAATTGATGATATTCATGTAGCACCTACTTACAAAGTGCTTTGCATATATTATATAGTGAGTAATATTGTATTTTAGTTCTGACCCTCTAGATAATGTTTCAGTAGTCATATGTTGTAATTCACATCTGGAATTCTATAAATTTGAGATTTTACTAGGAAAATATAAGCCTCAGGTTCCAAATGTAGACATATGATGATATCCTTGTTAAGGAGAAATCTGAAATAGGCCTTTTTTAAGGGATATTGTACTTGCCAGTGGCAGACATCCATTCAGTGCATTCTGCTGTTTATATATTCCCTTCATATAAACAAAGATCAATTTAAAAATACAATCTCCTGCTTACTTTCTGACTGGTAAGGAAAAAACTTGTGTAGTTTTATTTTTATTCGTATGATGCCAATAACACGTAATTTTTTTCAAAATTTTTATTAATTTTGAACTTAAATACAAGAAGAACATTTTTGTTACATAGCACATTAAAAGAAGATTCAACATAAAACCATGAATTTCCATTTCATGCTGTTTCCTTTTTTGGAAAATTGTAATACAAACTATATATCATGTTCACAGCTATCCTAATTTTCTGTGCTTCCTTTTAAATTTTCTTTTGTTCTCTTCTGTGCATCTTTTTTTTTTCCCCTACCTGCCCTGCTAGAGAAGGCTACTTACTGTTCTATACAACTATATGAATAGATGTAAAAAAAATTATACATGCTTCCATTTATCAGTTCTTTCTCTAAAGGTAGATGGCACCTTCCTTCATAAGTTCTTTGTAGTTGATTTGAGTATTTGCAATACTCAAAATGACTTATTCAGCTTGTTCTTAGAACAGTATTGCTGTTACTGGAACAATGTTCTCTTGGTTTTGCTTATTTCACTCATTTCATGGAATTTTCTGTCTTTTTCTAAAATCTACTACCTCATCATTTCTAACACATGTAAATTTTAAGACAGATTGACCAGAAATCCCCTTATTGGACCTGGTAAAGTCAGGTGTAAGCAGAAAAAGACTATTTATAGGGAGTGCATCCAGTTCTTACATGTCTAATTGGTTTTCCTTGTAGTTGTCCCAGATTCTCCAGAGGCTTATGAAACTGAGTTGCCACCTTCAGGTCCTCCTTCTCCTCTTCCTGAGCCAGCCCCGAAGACTGAGCCAGAGCCTCCTTCCATTAAGGTAAATGTCTATGGGTGGGACTTGCTCTTGCCTTTCAATCTGCCTCAGTCATCCAGTATTCTAAAATTTCCCACAGCCTTGTCTCTGCCATACCACACATAATTGTAGACAAATCAACATTGTGAATCTCACTTTCCTCATCTGTAAAATGGGGATAACAGTTTCACTATTGACTCCATAGGATTGTGAGAAGAGTGCTCTGTGAACATTTAAACATTATATAAGTAATTTGTCATTGCTTCTCTTATTATTGTCTTGAATTTTTCTTCAATTGAAGAAGGCCTTTTTTTAATCTACCCACCCACATGCCCTTAAATAGCTTTCTGCCCACCATACCAGGAATTATGCTGCACCTTTTCCCTCTTTTTGGCCAGAGGGAATGAGATAGTTTGGACATGAGTCCTTGTAGCCATTTTGCTACGTGTAACCACTTGCCCCAGAATAGTAGGGAGAATAAAGAGGCCAAATTCACTTGGCTCATTTTTACTGCATTCTGACAGCTCTCTTGTAGGAAGCTTGAGAAGTACCATAGTTTTAGTACCATAGTTTAGTAAATAGAAAAAGAATAATAGCTTAAATTGATCTGTTACAGACCCAAAAATCATATGCTTAGAGATTTATAACTAGAATAGTTTTCCGCAGCCATGTAGTTTAACCCCTTCATTTTACAGATGAATAAACTGAGGCTCACATAATTAAGTGACTCCAGGATCTTATATCTAGTAAATGGTAGAACAAGGATTTGAAAGCCAGATCTTCTCCTGCTAAAATCAGGATTCTTTTTCACTGTTCTATGATTCCTCCTCCTCTTTTGTGGATTTATAAAGTACTTAATGTAAATAATTTCATTTGACCTTTTATAAGAAGTCTATTAGAAGAACAGAGCATATTCCACTTTTATCCCAAACTTGATAAACGAGGAAGATGAACGTCCAAAAAGCAAATTAAAACATTCAGTCATTTGGTAACTGGCAGAGCTGGAATTTCAACCTAAATCTTTTGACTAAAATTTGGGTGTCTACTTTCTATTCTGTATTATCTATTTTTTCAATAAATTTATTATGTCTTACTTGGACTTCTTCAGTTTTCTCTGTTTGGTCTCTTGGTTACTAGTCTCATTTCTTTCCAATTCAGCCTGCTACAGCTTTCCTTCCTAAAGAATACTGATCTTTCAGGATCAAAACAGAAGCCTCTTCTCTTTGACTTTTAAAACCCTTTGCAACCTGGTCCCACCCTATTTCTGCAACCTTTCTTAAACCTTACTCCTTTTGTGTGTCCTGTGGTCCAGCCAGACTGGCCTTCTTGCTGTTCTTCTGACATTTTTTGCTGCTCCTGCACCTCATGTTTGAAGTGCCTGCACTGCATGCTGTCCTTCCTTCTGTAGAATCATAGACTCCTTCCTTCTCTTTAAAGGCCATCAGTGGTTTAGTTTGTAAAATGTCACTCTCTTTAAACTTTAAATTCTTTAAAAAAGTCAGTTATGTTTGCTCTGTACTTTTTGATCCTTTAGGCCACAAGTGGAGAAAAGAAAAGAAAACGGAAGAGAGTATTGAAATCCAGAACCTTTGAGGATGAGGAGGGCTGCATTGGTAAGAGACATAAGGTCCCCAAATACAGGAAATAGGGCTGGTACTGAAACGGGATGATCTGTGTTTTTAAACAGCCCATTGAAATTAGCCGAGTTATTAGTGAGTCAAGAAGAGTGAGAAGAAATTGGGTGGCAAGGAACCTCCTCCTGCTTCTCCCTTCATTTGTTCTTTTGAGGAGGGGGACTTTTCCTTCACAGGATTTTAGCCTTAAAGCATGAAAGCACCTTAGAGGTCAGCTAACCCACTCCTCTCATTTTGTAGGCAAGGAAACTTAAGCCCAGAGAGTTGGTGATTTGTTCATGGTCACACAAGTCATAAGTGGCAGAATTCTAGATTTGGTTTCAACTCCAAAATCAGCACTTCTTCCATTGCATGATCCAGTTTTCCTTTGTTTTGTGTTCTTATTTTGAAGGGTCATGAGACAAAATAGAAAAAAAAAAGTTTCTAGGGTGCTTTCTTCACACTGTTCTATGAAGAAAAATCTGAATATTTTTACTCTTGCTGCCTAGAGCAATGTTCTGTGGTCCTCTAGTTACTTGGAAGGAACTGTGGTTCTTTCAGTGTGGATGAGGATTTGGAAAAGCTTCACTTGTAACCAGCCTTTCCTTGATGAATGGTCCTCTGATGAATTCAGATTGGTCCTTGAGTAAGAAGTGCACCCACCATTCCTGGCCCCTGCTGGGAGAATCCTTTGTCATTTAGTGAAGGACCTGCCTGCCCTTGGCCCTCCATGAAGATACCTTTCAAGAGCTGGCTTCATTTATGCCTCTGAATAAATGAGATCTTTATACAATCACTTTTTTTGAATGCATTGAATTTTACAGAAAACCTTTCAGAGTCATGTTCTTTCCTTAAGTGACTTGTTTATGGTCCTGCAGTGATTTAATTCTTAAACTATCTCAACTGAGTCTTATCTATAAGTTGTTTGATGGTGATTCTCTGGCCAGGTTTTACTTTGCCCGGATACTTTCTACAATTCATTAAGCAGTTACTATTTAAAAGGCACCGGGCTCAAGTATGAGTTCTTTTTTGTATGCTCTTTTTAGCTGTATGGCCTGATACCCAATGAAGTTTCCTGTATTCCAGCATTCCACACAAAAAGTTCTAGCATCTGCCTATATCTCTTCCACTGCTCTTGGTCTAACTATCCTAAGTTTCCTAGTCATGACAGGGACTGTGTGTACAATCAGTGTGGTATAGTCCTGGAGCCACCAGAGTCAGGGGACAGAGGCTTTGGTGCCTGACTGTGCCTTTAGCTAGTGCTCTGATCCTAGTTTCTGATTCTAGTTTCTTCTGTCAGATGAAAATCATGATTCTGTTAGTAAGCAGTGAAAATGTTATTGTGAAGAAAATGGTTTATAAACCCTAAGGTGCCATGTAAACATACGCTAATTTGTTAACATGATTAGTACCCTTACTACTTAATTCAACCTGACTTTACCAGAAAAATTCCTTTTTGCCTTCTAGTTTTCATTTTAAAATTCAGGTTTCTGTGGAGCCCTGCCATAGGAGAGAAGGCTTTTTTTCCCCAGAAAGTTATTAGCTAAGCTCATTATTCATTACTTTAACCAAGTTATTTAATTTTTGGGAGACCTCAGTTTTTTCTTATGTAAAATGAAGAGATTGGACTAGATGAGTTATTGTCTATTTCTATATCCTATGATCCTAAGTCTTCCAATAATTTCCTTTCCTGTTGCATTATTTGCTCTTTGGATAAGTGCCCTTTAAGTCTTAATTGTAATGTATACTATTAGAAAGTAGTATTTGCTAACTTTCCAAAACTTGTCCTCTGTTTCTTGACTTTGGCTTTCAGTGCTTTTTTAAGCATTATGGTTTCATTATTAATGGTGGGTGTGTATGTGTGTGTGTGTTTGCTTTTAAACTTTTTGGTCTTCTCCCCCTCCCTTTAGAAAAAAGGAGAATAGAGGTAGGACACACACTCAGCCCAAACTTCTCTTTCCTCATGCCAAAAAGAGAAGCAAAATAAAACATGGCCATGTGAAGAAATGAGTTCACTGGGGGTTGGTAGCTAATTCCTTGTGGATTTGTTCAAAATCTAGCTCTTCAATTTTGGCCAGGTGCATGCTGTGGGCCTTTTTACCCTCCTTCGTCCAGACAGGATTGTTAAGAGCCTTGGATATAACAATGAAAACTGTGCTCCTCCAACAGAGATTTTTTTCCTCCTGAAATGTTCTGAGTCCAGAGCTTAACCTAATGCATCTTGGCTCCTGTTACCAACAAAGGACTTTTGCTTTTCTTCCTCTGCTCAGCCTGTTCCAAATGTACTAACACAAGGGGTCTTGTCCTTTCCTGTCCCTGATCAGAGTTTGTCCTGGTGGTTTTAAATGGCCAGCCTTTTCTTTTTAATTTACTTAATAGTAAAGGCAGGGAGGTTAGCCCCCTGAGATGTATTTGGAAAATTCCCTTCCCCCAGGATGAAGGGAAAGGCCAGGCATGTGGATTTCTAACTGCACACCAGTCAGTGAGGGAGAAATCAGATGTTATCCACACAAACAGTCCCTTGTTATGCTAGCTCAGAAAAACAGCATATGCAGTATATATTAGTAGCTACAGGAGGGCATGAAGACTTGAGAGAAGTTGTTGACTCATCTTCAGAGTGTAGGAAAAGACCACTGGATTTAGATCTCCTAAGGACTCTGGGTTCAAATCCTGACTTGGCTATTTACTACTTTTGTGACCTTAGACCTCTTATTCTGGACCTCTTTGAACCTCATTTGGACTTGATGATCTATCTCTTTCTAACTCAAATGAATCTGTAAGGCCCGAATTTTTCATTAGGGTTTTCCACTTTTTGCTTTCCCTTGTACTGGAAGTAGATAATTGAGAAGGTGTGCAGAGCAACCATTTCATCTTTTAGAAAGCACCCTATCCCAGTGTATGCAGAGGCATAGAAGGAAGTGTTAGATTGTTCTACATTCTTCCTGAAAGGAAGAATATTTGGGTGGAACCTGAAGGGTAACAGATTCCAGTACATCCTAAAAGCTTCCTAACAACTAGAGTTCCCTAACAGTGAGATGGGCTATTTCATAAGGTAGTAAGTTCCCTCTCATTCTTAAGGGGGATATATAGGTTCTAGTGATGGATCATGACCTAACTATTCATGCAGAAGTGATGTGAATGATCCAAGTCATAGTAACCTAGAGTTGAGAGGCCACTTTCCAGATTTCTTTGTGAAGATCTGCTTCATCACTATCCTCTGCAGAGAATTGTCCATGACAGATGATTCTATTATTGTTGGGCAGCCCTAACCACCTTCAGGGATTTTGTAGAAGAGATTCATGCTTCAAGTAAAAGTTAAGAGTGTATCTAATAATGGTGATTCCCTTTTATATAGTGCTTGGAGATTTATAAAGCATTTCCCTGCAGTGGCTTAGTGACTTTGATAATCAGGTGCCATTTTGCCTGTTAAGATGAGGGAGTTGAGATTCAGAGGAGATGATTTGTCTCTTGACTCCAGGTCTAGAATTCTGCTTCAAATTAGCCTTTCACAGCATCTCAGAAGGTCTTTGAGGTTCTCTTCAATTTGGAAATTCTGTACTTTACAAAGAGGGACAAAAATAGATTGGCAGCCTCTCCTGTCCTAGTGCTGTCCATCTTTACAGAAGACACAAAGACAAATAACTGCAATGTTAGGCATAAGGTATCATATCCCCTAAAAGTTTAGAGGAGGGAAGAATTGCTTACTCCAATTGAATAGAAAGATGACAAAATGATGTTGTCCTGACTAGTTTGAGATTGCCCTAGGCACTGCACAATAGTCATGTTGGCAAATAAAGTAGCCAGAAACACATTTAAGCTCTTTCATTCCATATATTAATGAGCTAATTGACTAGAAAGTATAATTAATTTTTGTCAGCTACCCTATTTGAAAATAGAATCACATGTACTCAGAGGAGTAAAAACTCTACACTATACCTTAGAGATTGCTACTAATAAGTGCACTTTCTCCTCTTTCCCCCTCATAATATGCTTAAAAGCTTCCTAATATAAGGTGCTGAGTTAACAGAAACAGTCCCTGGTCAGTTTCCAGATGTTGATGATCATACTGTTCCTCCAGGTGGGGTACTGAGAGGTGGGAGGTGGATCAAAATTGTTAAGCACATAGGCATGCTTCCCTATGGAAATCCTCTGAAAATGGATTGATTTGTCACAGAGTGCTGGTCTCTCATTTAGCAGGAGTCAGAAAACAAGCTTAGGCTTTTGAGAACTAACAAGTGATTCTCTGGAAACAAATAAGCTTTAGACACTCAGAACCCATTCTCCAGGATGATCTCTAGGATTATGAGCATGTCAGCTGACTTGTAAGAGGTGTATTGGGCCAAGGGCAGGGGGTACTCAAATGGTTTTCTCCAAAAAGAGTCTTGACGAAAGCAAAGATAGTAGAATAAAATAGTCAGGAGATATGGGTTCTATCCCAGCTGTGACCTCCCTGTTTTTGTGCTTTTGAGTTTGGTTTAAACCAAAAACTAAATAGTTTGTTGAATTATCTCTTTTTTTTTTTTGTTGTTGTTGTTGTTGTTGAATTATCTCTTGATCTCAGTAGAGATCATAGAACATTAGAATTTAGAAGGACCTTAGAGATCATCTGCTCTAATCCCCATACCGAAAGTGTAGCATAGTAATTGAATAAAGCTATTGTGATCCTAGGATAGATTGATATAGGCATACTGCCTAAACCAAGGGAGTTGATAAGACTTCCTGTTTCCTGTCCTATTTTAAACATATTTCTGAGAAGATTGTATTTATTTCTGAGCGCTATATTTTAAGGACATTGACAACTTAGAGCTAGTCCAGAGGAAGGTGAGCAGGCTAGTGGAAGACCTAGGGGACCATATTATATGAGGACAGATTAAAGGGACTGACACTGTTTAATTTGTAGAAGAAAAAGAAGAGGATATTTAAAAACATGATGGCTGTCTTCAGGTCTTTGAAGGGCTGCGTCACCCTGCAAATCTATTGTCAAAGCCTGAGAGATCAAGGTTAAAGCCCATACTTACTTTTTAAAGCCCTTCCTCTTTGTCCAAGCTTTATTGCATCTTAACCCCCACCCCCACACAGATATGTCCTCTCTCCCTAAGTTCCTGCTAAAACCTCCCCTTTTACAGAAAGATTGTCCTGACTTCCCTGATGCTGGTTCTTCCCTCTGGCCCTGTCACGGTGGTGTGTTGTACATTGTTGTTTGCAGGTTCTCTTCCCCATTAGTCCCTTGAGAGTGGGCACCATACTCCCAGGGCTGATGTAGTGCCAGGAACATGCTGGGCACTTAATAAATGTTTGTTGGCTCACTCCTGACTCACAAAATTTAGAACTGTAAGAAAGGATTTCATGATCGTCTAGTCCACCCCATTCTGTTGAAATCTGCCCATTTGTGATGCTTTTTGTATTCTTTTTCTAACAACAGTGACAGAAAAGACTTATGAGAGTGAGTCCTGCACAGACAGTGAAGAAGAGTTTAAGGTGAAGACCACGTCCTTACAAAGACCCCCCTCCATGCCTGTGAAGAAGGAGCCCAAAGAGGAACGGAAGGGCCTCAAGAAGGGAGCCACTGCTCCTGGCAAAGCCCACAGACAGGTGTCCATTACGGGCTTCTTCCAGAAGAAATAAATGGCCTCTTCCTGCGGAGGAGCAGACCCTCCCACCCACAGTTCACAGGGGGCCTCCACTCCAGTTTGCTTACTGTGTAAGTGAGCACAGTGAGCTCCTGATGCAGATGTCAAGGGCATCTCCCGGAAGCCAGAGACCATCGGGCATTCCAAAGGCTGCCTGCTTCTAGCAACACTCTTACTTTGTTTAAAACACATTTTCATGCTGTCTGAGTGGGATCTGCTTTTCATTGGAAGAAACGGGTGACAGACTTGTCCAGGAGTTCCTTTGATGGCTGCTGCCTCCCAGGCTGTCTGCCTCTACCCTCCCACCCTGGGGATGTTCGTATCAACGGCTGCCTTTGTGTTCTCCCTTCTTGTGTGGGACATCCCCTTCAACTTCACTGGATGAATTCTCTTTCCTTCCTAAACCCTTCTCCTCTTACACTCTCCTTTGCCTCACCCTTCTCAGAAGAAGGAGAAACTCGCCATTTTCTTTCTGCCTTTAAATCTTGGTTGGACTAACTAAGGCTTGTAACAAAAGTTTCCCTGTCATCCTCTTTTCCTCTGTTAGAAAGAGCCCTGGCCCCTGGCCTCTGACCAGGAGACAGATGACTAGTGCTGGGTCCTCTTCACAAAAGCTCTCTAGACCTTTGCCCATAGCCCAAGGTTTGGGAAGGGCCCCAGGCAGAGCTCACAAAGACATTTAATGGTCGTATTTGACTTAGTGAACGTTTAAGTCGTCATCTTCCTGGGCATAGCAAGTGCTTCGTATTATGTCGGGTGGTTTTAATTTTTTCTCTTCCCCCTCCTCTTTCAGCACCTAGAAAGTACAGTCCGGCTAAGGAGCAGCCTTCCTCTGCACAACAGGCATTGGGGATGAAACCTTCTGTTCTTCTGAAGGAAATGCAACCTCAGGACTGCTCGGGGAGCTCCCCCAGGCTGGGTGCACGCATTGTCTTTCTGGACCTGTAGTTGACACCATGGTGTATTTGCCTGGGAATACAGGGGGCACAGGGAGGCAGCCAAAAGGAGAAAAGGACATTCGCAGGTCAAAAAAGCAAGGGAACATTTTTAACTTGTTCTTTTGAGGGGAAAATCCCTTAAAACAATCAATAAATCATTTATTGTAATTGTATTTTTTAAAGTGATTTCTCTTACGGCTAATGGAGTGATCTGAATGGATTCAACCAAGTGTGGCAATTGCTAACAATAAGCTTTAGTGAGACATGTACACAGTGCTGGCAGAGCAGTCTTCTCCATCTTGAGTAACAGAGGAAGCCTTGGAGACGTCTGACTTGCAGCTTACGTCCTGAAAAGGGATCATTACGGTGGCTGAGGTAGTAGGTAGTGTAATCAGCTGTCTGCTATTTAAGGTTAGGGTTATAGCTGACCCCAGGCTTCATAATGAGCTTCATTAATAACCTTCACCCAGGGATTTCCAGCCAAAGTAGCCCCAAGGGGCACTATTAAGATGAGGTTTTCAGGGTGAATTTTGGCATTATGTGTAAGGACATTAGTATATTGAGGCCTGTGGTGCAAGCTGAGTAAGGGTTGGCTTATCCCAAAACTGTTTCTTAATGGGAATGGGGCTTTTGTTCAGAAAGTATGGGAAACCTGGACTCTTGAGCAAGTCTTTACAAAAACTATTACCACTGAAGAAAGAAGCCTGTTAAGATGTTTATTTTTATTATTAGTGCTGAAATTTATTCTAAACAGTAACATTGAATTAAAAACCACTAACATCGATCTAAGGCATTTAAATATTGTACTGGGATCATTGAAAAAGCTGATCCCTGAATTAGAGAAACTACTCTGTTAAAAGCTATCTTGCCAGGATCACACAAATCCTGTGATCTCTGTTACATGCTCAGTGAGCTCCCTAAATATTGAGCTGTCTGCAAAACTTTCCCTTGTAAAAACAGCAAGTAATCTTAGTGTGTTGGTTTTTTTTTTTAAGGTAAAATTGTACCATGTTATTTATATGTTTGATAAATTTGAGGGGTTGTTTTTTAAAAAATGATTTAAACTGTGAGTTGTCTAATGTGTTCTTTAATTTGACAAGACAGCAGCAATGTGTGCAGTTATTTAAACTCTTAACAGGAGGCAGACTTGTTTTCAGTTTATAAAGGTTAAAACTGTACACCCTGTGGTCTGAGAGACAAGCTATTTGCTGCCTCCGTCATTTTTTGTGGCTCTGCTGGATGCCTCTTCGTTCCAGCTAGCATCAGTTTTAGTTCATTTAGGACAACATTCTCTTTGCTGTCATGTCCTCAGACATTGTGTTAGCCTTGCCTGGAGGGTGTCCAAGGTCATTGGCTGGCTGCTGCATTGTTTTAAAGCACTATACTGGCTGTTCCTCTAGAAATCTAAAGATTGGTTAAATAAGGAAGAATTTTTGGCCCTTGTCTTTAAGTCAACAAATATTTAATGAGCACTTATACTTTCTAGAGTACTGTGCTTGGTATTAGGGAAAGAAGCAAGTGTAGAAAAGACTTGGACTCTGCTATCTTGATCTTATAAAGGATATAACCCCTTTTGTATCACATAAACGATGAATAAATGATACAAACAGTACTTCATAGAGAGGTCATTCCCAGCCACAGGGAATCATCGAAGGCTTCCTGAAAGAGTTGATATTTGAGTTAGGATTTTTAAAGGATGAAAATAATTTAACAGGTAAAGGGAAGACATTTCAAGTTTAGTGACCGTCATGAATGGAGGCAGAAAGGCAGCAAATACAAAGGGGGTATATGTGTGTAAATGATCTACTTTGGCTTGAGGAAAAACAGTCTGGAAGAGTTAGTATTTGATTCAACACATTTATGAAGGGCCTTTTATGTTTAAGGTTCTGTGCTAATTGGTAGGATGATTTAAGATTGGACCCAGAAATCTGGCTGGACTGTGGAGGATCCTAAAAGTGAAGCTAAGAACTAAGAGGTGGCTATACACCTTCATTAAAGAAATAGTGGGGAATGACATAGCCAAATCCATCCCCTGGGAAAATTAGTATGGTACCCATGGAAAGCTGTGACTTATATGAAAGAATACTGACTTTGGAGTCAGAAACATGGGTTTGTTCTGGTTGTACTACTGACTTGCTTTATAACCTTGAGCAAATAATTAAGCTGGTCTGGGGACTTTGTCTACTCGTGTATAATTAGTGAGCTAGAATGGATAAAGGTCCCTTTTAGCTTTCCAATCCAAAATCCTATAAAGGAATATTTTCGAATCCTATAAAAGAATATATTGATTTCAGAATAGAGGGATGAGTGGAAGGAGGGAGGGATGAAGCTTCAGCACTATTATAATCAATTTCCTTTATAATTCTTTGTATTCTATTCAAAGAAGCAATTCATAAGTTTTACCAGACTGCCAAAGGGTCTGATGACACAAGGTAATCCCAGTATTTTACTGGTGATATTTGAGGGAATAGTGAGACATCCAAGTGCTAGAGATGTCCAGCATGCTTTTCAAAGGTAGTTTTTCCTATTTCGAGTAAGGGGAGGAAATTCAGAGGCATATATTTACTGGTGGGATGTATTGGAGTTTGTTTTACTCAGTGGCTATTTGAATTTTCATTGATCTAAGTTGGGCCTTGTGTGTATTGTACATTTTATCTATTGATAGATGGCTTTTGGCATCTCTCCCCTTTTGCCCCCTCTGGACATCATTTAAGTGAGTTTATGTCCTGGATACACACAGATATTGACAAATAGCAGATATTCTAAAAAGGCTGTTGTCTGTACAATGCCTGTTTAATATATCAAAAGGTGTATCATATGTAGAAAAAATGAAACTTAAGTTTTAATGAGGTTAAATGAAAGTTTTACAACTTATCTACTTTCATTTTTATGCCAGCAATCAGCCTAAAAGATTGTAGTGTTTTTGTTGATTTTTCCATTAACCTGGCCAATTTTTCTAGTGAAATAAATCATAGTAACATTAACCACAGCTCATATTTCAGCAGCACTTCCCTACTTATAAATTGCTTTCTTCAAAACAACCCAATGGAGTAGAGGTAGTAAAAGTATTATGGATTCCATTTTGTGGATGAGGAAAATGAAGCTCAGAAAAATGAAATGACTTGCCTGAAGCCATGTAGCTAAGCAAGTGACCAGCCCAGATCCTTTGGTTTCAGATTGGCTCTGTATTCTGTTACACTCCACCACTTTAAAAAGGGACCTAGAACCACTGGGGTTTATAGAGTGTCTTTCTTGAAATGACCTTGTAAGGTAGGGAGTGCAAGAATTCCCCCCCCCCCCTTTTCACAAATGAGGGATAATGAGGCTTATTGAAGTGAAGTCAATCAGTCCAAAGTCTCACAGCCAGTAAGTGTCAGGGCCAGAATTCAAACACAGATCTCCCTCCCCATGCTCTTTTCATTTTACCTAGTGACACGAGGCAGAAGAATCATGTTCTTCCCGGGGAATTTTTGTTCCTCCAGCAGGGGTATTCGTTATCGTGCAGGACAGTGCTGAACAGAAGAGCCATATAAGGAAGCTAAATAGTTTCCTCAGGACATAGGCAGAATGAGTGCATGGTAGTGTCTTTGCCAGAAATGTACTCTGTTAGGACTCGTTTGGGTAAACTTGTCTCCTTTCATTGGTTATGGGATCTGAGGACGCCGTAATATGGTTTTTACCACCATGGAACAGAGTGAGGCTGCCTGGTCTTGGGAGAGGCAGTACTGCTTTCTGAGTTACTGCCCTGACTGTACCCTGGAGGTCTTATAAATTAGTTAAGGCTGTCACCATGCCCTTTCTGAAGGGCATATTGTACCCAAACTGTCAGTCTTTCAGGTTGGATCTGGTTATTCGCTGCTAAATGATGCCTTTTGTTTGTATCTGTGTCCAGGTTCTAATATTCTATCATGTGGGCCACCCACACACTGCTTGCCATGGTCCTTAGCCAGAGAAACTTGGTAAGGCTTCCGACCTACTACTTTTTTCATTTTGTAATCCCACCTTGACCCTACAATTTCTCCATCATTTCAAGTCCCAAATGCTGTCATACTTATTCCCCATCTACCCCTATCCTCCTGCTTGTCTCCTCATTTCTTGAAATATTGCTCTTTTATCCCAAGAGCTCTTTATGACTAGACCTCCTCTAACTTTTTCTGCCCTTTTCTGTGTTCACTGGGACATTCTAGACTTTGAAATTGGTGTAAGCAAATTTGGGGAGTACATATAGTTTATATAAATTAATTAAGGTAGGGAGCAACCCTCTTATTTTTATTAAATGCTTACTACTTGTAAAATGCTATGCCAAGCTGTGGGATGTAAAATCAATAAAAATCTGTCCCTGCCCTCCAGAAGCTTGCATTCTGCCAGATAGATGAGATGTGAAAATAGATGGGTACATGCATGTGATGACATGAAGAAGGAAGATGTAGAAAGACTCTCTCTAGGTGATGGTACAGAAACCAAACTTTGAAAGAAGTGCACATTTTAAGGAGATAGAGTCGACCCCAGGCATTGTGAGAGGCATATAGGTACTAGGAGCTAGATCAGTGATTTTGGGGAGCATCAAGTTAGCCACTTGGACCAGAAGATAAGTGCCATTAGTCCTGAAAAGTAGGAGAATTTTGTACTTTGTCCTAGAGGCTATAGGGAGCTGCTAAAGGTTTCTGAACAGTGGAGTGATGCAGAAAGGCATGTATAGGAAGGTTACTTTGGCAACTTCGTGAAGGACTGATTAGGATGGAGATTACCTGAAAGCTAGCAGTCTAGGTAGAAGCAATTTTTCAGGCAGGAGGCGATGAAGGCCTGAACCAGGAGACACTTTGTTAATGTAGAGAAAGGGACAAATGTGGGAGATGTTAGGGTAGTAGAATTGACCAAGATTGGCAAATGATGGAGGGAAAGAGAAGATTTGAAGATGAGTGTGTGCTTGTAGACCTGGTCGATTGGAAGGAAGGTAGCACCCTCAAGAGAAATTAGAAAGTTAAAATGAGGGGTGAGTTTAAAAGGAAAAGGTCATAAATTCAGTTTTGGGCAGATTGAGTTTGAGATGTATATGTCTTGTAAGCATATGGTAATAAGTGATAACAAGATTGTAGCGCTAGAAGGGACTTCGAGGGCCACGTTGTCCAAACCCTGCATTTTACAGATCTTCATCTGTAAACTGAAGTCTGTGGAAATTAAAAGTGACCTGTCCTAGGTCATATGGGTAGCAAACATAAGGTAGGACAGTAAAGTGAGACCAATCCAGAGAGGTCCTATATGCCCTGAATTGTAAGAAAGCTCAGCAGTTCTTTGATCTAGATTCTACATATTATCTAGAATTCTACTGTGTCTCCACAAATAATTCACTAACAGGGACAGTCCATTTATTCTGCTTTTGAAAAACTAATTGTTAGAAAGTTGTTCTGTATATCAAGCTGTAATCTGCCCAAACAAAATACATGACATTTCTTCCAGTACTTGAAAAATCCTCATCTTTCCATTTAGTTTCCCCTAAGCATTCCAGTATAAGTATCTTTGATTCCTTCTGTGACATGGTTTTGAATTCGTTCACTATTCTGATCACCCTTCTCTAGACAGATTCCTTTCTAAAATATGGTACCTAGAACTGAATACAATATTCCAGGATGGAGTCTAAGGAGAATTTATCATCCCTTCATTCTGTGGTTATACTGTTGATTCTTTGACTTTTCAGTCCACCAAAATAGAAGCACATTCCACAGAATCAGTGATTGGTTATATTGTAGTAAGGATTCTTTTTTAGGGAGTTTGAGTTGGATAGATATTGTGGTTAAGAAAATACCTTGTAATTCTGTGAATACTTAAAGATCTTTTTCACAAGAACTGTTGTGTAGCTACATTTCCCTCATCCTGTACTTATGTGGTTGATTTTTAAAGAATGTTTTTCAGCCTTATTTCACACGATTCTCCTTCACAAACTACATTCCAGCAAAACTAGTATACTAACTGTTCCTAAAACTTGACACTCTGCTACATTCCCACAAACTGCCCCTTAGGCTTGGGTTGCTTTCCCTTCCTCTCTCTTCTGCTTTTCCAGAGTCCTGGTCTTCCTTCAAAACTTGCTGTTCTCTCTCCTTCATCAGTTTTACTTTGACTATTTTATCTGAGTACATCATGTATCCCAGTCGAATTTGCATGCCATTCTTTGAGGGTAAGAATTATTTTTATTTGTATTTATATCCTCAGCATCTTGCACAATGACTTAAATACAAGTGATTAATATATGTTTCTTGACTATAACTTGACTCCCAGTGTCAGATTTTACATTTATCCATATTAGATTTCATCTTATGCCAGTTCTTCATGAATCATTGTCAGTGACTGGTAGCATGTTGTAAAGGAATATATTTATGTTGACAATGTATCTAATAATGATAGCTAGCGAAAAAATCAACATTTTAAGGTTACAGGACACTTTACAAATGTACATTCATAACTATGACCCAAGAAAGCCCTAAAAATTAAGAGTATTGGAGGTTTTAATGAGAGCAAAGGATAGGTTGAAGAGAAAGGGGTGAGGCAGAGGGAGAGATGGAATGAAAAATTAGAGATTTGTGAGAGAATAATGACTAGGATTCCACAGGAGGAGAAGGTATGGGTGAGTTGCTGTTTTTACCATTAGAAAGGGAATATACACATGGATGAGTTAATGAGTACACTAAAATATACATTTATTTCATCTTGATAATTTGACCCCTTAATTCTGATCTTTCAGGAGGCTCCTTTTGGATCCCAATTCTGTCATTTAGCATGTTATTGCTCTCAGTTTTATGTCAAGTACAGATTTAATAATAATTATCTATGCTTTCATTCAAATTGGGAATGCTTAATAGAGTAAATAGAATGGGATCAGGAAGACCTCCCTGAAACTGTATTAGTGAGTTCCTTCCAGGTTGACATCCATGTGCTAATAATACTTTTTCCCCTTCTTGTGCTGGCTTTAACTAGTTTTGAATTCATCTATTCAGTTTGCATCTTTCTTACATGTTCACTGGAATAACCTAAGAGATTTTGTCCAATACCTGAGTGAAATCTAGCTAGCCTCTAATACCATTCCTCCAATATACCAGCGGAGCAGTCTTGTCAAAAATGGAGATTAGATTAATGGTGATAAAACTGTTGGCTTGTAGTAATCACCAGTTATACAAGTAACAAGTCAAACAAACCAAGAGGCATTTATTACGTGCTTATTGTGTTCCAGGAACTACACTAAACTTTAGCTAGGGAATAAAAAAACAAAAAATAGTTCCGGCTTTCAAGGAGCTTAAATCTAATAAGATTTAAATTAAATCTAATAATAAATCTAATAACAATTATATACAAAGATGTAAGTGAATAAATTAGAGATAAGCTTGAGGGAAGGTCCTAGCATAAAAGGGGATTGGGAATAGCTTGCAAAAGGTTGGCCTTTTCACTGAGACTTGAAGAAAACCAGGGAGGCCAGGAGATAGATAAAGAGGGAAAGAATTCCAGATCTGGGGAAACCCAGTGAAAATGGCAAGTTGAGAGAGGTGATTAGTGTCCAGTGGAAGAAGAGCAAAGCAGCCAATATTACTGGCTGTAGAGTGTGGTGTTGCACTCAGAAAGAGCTAGCATCAGATTGGATAGAGGAGATGAGTAAGGGATGATACAGGTTGTGAGTCCAGGTGATGAGGAGGGTAGGAATACCCTTAGTGATCATAGGGAAATTAGGAAGAGGAACATTTTTTTGGCAGAGATAAGTGAGTTCAGTTTTGGACATGCAGACTTTGAAGTGTCTCCTGAATATCTGGTTTGAGATGGCCAGTAGAAGGAAAAGCAAGGCAGCAAGCACAAGTAAGGGCCTGCTACCTGCCAGGCGCTGTGCACTTTACAAATGTTACCTCGCTTGATGCTCACCACAGCTCTGCAAGTGAATTGCTTCTATTAGCCCCAATTTACAATTGAAGAAACTGAGGCAAGCAGAAGTTAAATGATTTGCTCAGTCACACACTCAGTGTCTGAGACCAGAGTCCATGTCCAGCTACCATATAGCCTGTTGACTCTGGTATGAGGAAGTATGTAACAGGAGATGAGAAAGGAGATTTGGCCTGCATAAATCTGAGACATCTGCACAGAGACTATAATTGAATCCGAAGGAGCTGATAAAACCACGGTGGGAGAAAGTACAGAGGGAGATGAGAAGAGGGCCCTGGGCAGAGCTTTGGGGACACCCACCCACAGTAACTGGACTGGTTTTAGCCAAAGAACCAGCACAGCAAATAGACTGATGCAGTCAAGACAGCTTGGAGGAGAACCAAGAGAGAACAAATAATTTTTTCTTTCAAATCATCCCTTTACTCAATGTTCCAGAATTCTGACAGTAATTGAAGTCACGCTCACTAGGTTGTAGTTGAAAGAATACATTCTTGTCCTCCTATCCTTTTTAATGTTAGGACAGCATTTGCTGGTTGCCAGTCACAGTCTTCACTATTTTCTTAATATTTTTACTTTCATTTTTTTCACCTACATTTCCAAATATATCTATCTCTCCTCTACCCAGAATGTTAAACTTTGTAACGAATCAGATAGAAGGAAAGAAAAGTTACAAAACTAATCAGCACATTAATCAAGTCTGACAGTTTATGCAATATTCCATACCTTTGGTTCCCTACCTCTGCACAAAAGTGAAGGAGGTATATTTTCTTAACTCTTTTGGGGGCCCAGATTTAATTATTATAATTGAAAAACATTGATTTTTTGCTCTTTCCTTTGACAGTATATATTGTCATTATGTATACTGTTTTCCTGCTTTTATTTAGTTTACTTTTCATTAGTTCACATAAATTTTCCTATGCTTCTCTGAATTCTTCATAGACATAATGTAATAGACATTAGTAATATTCCTTCATTTGTGTGTACCACAAGCTCTTTAGTCATTCTCCACTTGATGGTCATCTATTTCCTTTTATTTGCTACCACAAAGATACTAATATCAATATTTTGTAGTTGTATAGGACCTTTCTCTCTGACCTGCATATTCTTTACCGCTTTTCATCCCCTGAGTTAACTGATAGCATCTCAGCAGATATACCCATTAATTCTTTCAGCATTCCAAATAGCTAGTTCTCATTGCAAGTAATTTTTGGATGATTCTCTAGGATTCTCTAAATATACTATCATATCATCCACAAAGAGTGATATTTTATTTATTACCTACTCTGATTTCTTTAATTTCTTTTTCTTATTGTTAAAGCCAACATTTCTAGTACAATATTGAATAATGATAAGGGGCATCCCTGCTTTTCCCCAATTTTATTGGGATGCTTTTAGCATTAGACATACAAATAATGCTTGCTGATGATTTTAAATAAATGCTGCTTATCATTTTAAAGAAAATTTCATTTATTCTGATTCTCTCTAATGTTTTTTAAAAAGGAAGGAATGCTGTATTTTGTCAAAAGCTTTTTCTACATATATTGAAATTATCATATGATTTCTGTTTTGTTATTGATATGGGCAATTATGCCAGTAGTTTTCCTTATATTGAACTAGTCTTTAATTCCTGGTATAAATCTAACTTGGTCATGGTGTATTATCTTGCTAATAAATTGTTATAATCTCTTTGCTACCATTTTATTTAAATTTTTTTGCATCAATATTCATTAGGGAGATTGGTCTGTAATTTTCATTCTGTTTTGGCTCTTCCTCATTTAGTATCAGCACCAAATTTGTGTCATAGAAGGTATTTGATAGGACTTCTTCTATTTTCCCAAATAGTTTATATGATATTGGAATTAATTGTTCTTTAAATGTTTGATAGAATTCACTTGTAAATCCTTCTGGTTCTGGAGATTTTTTCTTAGGAAGTTCATTGATAGCTTGTTCAATTTATTTTTCTGAAGTGGGATTATTTAAGTAATTTATTTCTTCTGGTAATCTGAGCAACTTATATTTTGGTAAAGATTCATCCGTTTCAATTAGGTTCTCAGATTTATTGGCATAAGTTGGACAAAACGGCTTTTAATTATTGCTTTAATTTCTTCTTCCGTGGTAGTAAATTCACCCTTTTCATTTTTGATATTTGTTTTTTTCTTTGCTTTTTCTCATCAAATTAAACCAAATATTTCTTTTGTTGTTTTTTTTTTCATAAAAACCAATCCTTAGTTGTATTAATTAGTTCAATAGTTTTCTTACTTTCAATTTTATTCATCTCTCCTTTTATTTTCAGTATTTCTAATTTGGTATTTAATTGGCAGTTTTTAATTTGTTCTTTTTTTCTAGCTTTTTTAGTTGCAGGCCCAATTCATTGATCTCCTCTTTCTCTATTTTATTCTGTAACTCTTTAGAGATATAAAATTTCCCCTAAGAAAACTGCTTTGGCTGCATCATTTAAGTTTTGATATGTTGTGTTATTATTGTCATTTTCTTGGATGGAATTATTGATTGTTTCTATGATTTGATGTTTGACCCATTCATTCTTTAGAATTAGATTATTTAATTTCCAATTGGTTTTTAGTCTATCTTTCCTTGCCCCTTTCCTAAATGTAATTTTTATTGCATAACGATCTAAAAAAGAAACATTGACTATTTCTGCCTTTCTACACTTTATTGTGAGGTTTTTATGACCTAATACATGATCAGTTTTTGTGTAGTTGCCACGTACTTTTGAGAAAAAGGTATATTCCTTTCTCTCTCTACTCACTTTTCTCCAGAGATCTATCATTTCTAAGTTTTCTAAGGTTCTGTTAACCTCCCAAGTTCCTTTTTTATTTTGTGGTTAGATTTATCTGATCTGGGAGGGGGAGGTTGAAGCTCCCCATTAATACTATTTTTCTGTCTGTTTCTGTAACTGGCATTACTTCTCTTAAGAATTTGGATGTTGTAGAGCTTGGTGCATTTACATTTAGTATTGATACTAAATTCACTGGCTTCGTTGTCTATGGTATCCTTAACATATGTAGAAGGAAACAAGCTGTAGTTTCCTTCCTTATCTCTTTTAATTAGATTTATTTTTGTTTTTGCTTTGTCTGAGATCAGAATTGCTACTTTTTTTTTTTTTTTTTTGCTTTGGCTGAAGCATAATAAATTCTGCTCCATCTTTTTTCCCTTATTCTGTATATATCCCTCTGTTCCAATTGTGTTTCTTATAAAGAACATGTTGTAAGATTCTGGTTTTTAATCCACTCTGCCTTCTGCTTCCATTTTATGAGAGAGTTCATCCCATGTACATTCATGGTTATGATTACTAGCTGTATATTTTCCTCTATCCTATTTTCTCCCCTGTATATACTTTTGTTTTCTCTTTCCACCCTGTCCTTCCTTAGGAGTGTTTTGTTTCTAATCCACCCCACTCTCAACCTTCCTCCATTCTATCACCCTTCCTCTTCTCTTACCCTAGTGTTTCTGCCTTCCCTTCTATTTAGCCCCTCCCTTTTCTTTCCACTTTCTGTTCCTACTTCTTTATAGGGTAAGATAAATTTCTATTCCCAACTGAGTGAATATGTTATTCCTTCTTTGAGCCCAAATTGATGAGATTAAGCTTCAAACAGTGCTCATGTCCCTCCTTTCTTTCCCTTTATTATAATAGGTTTTTTGTGTCTCTTCATGTAATCTGATTATCCCATTTTACCTCTCCTTACCTCTTCTTCTGGTATAATCCTTTTTTCATCTCTTAATGTCTTTTTCATTAATATCAGCACCTCAGAGTCAATTTATACTCACATCCTCTGTCACTGTATGATCCCTCTAACTGCCCTAATAAAAGATAGTTTTCAACAAATATCATTTTCCCATCTAGGGATGTATACAGTTTAACTTTTAAATAATACTTTTTTTCTTTTCTGTTTACCTTTCTATGGTTCTTTTGAGTCCTGTGTTTGAAGATCAAGTTTTCTGTTTACTTGTGATCTTTTCAGTAGAAATGATTGAAAGTTTCCACTTCATTGAAGATCTATCTCCTCCCCTGAAAGATGATATTCAATCTTCTTCCTTGTAATCCTAGATCTTTTGCCTACCAGGATCTAGTATTCCAGACTTTCCTATCTTTATTCTAGAAGCTGCCAGATCCTGGGTAATCCTGACTGTGGCTCCTGGATACTTGAATTTTTTTTTTTCCTGGCAACTATGGTATTTTTATCTTGAGATTTTAGTTCTGGAGTTTTGCAACAATATTTCTTGGAGTCATTGTGGGATTTCTTTCCTGAGGTGATTGATGGATTCTTTCAATGACTATTTTGCTGTCTCATTCATGTATATCAGGGCAGTTTTCCTTGATGATTTCTTGAAGAATACTATGCAGGCTCTTTTTTTGGTTGTGACCTTCAGCTAGACCAATAATTTTTAAATTGTCTCTCCTCAATCTGTTTTCTAGGTCAGCTGCTTTTCCAATGAGGTATATATTTTACATTTTCTTCCATTTTTTCATTCTTTTTAGTTTGATTCTTATGTTTCATAGCATCATTAGCTTCTATTTCCCCAGTTCTAGTTTTTTTTAGTTTATTGTTAATATACATTGTTTTATAAATTATGTTGAAAGAGAAAAATCAGAACAAAAGGGAAAAGCCATGGGAGAGAAAAAAAAAAACAGAAAAAAGAAGTGAACATAGTGGTTCTAGTTTTTAATGTGTAATTTTCTTCAGTTAGCTTTTGTATCTCTTTTTCTATTTAATTAATTCTACTTCTCAAAGTGTTGTTTTCCTCATTTGATTTTTATTTGCATTTGGCCAATTGTATTTTTAAAGGGATTGTTTTCTTCAGTCAATTTTTGTCTTTCCTTTTCCACGCTGCTGACTCTCTCTTGCATGCCTTTCATTTCTTTTCCCAAGTTTTCTTCTATCTTTCTTATTTACCTTTAAAAATTCTTTATGAGTTCTTTCAAGAAGCCTCTTTGGTCTTGACACCAATTTATATCCCTCTTTGAGATTTCCTCTGTGGGCATTTTGTCCTCTTCTGAGTTGATGCTTTGGTTTCCTCTGTCATGATAGTGTTCTGTAGTTAAGGTTCTTTACTCTTTCTTGCTTATTTTCTTTCTTTCTCTTTCACCCCACCCCATTTTGTGATTTTTATGGTTGATCTCTGTTCCTTTGAGCACAAGGGCCCCTAGTGTTTGGTGTCTTTCTCACAGCAAGGGATAACCCTATCTGCTCTCTCCAAGCAACCACTTGGTTTCCCAGGCTGGCAGTTTGCCTTCTGAGCTAGGACTGGGGGCTGCCCCACTGGTCTGCTCTGCTACTAAGCCAGGACTGAGGATCTCAGTTGCTGATCTGCTGTGATTAAGACCCTCTCACTGGCTTTCCCAAGACAAAGTCTGAGCTGGGCTGAGCACCCCTTTCACCCTAGTGAGACTGGGCCTTTCTTGAAGTCCTCCTAATTTGTCTTGAACTGGAAAGTGGTTTCATTCTGCCACTATTCAGAAGGTTGGTTTCATGTGATTTTCAACAGAAACTGGGAGAGCTTGAGCAGTTTCCTTGCTTTACTCTGCCATCTTGGCTCCACCCCCAGAACTCCAAATATCTATGTCTCTTGGGCCTGATTACTTGAACTAATTGAGATTTAAAGCTGGAAAATACCTTAGAATCCATCATATTTAACGTGCTCATTTTATAGATACGAAAACTAAGGGTGAGAGAGAGGTTGTTACTTGTTCAGAGTTACACAGCTTTATTTTTTCCTTTTTGTTTTTTAATAAGTAATGTTTTATTTTTTCCAAATACATGTAAAAACAATGTTTAGCATTCATTTTAAAAAATTGTGTTCCAAATTTTCCCCTTCCTTTCTGTTCCCTCTCTTTCTCTAAGACCTAATAGTTTGATATAGGTTATATATAAGCAATCATGGAAAATATTTCCCTATCAGTCCATGGATCACACAGCTTTAATAATAATAGCTAGCATTTATATGGTGCTTTAAGGTTTACAATGCATTATATAAATATTATCTCATTGTGGCCTTTAAATTGGTTGGTTGTTGTCCTTCATTCTTGAAGAGGACCAAAATGACATTATTATGTTAGAGCTAAGTTACAATAAGTTGGGCTGTGGCTGATCAGACCAATATGAGCTTGGAATGCTCTGCCACAAGTCAGGCAAATAGTCTCTATAGACATTTGGGATGAACCCTCTAGCGTCTTGAATTTCTTCTGAGTTAATTCAATCTCACTTTTCTCATAGAGCACAGCACCTTCTCTGATAAGCTTACATCATGTTGAGCAGTCCTGTGCCAGTGTTTCCCATGTCATACAATCAGTTCTAAAGAGAGACCTTGAGAGTGTCCTTGTGTCACTTTTTCTGACCATCTTGTGAGTGCTTGTCCTGTATGAGTTCTCTGTAAAATGTTATGTTTGAGCTTAAGAGCAGTTTATATCCCCTTTTGAGACTTCCCATATAGGCATTTTGTCATTGCTGTCCTCTTCTGGATATCTGTTCCGATCTTTCCTATGCAGCATAGGTCTTTGGTCCATAAATAGCTTTCAGGGCATCATAAAAGTATTTTGGATTGCTACTACAAGCATAAAACTGAATTTCATTTGCCTTTTTACTGAACCAAGAATCCTGCATCTCTCCAAACTTCACCTGTACTGTACTTTTGATGGAATTAAATGCTACCTTCTTAGAAATGGATGAACTATCCTGCTGGAGTTTGTGAAGTTCTCTGTGAGGGAGTTCTCATTTTTCATTTTGCAGCTTCTGAATTTCTCCATCATTTTCATTAAACTAGCCTTAATGTTTTCAAGTGTTCTGGCCCAAATGAGCTGTACACCAAATTTCAGAAAATTGCCCACTACTCTGCTCCAGTGTTATCAACTGTGTGTTGGCTCAGTTTTCCCTCCAAATAAGCAACAAACTGTACCCACTCATTAAAGTGTTCTAATCTTTTGACATTAATTCTTCTAGTAGTCTTTTTTTTTGCCTTGGGGCTGTGCTTTTGTTAAATGCAAATATTTAGCTTGGAGAGAATAAGTCTATGATTGATCCATTACCTTTGTGTCATTCTTACATCCTGCCTCTTTTCTTTACAGTCACATAGTCTATTAAAAATACCAGTGTTTCCCATGAGGGTGCATCTACAAAGTTTTATTGCATTTAGGTAAGTGGAAGACAGCATTGGTGATGAGAAGGTTGTGAGATGCACAAGTCTTCAGTAGCAAGTGACCATTGCTGCTGCTGTTTCCATTCCATTCCTCTCAAGGACTCCCTGCCATACTTGGTAGTTTGGGCCTACTCTTGCATTAGTCACCCAGATTATAAGTTTGTCCTCCTTTGGCACATTGATGATAAGGGTTTCCAGCTCTTCATAAAATTTTTCTTTGACCTCCTCAGAGTTCATCACATTAGGAGCATAGGCGCTGATGATGGTGTGGCCTTTTCTTCCAAGTGGCAGTCACATTGTTATAACCTGTCATTCACTTCTTTTGGAAGGCATGCAAGCTTGTTGACTAGATTAATTTTGATTTCAAATCCTACACCAGCTTCATGGCACTCCCCTTTCTTGTGGCCACTCCAGAAGAATGTGTGTCCAGTTCTTGACCTCTGCAAACTGGCCTTCATTTGCCAGCCTTGTTTCACTCAGGGCTGCTATTTGGATGTAATACTCACTGAGTTCTCTCACACCAAGAGCTCTTGATCTTTCAGGGCTACTAGATTTTTGTGTTGTCTATAAATGTGTGCATATTGCAGGTACTGGTGATGAGTGGGATCATCTTTGCAGAAGTTTTTGTAGACTTTTTTGTGTGTTTCGACTGCAGAATGGGATCCCCATCTGCTGTGGTAATCAGGCCAGGATTGGGTAAGCTGAAAAATTTTAAAACATCTTCTAGCCCCTTCCTCACACCAGTGCAATCCTTAAAAGGCTGTTCTTATACCCAGGGGACTGCTGAATTCCACTGCTGCTTCTAGTGGGAAGACGAGTTAATGGACTGAGTCGCTTATGTCCAGGGTTGTGACTACAGTTCCCAGTGTACCCACATGTACTGCTTCGCCACTTACCTGTCACCACAGAACTTTTAGATAGTTAGAAATGGTAAAATAGTGTGAGTAATCTTTGATTCATGCATAAATTAGATTTAAGTGAGGCAGAGTTGCACAAAGTTGTCAGCCTCACTCTCCCTTCCAGAGTCATCAGTCCAGTGGCAGGACAGAGTCAAATGACTGGTTATGGGATGTCTAACCAAGCCCTAAGTACTCCACGGCACCTGCTGCAGCTGCCTTCATGGCTGTTGGAACATGGAACAATTTGTTCACATCTGTCCATTCCACCAGAGGAATTCTTCATATGCTTGAGACAGACGCTGCACTAATTCACTGGTTTGAGACCCCTCAGTTATCCTAAACCTGGTTTATTCCATCTGCCGAAACAGTTTACTGCGCTGTGGCCATTGTGTGGCTTCTTGTAGCCACAGATGAGAGTAGATTAGATGGACCCCAAAGATGGAAAGCAGCCCTTAAGCCAGAGGTACTAGTCTTTCCTGAACACACCCTATATCCAATACACCCAGCCTTTCAATAATGCAAGGAGGTAGGTACTCCGTGAGAATAACTGAAAGAGAAGGAGGTATGACCCAAGGTCACACGATGTGAATTCGTATCTTTCTACTCAAGTCTGGTGTTCGGCCCCATTTTGCCGCCTAATTTAAGGTTATAATGGTGAACTGATCTACCACATCAGTGGTCACATGAAGCCATGTTGTAAAACAACAAGAAAAATAAAGTTGTAAAAGTATGCTTCCATTTGTACTCACAGTCCATCAGTTCTCTCTCTGGAGATGGATAGCATCAGTTTCTGATGTGACAGTATAAAGGATGTTGGTAGCTTTTCCCCCCTTTCTAGACCTTCCCAGCTGTACTGTGGTTCCCACAGAAGTGATTGCTGGATGGGATGACCTGATAGCAGGACCAGCAGTGTGGGGGGTTGCTGCCCCTCCCAGAGTTCTTGGGCTTACCTTCCTGGCATCAGTTGGTGGTCATGTGAAGGAAGGTGGCTCTCTTTTCCCAGTCATTTCTCCCCTCGATGATGCCCACTGTGCCTGAGCTGGAAGCAGGAATGGTGGTCTGAAGGACATTGCTATTCCCAAGGCTCTTGGGTTCAGTCCCGGGCCATTTTCACTTGGGCCTCAGGAGAGGTGGTAATGATGCCAACTTGCCTGAGACAAGCTACTTCTCTTCTCCCTGTCCCCCAATTTTCCAAGTCTCTTTCTCTCAGTACTTTGCTGCTTTAGCTGAGCTGGCTTGCCTTCCCTGTTGAGGGTTATTCAGTCAACAGTTGATGGAGAAGATCCTTTTCCCGCACAAGCTGCTTTTAGAACAATTGTTTAGATTAACAGAGCACTTTGGAGGTTTTCAAAGAACCCTCAACATGGACTTAGGAGGTAGGAGTGTGAAACCAACCCAGTCACTGACCAGTTACCTCCCTTCCCTAGGAGGCTGTTTCTTTATCTGTATAGTGAGAAATATACTAGAACCAGATCTTTCCCACCTTTGACATTCTGTGTTCTAAAATCTAATGTCTTTTTCAGTCTGGCATCCTGAGTTTATTATGTTTTTATAAATCATTTTAGCAAGATTTGAAATGCAAGAATATCTCATTAATTTTCAGTTAACCAGAAAATTTAGTAACTAAAGGGTGCCCCATATCTCTCTGTACAAGTCAGTTGATTAAGTTTTTAATTTCTGAATCGGGATGAGCAGTTCTCATTGGGGAAAAAAAATCCAGTTTTTGAGAATGCCTTTTGCTTGACCCCTTATATGAAACTTAGCTCCCAAGATTGCCACATAGCTCACAACTCTTTACCATGCCAAGATATGGACCTGCAGGTGGAAATGAGGCCTCAGGATGCTTTCTGTTGCCAGATGGCAACAGCCCTTCCTTAGGCCATTGGGTGTTCTCTGTTTTTAATCCATGAATTGCTGCTTCAAAGTACATCATACGTGTAGACTTCCCAGGTACCTCTGAATGTGTACAATAGTAATTCAGCAAAGCTATAGAGGCCTACTTTTTTTTTTTTAATATAACTGGAAGGGACCTCAGAGATTACCAAATTCAACGCGCATTTTCATAGAGGAGAATTTGGTAAGCATGCCCTTTGCATCTTCATTCAAGGTACTGATTTTTAAAAAAGGATGAACAAACAGGATTAGAAACGAGTCCTGTAACATTCTACTACAGACATCAACTTTAACATAACCCTAAAAAAATCCACCCTTTTTTGTTCCATAGCATTCACTGTAAACTTCAACTTATTTTGGACTTCAGAATTCCTGACATTTTTAGAGGCCCAGTTGTTTTCATCTTCAGTTGCTTGCCCTTTTTTCTTCAACTTAAAAACAAACAAACAAACAAAAAAAAAACAAATTGGTCAGTGAGTTCCCCATGCCGAGACCACTCCCATTTCTCTGTGTTTGTTTTGTCAAATTTTGAGAGCTTCCCACTATTACTGAGCTAACTTCTCTCAGCAGAATTTTAGACCATGGGATGTAGTCCTGAATCTTTCAAAATTGGCTCTCTCTAAATCTAAGACATACATCAGACCACACTAAACTTCCCCTCCTTATCTACTTTAGCAACTAGTTATTTTTTATTGGTTAAACAATTAGATCCTCTTCTAAGTTCTGTCTTCACCAGGCTACTTAACATCTTCAGCTCCTTAAAGCAAACTTCGTGAAGAATCATAGGGTTGGGAAGAACATAATTCTTGACCCACTAATCTAAATCATATTCAAAAGGATTCCCCATTATAATATACTTGACAGATGGTCATCTAGTCTTTTCTTGAAGGTTTTTGATAAGCAGGAACCTGCCATCTCTGAAGGTGCTCTATTCCATTTGGTCTATTCCAGCTCTAATTATTAGGAAGTTTGTCCTGACATCAAGCCTTCATTTGCCTTTTTGCAGTTTCCCCTCATTGCTCCAGATTCTGTCCTTTCCCCCCTAATCTCTGCCCTTTGGAGGGAAGATAGTAAAATAGGGACTCCTAACTCATATTACACTTACCTCTATCTCCATCTCCCAGCTCTTTTGGAAGACTGGTGTCCTCCACTTAAGGATAAATATTTTCATATTTGATTGGCCCTTCATGTCCTAGTGTTTCTAAGCAACTATGAGTCATCATCCAAATCCCTAAACCCACTCTTTTCAAAGGTACCAATGATCTCTTAGTTGCCAAATCTAATATTGTTTCCCCCCTCAATCCTTATTCTTTTTTACTTCCTGGCAGCCTTTGACACTGCTCATCACCCCTTCCTCCTTGATAACCTCTTTTCTCTAGGTTTTTGGAACACCACTCTCTCCTAGTTCTCCTATCTGATCACTTTTCAATCTCCTTTGCTAAATCCTCATTAAGATCACATTCTTTACCCATAAGGTGTCCAGGGTTAGGTCCGGGGCTCTCTTCTCCTTTCCTTCTATACTGTGTCATTTGATGTAATCAGCTCCTTTGGATATAATTGCCTTCTCTATGTTGACTTTTCTTAAATCTACATATCCTACCCCAACCTCTCTGCTGACCTCCAATCATATTTCTGCAATTGCCTTTTAGACATCTCAAATCAGATGTCCAGTAGATATCTTAAACTCACTGTTTCCAAAATTGAACTTAGCGATTCCCTAAACTCTATCTCCAAACTCCCCTATTTCTATAGAGAGTAACCCCATCAGCTCAGTCCCTCAGGCTTCTAATCTAGGCATTTTACCCCTCCCTGCCACTCCCTAAATCCAGTCTGTTGTCAATACCTATCAATTTCACTTTTGTCATATCTCTCCAATACATGTGCCCCTTCTCTCCACTGACATTACAGATATGAAGATGCTACCACTCTGATGTCAGAGAGTGAATAAAAATTTAAAAATCTCTTGATGAGGGTGAAAGAGGAGAGTATCAAAACTGGCTTGAAGCTTAACATCAAAAAAAAAACAAACCCAAAAACCAACTAAGATCTTGGCAACTAGTCCCATCATTTCCTGACAAAAAGGGAGAGAAGAAATGGAAGTAGAGTCAAAATTTATATTCTTGGGCTCAAAGATCACTGCAGATAGTGACTGCAGTCATGAAATTATAAGATGCTTGCTCCTTGGAAGGAAAGGGATGGCAAATCTGAACAACATATTAAAAAGCAGGGACATCAAAGCTATAGTTTTGCCAGTAGCAATGTATGGCTATGAGAGCTGGCCTCTCAAGTATGGTCTATCCATACTTACAGAAATTAATTCAAGAAAGGCTAAATATTGAAGCTGAAGCTTAAATTCTTTGACCACACGAGAAGATAGAACTCATTAGAAAAGAGTTTCTTTGATTGTCAGAGAAAGAGATGAATAGATAGGGTCATGGAGGCAACAAACATGAGTTTGAACAGACTTTGGGATATAATGAAGAACAGAAGAGTATGGAGTGCTATAATCCATGAGGTCACAAAGAGTTGGACACCACTCAACTACAATAACGTGTGATTTGCGTACATAATAGTAAATATGTGAGACAAGAGTCAAACTCAAGACTTCATGACTCCAAACCTAGCACTCTATCCATTATGTACACTTATTATTGTTCAATTATTCAGTAGTGTCTGGTTCTTCATGACTCTGTGGACCACCCTGTCTATGGGTTTTTCTTGGTAAAGATACTGGTGTGGTTTGCCAATTTCCTTCTCTAGTGAGTTAAGGCAGAAAGAAGCTACATAACTTGCCCAGGATCACACAGTGATCCTAAGTGTTTTATTTGAACTCAGGTCTTCCTGACTCCAAGCTCTGTTTAAAGGAATGGTAGAGCATGAGTACAAATGTAGGACAATGACAAATGGCCTTTTGCTGCACCATCCCATAGCCAGTGCTCCATCTGGCTCCTGCCTTGGCTGTAATCTCAGTTAAACCATAGAGACTGGGATTGGTTCCACAGCTCAAAGGAGGATTCACATCAAGTCACAGAATTTAGGAGGGACTTCTGACATCATCTTATCCAAGGGTTCTACATTTGGAATCCACAGATAGAATTGGAGGCAGGGATTCACAAACTTGGACAGGAAAAAATTCCATTTTTCCCCCTAATCTTTGGTTTTCTTTGTAATGTTGTTTTTTCTTATATGATTTTAAACATATTCTGAGAAAGTTCCATAGATTCCTCCCATCTTTCAGAAAGGTCAGAGCACAAAAAAAGGTAAAAAATCCCTGGGCTAGTCCAAAATTTGCCCCAGTACTTGAATCCCATTTACATCATCCTTGACAAGTGGTCAGAGACAGAAGGATATCTTTAGTCCAAATTTCCCGTCTTATGCTTGACCCTTTTCCACATTATTTCAATGAGCACAGTTGCCATCTTGCTTTTCCTTGAATACTTCCCATTTGTGAAATTCACTATTTTATGAAGAAGGATATTCCAGATTCAAACAACTTTGTGGCTGGTTTCTCTTCTGGGGCCATATAAAATAGGATCATAGGATTAGAGGTCACCTTGTCCAACTCCTTCATTTTACAGATTGAAGACACTGAAACCCAAAGAAAGACAATGACCCACTTAAGCTCACCTAGACAGCAAGTGGAAAATTCAGACTAGAACCCAAGTCCTCTGACTCAAATCCAGTGTTCTTTCCACTGTACTATACTGTCTGCCACATAAATCTGTTCTCTTTTCTTTATGGCAGTCCTTCAGTGATGGAAGGCTACCATTTTATTTTCTCTAAGTATTCCTTTCTAAGCTTTAATTCCTTCAATTGATTTTTATATGACATGGTTTCAAGTCAAGTAAAGCTAAAAGACATTTATTAAGCACCTTCTATGTGTTAGGTACTGTACTAAACACCGAGGATACAAAGAAATGTCCCCCACCCTTCCCAAATGTTTGCTGCCCTCAAGGAACTCACAGTCTAATGGATGAGGCAACATACAAATGACTATGTACAAGCAAGATATAGACAAAATCTACTGGAGACATAGGGAGACATAGGTTTCTCATAGGGAAACTACTGAAAGTGAAGTGTGAGGGTTCAGGAAAAGTTTCCTGTAGAAGGTAGGACTTTATCTGGGACCTGAGGGAAGCCAAAGAATTCAGGAGAAGACGAGGAGCGAGAGAGTTCTGGGCATGGGGGATAGCCAGTGGAAATGTGTCAATCACCATGGGGACCACAGGGCTCTTATAACCCTAGGTATTCACACACATATACAAACGTGTTTGTTTTGTTCTAGAACATGCTACCTTCCTCTAGGTTGCTTTGGACCAAACCTGATCCAGATGCACACCTGGGGATCCTGACTTAAATGCCCTTTAGAATCACAATCTCAGTCATCAGCATTCACCTGGTCATACCCTTAGTTGCCTCTCTCCCTCAGAGTCTGAGCCTTGGATTATGTTCAGAGATTTTTTCAGTTGTCTCCAACTCTTTGTGACCTCATTTGGGGTTTTCTTGACAAAGATATTGGAGTAATTTGCCATTTCCTTCTCCAGCCCATCTTATAGATAAGGGAACTGAAGCAAACAGGGTTAAGTGATCTACCCAGGATCTAAGGCCAGATTTGAACTCAAAGTTAAGTTCAGCTCTCTACCCATTATGCCACCTAGCTGTCCCCTACAAACCTAGCCTAATGCTATTTAGGAAATAACCAAGGAACTCTTTACATACTTTAGTGTTTCCTGTGGGCAAACTCTTTCACTATCCCATACATAATACTGACCTTGAGTGATTTTTAAAAAATGCATTTTGTTCTGTATAGTACCACTTAAAGAAGGAAATATGTAATGAATCCTATTTTTTTTAATTGCAAAAATTACAAAATTGTGAATTTGAAATAGTTTAATGGAGTCAGCACAAAAAAAAAAACCTGAGTTCTTAAGTATCCATGTTATCTAAGGATATGCTAGTAAATGTTAAGCAACTTGTTCTTAGAAAAAGTTTAAATTTCATCTGAACTATTAACATTTTTTTTCATCACTTTCTTAGATCTAGACCAGAGATTTCAGACTTACAGTGCATGCTGCCACAAAACTCCCAAGGCCCAAACCAGATTAAAATGTATTTGGGAAATGTTTAGTAAAATAAATAAAAATGCAATACAACACAGATAATGTTAATTTGTGTTTTTTAGTAGGGATATGTTTGTATTTGAGTTTGACATCACTGGTCTGGATCATCCACAAGACAATAAATCAAGCCCTGATACATTAGTACTTGCCAATATCTGAGATATAAATGTTCATACTGAATATTTAGCAATCGATTCTCATTAGCCAACCTACAATGTTATTACTCATTTTACAGAGGTGGAAAGTTGGGTCCAGAATGATGGCTTAACTGAACTATCTGAGTCAGGACTAGAACCTACTCCTCCTTCCTCTTAATCTATTATTTTTTTTTGAAGTGATATGAATTGAAGTAGATGGCTGTGAAATAGGAGGATCAGGGTTCAAATTTTTATTCTGACACTACCTGGATAATCTTGGGCAAATCGCATCATCTCCTTTTGCCTGTGTTTCCTCTGAGAGGTTTGAATCAGAAGATGTCTGAGAACCTTCCCAGTTCTAGATCCTAAAATTCTCAGTACCTCAGAAGGCCTTCCAGTTCTAGACCTATGATCTTCTAATCCTCTCTATTTCTGAGGGTCCCAGTTCTGAGTCTCCATGATTCTATTTCCCATTGCTGCTTCCTGATACTGCAAAATTGACTTAATGGAGATGTATGAGGCATTCTAAGTGGTAGGTCTTCCTGTAACAATCCTGATGCACTGTGTTATTAGTGCTTGGAGATGATCCTGGGTTTTCTGAGGCCAAGGAAACATAAGCTCTAGCAGATTCTACTAACATGGAAAAGCCTTGAGTAGCATCCAACAAATCTATCATCCAAAGACCAGACTAGCCAAACACTGAGTGTTGTATCCCCAGAAGGATGGCCACCAAAATGTGAACTATTTTTGGCTCTAGCAACTCTATTAAATCAACCAAGGTGTGGGAGGATCTGCAATCTGGGGGAAGATAGATAAGGTCAGAATCCTTGAAGTAGGCCATAATGACCCATCTAACCAAGTGCTAATAGAGCCTGAGTATCAAAGCAGACACATTATAGCAAGGCCTGTTGCCATTTAGACTGGGGTTAGATTTTCTCATTTCCCATTGGTCCATCACCTGTCATGTTCCTTTGGTGCTATTAAGTTCATATTCTCCTTCAATTAAATTTCAACTCAAAAATAGTTTGGAGTTTGAGCCAGTGGTCTGAATGTTAATTCTGAGTCTTGAGAAAATTTTCAAAATGAAACTTCCTCTACCTTTCCTTTTCCTTTGATAATAGCCACATAACTGTTTCTCCACTAGGGAAGCTCCCTCAGGCCCCTTCCCTCAGTGATGTATGGGCTGTTTGGATACAGCCCTGCCTATAGTTTAAGCCCATCTGTTTTCTCCATTCCACCCCAGAGCTCTGTCCCTCTGTGGTTTGCGTCATTCCCAGAGACATGGGCCAACTCCTGCACTCCTCAATCCACCCATTTCAGTAACTGTCTCATTTCAACACATTTTCCCCCCTCCCCCTTCTGGGGTGCCAGATGTGAAGGGTCAGCTTGGCAGTAGAGCTGACACAGAGACACCTGCCTCCTGAGACAGGCCAGCTGGAGTGGCTGGGCACAAGTTCTGCTGATCCAGGTCATTCCTTGGGGGACTGAGAGGGTGGAAGTTTTCACCCCCAGCAGCCTTCTCACCCCGAAGGCAGCCTCTTGGGGCCCATGAATTAGGGTTTTGTTATTTTGTTTATTCAGAGCAGCCAGAGGTAGCAAAGACAATCCTAGAGGAGAACTTCTACTTTGCAAATTTGGGCTTGTCCAAATCAAGCCAACACCTTAGAAAGGACACTTTCCCTGTTCTCTGCTAAAGAGCTCCCTAGTCAAGTCAAGGCAACAAGTTTTTATTAAAAATGACAGTGGGCCAGACACTGCTAGGGGCTGGGGCTGTAAAAATAGGCAAAAGCAATCCCATATCCTCAAAGAGCTCACCTTCTGATAGGGGAGACAATAGTGTCTGTACAAGTAGATACAGAGGGAAAAAAAAAGCTTTATTTAAAAAAACAAGTAGATACAGAGCAAATTGGTGGGAGAGGGTCCTTAATCTCAAGTCCTTGAACTTTTGAAATAGCTATTTATCTCTCTGTCTCTCATCTGCCCACCTGACTATAGATAATCAGATGTCATTATAATTGGCATCCTATATATTCCTATCCTATGTATTAAATTTAATGCTTTTAAAAACATGCTTTTGAGAATGGGTCCACAGATTTCGCCAGACTGCCAAAGGGGTCCATGACCCAAATGAAGCTAAGAATTCCTATGTCTAAGATAATATTTTTTTTTCCTGAGGCAATTGGGGTTAAGTGACTTGCCCAGGGTCATACAGCTAGGGAATGTTAAGTCTCTGAGATCAAATTTGAACTCAGGTTCTCCTGACTTCAGGGCTATGCCACCTAGCTATCCCTAAGATAATAATTTTTAGAGCAGTTAGGTGGTGTAATGGATAGTGTGCTGAGCCAGGAAGCCAGAAGATCTGAATTCAAATGTGGCCTAAAACATTTAGTAGCTCTGTGATCTCGGGCAAGTCACTTAGATCTGCCTCAGTTTCCTCCTCTATGAAATGAACTGCTCAAAGAACTGATCAATCATTTTATTACCTTTGCCAAGGAAACCCCAAAACACCAAGGAAACAAAGAATCAGTTGTGACTGAACAACAGTGATAATTTTTTAAAAACCTTAATCATAGAATTTCAGAGCCAGAAGAGTCCTTAAAGATATTTTTGCCTAACCCCTTCCTAGTAAATATTCCAGAACATTACTAATATCCCTGTGACTTTAACCAAGTACTTCCTATTTCAAAGTCCCAGTAAAATGTGGATTATGATATAATTACATTCTACACCTTAATTATTGTGAGGAAAGCATCTTTGGGAACCTTAAAATACTATAGAAATTGGAGTTTTTACTGTTATTTAACAGAGTGGGAAACTGATGCCTATAAAGAGAAAGTTGGGGTAGTGAGACAGAAGAAGCAGCTTATTATTCTTTGGGATCAGAGAATGTCCAGTTCTGCTGCTCCAACCTTTATATCTTTCCAGAGTCTTATCTCCCATGCCTGGAGTAATGATGATTAATGATAATGATAATTGCTAACTTTTATATAACCCTTTACAAATATTATCTCATTTTGTCCTCACCGCAATCATGGAATGTTGTACTATTATCCCCATTTATAGATGAGGAAACTGAGACACAGAGAGGTTAAATAATTTAGTTAATCAGTGTCTGAAGCTGGATTTGAATTCAGGTTTTCCTAATTCTAAGTTCAGCTTTTCATTAGCTGTCTCACTTGGCCTCTATTTCTTTGAGTCCTTAAATTGAGACCTATCAAAAACCTTGACTTAAAAAGATCAAGATCTCCCACTATACCCAGGGCCATCTCCAGTTGCCTTGATCTCTATCTGGTCACTGGACTCAGATGACTCTGGAGGGGAAAGTGAGGCAGGCGACCTTGAACAGCCCTCCCTTATTTAAATGCAATTCACTTGCATGTTGTGGTATTACCTTCCTGATGTCATGGTCCTTTGAGAAGGAAGGACAAACAACAACAGCTTCTCAGGTGGAAGAAAAGCCCTTTGGATTGTCTTGCTTATTTCCCTAGTGCTTTCTCTCTCCTCAAATTATATTTTATTTGCTTGTAATGAATGACTTAGCTCCAGGCTTACATAGACTGGAAGATAAGCCCTCAAATATCATATCTTGTTGTTTCCTTAAGCTTCCACTCAAAATTTACTCTGGAAAATCTCCTATGTCTAGATCTCCCCTGATAGGTGTAAGAGGATCTCTCCAGAGTTCTTGTAAAAGTACTAAAATGTACTTGTAAAGTCCCCTTCAGGACAGTTTTATTTTGCCCCATAGAAAATGTAGAAAGTGGAAAAAGACTGGCAGAAGTCCATAAATAAATGCAGAATTCACATCAGTGATCCTCAAGCTAGAGCAGAAATAATATAATTTTACTCTTCTTTCTACAGGGTCCTAAAATCCTCCAGATGTAGCATATCATCCCATGTTTTGTAATCCCTTCAGAAAGGAACTGAATTTGAGGTTGCCAGTAAAGTAATTCCTAAGGCCTCTGATATTCTGCTGAGCCTACTTTCCCACAGGATTCCACACGATCTTCCTCTCATTCTGTCCCAAAACTGCACTCGTAGTGCTAAGTTCTTATTTCCTAGAAAACAAATACAAATTTAGGGCTGCTGGATAGGTAATGTTGCTGGAAGTAGCTAGTTGAGACCTGAATTCAAATTTGACTTCAGACTGGGTAATCTTGAACAGGACCAAATGAGAGTATTTGTAAACTTTGCTTGGTACCTAGTAGGTGCTATATAAATGCTTATTCCCATTCCCAATACCTTGACATTTGGGGAAATCTTTCTCTTACTCCACAGAAATCATCTGAAGGCCTGGATTTTCCTAAAAGGAAAACTTGGGGCTACTAGACAGATACCCCATCCTCCTTCTCATCAAACCCACACCATCCCAGTATCACTATAATGGTGAAGTACCAAGCCCAGACTCCTTATCTCTCTATGTTGTGACTTGATTTCTTTGTAACTTTGTCTGAAAACTTTTCTTTAAGGCCATATAAATAAGTCCATTTCTGCCCCTGAGGCAAGGAAGTTATTAATGGTTCTTTCTGGAGCTCCACAGAACCCCCCCCGCCAAAAAACAGTGAATGGAAAAAGGAAGGGAAGTCTCTCTGTTCCCTTTGATCAATCAGCACAGAGAGGACTTCTGCAACATTTCATCTTCCCAAGAATTAGCTGATTAATTTTGGGAATAGCCCCTACTAGTAGAAGCTACTCTGCAGGAAGTACCAAAGGGTGGCTTCAACCAATTGGACACAATCTTAGTCAATGAGGCTTCATTAGGAGATGTCATTTGTCTTCTCACAAAGGATTAATGAGCAAATAGGTGTGTTTGTATCCTCCATAGGGAGATGCTTTCAGAAGTTTCAAACTAAGGCTTACTACCGAATAAAGCTATTGAGCTAATCAGATAATTCCCTTAATCAGTTTCTTATATAAACTTATATCTTCTCTTTTTCCCTTTATTATTTGTAATCTATAAGTTCCTTGAGAGTAGGAACTGTTATTGTTTAGTCTTTGTATACTCAGCCTCTAGAATCAATCCTTACCCATAGTGAACATCTTATTAACACTTATTTAATTTATTAAATTGTATTATGTGATCTTGGGCAAGCTGGATTAGTAGTAGTAGTATTACTACTACTACTGCTACTCCTCCTCCTCCTCCTCCTCCTCCTCCTCCTCCTCCTACTACTACTACCACTACTACTACTACTACTATTGCTGCTACTGCTACTACTATTGCTGCTACTACTAGTCACTCAAGTTACTCAACCCACTTGTGCCTATTGTGCCCATTGTTGTTGGAGTCTAGACCAGCTGTTCTCAAAGTGTGTTCTGAGGACCCATAGGAGTCACCCTTGTTGGGCATCTATGTGATCAAAACTATTTTCCTAATAATAATAATTCCTAATAACAATGTTACTTGTCTATTAAAATACTACTCTTCTTTCCAACTATATATCTGTGTGACACTGGATTTTCTTCATTTACTTCAACCAAAACAACAAACCGAAGTCTGAAAGTGAAGCAGATATGAGAAACCAGCTGTCTTCTATTAAGCCAGACATTAAAGAGATTAGCAAAAATATGTAAGATGCTGCTGCTCTTCTCACTACATTTCTTTTAAAAATATAGTTCTTTTCCTTTAAAATGTTATTTATCTTAATATACAAAGAGGTTATTATTATTAAATAATATATATATTATTTTAATGTTTAATATGATACATATTGGTAGATATATATAGAGCCCACATAAACAAAACCTCTTTGGAAAGGGTCCTCAATAATTTTTAAGAGTGTAAAAGGGTCCTGATGGCAAAAAGTTTGAGAACCAGTCTTCTAGATCATTGATTCCCAACCCCATACTGAGATCTCCCAAATCATCAGTTAGCTATAAAAAGGTCACAAAAAAGCCTTTGGAAAGATTCAAAGATTTGAGTTTGATTTCTAGCTGTCATAAGCTCTCTGTGTGACCTCAGGCAAGGGAGCATGCTTCTATAGCCATTTAAGGTTTACAAAGCATTTTCATCAAAAACACAGGTAAGGCAAATATTATTAGCTCCATTTTCCAAATGAGAAAACTGGGACTGAGAGTGAATTGCCAACACAACTCAAAAGAGTCTGAGCCAGGATTTGAGCCCAATATTCTCTTCCCCACTCCAAGCTTACTATTCTTTCCATTATACCCTGTTGCCTAGTGCCACCATCATGGTGTTGCCAAGAATCACTGTAATGGAGTCCTGTTCAAAGCCTACAATAGGATTATAGTATCATATGATGATTATAGGCCTGGAAAGCCCTTACAAGTCATTGAGTCCAGGCTGAGGAATCTTATGGATACCTTCCCAGAATAATGTTTTTAATGTCATTAAATACTTTTACTTCAGAGAAGCTAGATGTCATCTGCATTCAAATCTGACCTCAGACACTTAACACTCAGTAATTGTGTGACCCTGGTCAAGTCACTTATGACCAATTGCCTCACCAAAATAAATAAATAAATAATTTATTAACTATTAAGTTAAATTAAACTTATAGGATAGCAAAGGAAACCAATTATATTGAAATAGTTATCAAAACAAAAAAGTTCTGAGGTTAAATCAATGAAAAACTAGTTCCCACATTAAGCAGCTAGCCAGTGACAAAGTGAACAGTGCCTGGAGTCAAGAAGATCTGAGTTCAAATTCAGCCTTAGACTCTTAGGAGCTGTGTGTCCCTGGACAAGTCTGCCTCTACTGCAGCTGCTGTTACTACTACTATTGTTGCTACTACTGCTGTTGCTGCTACTGCTACTACTGCTGCTGCTGCTTTTGCTACTGTTGTTGCTACTGCTACTTCTACTGTTGCTACTGCTACTGCTACTGTTGCTGCTGCTGTTGCTGCTACTGCTACTGTTGCTGCTGCTGCTACTACTGATGCTGTTGCTGTTGCTACTACTACTGCTACTGTTACTATTACTGCTGCTGCTGCTGCTGCTGCTGCTACTGTTGTTGCTACTAATACTATTGTTGATGCTCTACTAGGGCTGCTGCTACCACAGCTACTGTTACTATTACTACTACTACTGCTGCTGCTGCTACCACTAGTGCTGCTGCTGCTATTGCTACTGCTGCAAAATTAAGATTTGGCTGAGTCCTCTTCTTATTTTTAATTTAAATGATTTGCCTAAGGTCACATAGTAACTATAATAGCTAGAATTTGAATTTGAATCTCCTTGACATCAAGTTCAGAACTCTTTACCCTATTCTATACTACCTGTTTAGAGTCCCTGTGCCATACTCTTTGCTCCAGCAGTGTCTCTACTGGACTTGGGGGAAAGGGAGGAATAAAAATATGGAAAACAAGGTTTTCCAAGGGTGAATGTTGAAAACTATCTTTATTTTGAAAAATAAAAAGCTATTAATAAAAAATTACTGTGATCTTAGAAGAATTAAAACTTCAGGAGACTTAAAGAGCAATGAAAAAATTCATGGTGGATCCATATTCATATATATAAAGGTTTTGCTTAACTTCCAAGCTCTGTACAAATTCCCAAGTTGTTTTTTTTTAATCATTTTTATTATTCGATGCTATGATGGAGCAATAGGTGACATGTTGAATGAAAGGTTTTTCACTATTGAGTTGCCAATAAAATAACAAATACTTGTAGGATCATAGATTTTGGAGCTAAAAAACAACAACACACTCCTTAAAATCCATGAAGAATAGACACCTCATTTTATGGATGAGAAAACTGAAGCTAAGAAAGATTGAGTCCCTTGCCTAGGGTCAGGCACTTAGCACATTTCTGAAGCATGATTTGAACTCAGGTCTTACTGACACCAAGCTCCTCACTGCATACTTACTGACTAGGCACTTAGATGGAGGTCCAGATCTGGGGTCTGCAAACAAGGTCCTGGCTCCAGTGCTTTGTAGCTATATGACAATGAACAAGACACTTAGCCTCACAAGGTTTTCCATTGTGACTTGTAAGATGTTGCTTGGAGTAATGGGAAATGTACTAGATTTAGAGTAAGGAACAACAGATTCACAACCTAACACTTACTAGTTGTGGGATGATGGATAAATCATTTAACTTTCCTCAGTCTTAATTTCCTGATTTTTAAAGTGGGAACAAAGAAGTACTTGTGCTACTTACTTCATAAAGTTGCCACAAAGAAAGTGAATGAATGAATGATCCATTTATTAAGCACTTACTGTGTTCCAGGCACTTAGTGTACTACTAACAAATAAGAATTCCCCAGCTTCAAGGAGTTTGCATTTTAACAGGGGAAAACAACAGCACCAGAGGAGTGGTGGCCAGGGAGGAATGTTTTGGACAGGGAAGTTAAAGGGAGGGTGATTGGAGTTATAAGACAACTGATTGAAATGTCCATTCCAGGAATGGTCGTGTTGATTTGATTACTGTTCTCAGAACTACAACTGGAAAGATGGGAGGAGTATTCAGGCCTATGGAAAATGTGCCTGGGAAGTGATTATGGCAAAGTTTGGCCAAAATGCAGTGAAAGAGGCAGAAGCCCAGAATCTCAGGATGGGAGGTGAATATTGGAGCACCAGATTATGGTACTTTAATACATGTTTTAAATTGATACAGGGTTTTTTGGTAACTTTTATTTTTTGGTAGATAGTATTTCATTTTCCCCCAATTACAAGTAAAGATAGTTTTCAACATTCATTTTTATAAAGTTTATAAGATTTTGAGTTTTTCTCCCTCTAGTCCTCTTTCTCCAAGACAGCAAGCACTCTGATGATAGGTTATACATATACAATCATGTAAACATATTTCCACATATTGCAAAAGAAGAAGCAGAACAAAAGGGAAAAGCCACATAAAAACAAAAACAACAACAAAAAGTAAAACCAGTATGTTTTGATTGCATTTAGACTCCATAGTTCTTTCCCTGGACTTTTCATCGTCTTTTGGAATTGTTTGGACCTCAATCTATCATTGTTGATTATTACACAGTGTTGCTGTTATTGTGTGCAATGTTCTGCTTTTGCTCACTTCACTCAGCATCAGTTCATTAAAGTCTTTCCAGTTTTTTTGAAATCAGCTTTATAGCACAATAGTACTCAATTGCATTCATATAACACATTTTCAGCCATTCCCCGATTGATAGGCATCTCCTCAATTTCCAATTTTTTGCCACCACAAAAAGAGCTGCTATAAATATTTTTGTTTATGTGGATCCTTTTCCCTTTTTATAATCTCTTTAGGAGACAGACCTAATATTGATGTTGCTGGATCAAAAGGTATGCAGTTTGATTGCCCTTTGGGCAATAATGTTGTTTTACTTTTACATCACATTTTCCACTGTATCCCCCCACATCTCTTAGAGGTTAATAAAGAATAATAAAAAGGAGCAGAAAAAGAAACTTTTTTGCATAATTAACCAACACATCAGTAAATTCAGGCATTAAATACAGTATTCCATATACTCATGATTCCCCATCTCTAAATAAGTAAAAGAAGGTATCCTTTTTTCTTCTTTGGGACCAAGCTTGGTCATTATAATTTCACAGCAAGATCATGGTGTTTTGAAGATAGCCAGGAAACTGGCTATGGTATGGTAGATCTGGGTCAGAAGGCTTATTAATTAGGAAACTGGGTCCCTAGGGTGGGAGGTTGAGGCTGGAACACAAGAGCAATGACAGCTTGAAGATGGCAGGCCACCATGCTCAAGTGCTTTGTAAGCCTACAAATCTGGGGTTATAGACATGTGAACTATCCCCATTGTGCTTAGAACTGGGGTAGGTACCATAATGGATGTAAGAGATGAAAGCAGTATTTGCAAATTTGGCTAGAGAGATTAGAAGCCCGTGTGTGGAATGATGCCAGATGGTGCAGTTATCAGAGCTACACTGTGCAGTGTGGAAAAAGAGGGGCTCTGTAAGAGCTTAAGAAGAGGAAGTTTGGGGGAGCAAGCAGGGCTATCTCAAGGAAGGCTTCCTAGCAGAGGGAGCATTTGAATTGAGCTTTCAAGAATCAGCAGAAATTCAAGTCTGAAGAGAAGGAAAAAATGGCACCCCCAGGTCAGGAAGGGTGAGCAAACATGCAGAAGTAGGTGGGGAGTGTATTTATTCCTGGAGGTCAATTCACACACAGAATAAGGGGAGGACAGTAATCATGAGACAAAGCTGGAAAGGTAAGTTAGCTCTGGAGTATTTGTTCAATCATTTTTCAGTCTCATCTGACTCTTTGTGATTCCTTTTGGGTTTTCTTGGCAAAGATACTGGAGGGGTTTGCCATTTCTTTCTCCAACTCACTTGACAGATGAGGAAACTGAGGGAAAGAGGGTGAAGTGACTTGCCCACACAGCTAGTTAAGTGTCTCGGGTGGAATTTTTTTAAAACTTTTTATTTGCAAAACATATGTATGGGTAATTCTTCAACATTAACCCTTACATAGCTTTCGGTTACAAATTTCGCCCCCCTACTCCCTACCCCTCCCCTAGATGGCAGGATATCCACTACATGTTAATTTCAGGTGGAATTTGAACTCATCTTCCTGACTCCAGCCTGGGGCTCTCTGTACTGCACCACTTACCTGCTTCTCTGTATTGTGGTATACCTTAAATGACTGGAAAAGAAATTTGAACCATAGGTAGCATTAAGAAACCAAATAGGGAAATGATCAGCCCTATGCCTGGTGGAACGAGGTCCCCAAAGAAAAGATGAACAAGGGGCTGAGTGAAGGGTAAGCCCCCTTTTCTTCTGGCTGCCTGCCCCTGTCCCCTGCCTCCCCCAGGAAATAATACTGAACCTAACCCAAGAGGCTCAGAAGCCTGGTGCTGAATTGTAAGTTAATAATGTACATGATACATTTAACTTGGTTGAGTCTCAGTTTCTTTAACTGTAAAATGGGAGAACAATTCCTATACTTCCTGTACCAAAGAGCTCTTTTGAGGAGAGAGGCTGAATTTGGAGTCAGGAGATTTGGGATCTAGTGTTGATTCTCCTATTTACTAGCTGTATGATTGTGGTCACTTAATCTTTCTGGGCCTCCTCCATAGCAGGATGGGGGCTGATTAGTTAATATAGAAGATTCCTATCTCTTATGATCTTTTGAAATGTGAGAATGTCAGAACATTGAGAGTACAGGACAGAGAGAATAGGAGTCAGCAGTTGTGGATTGTAGCCCTAGCTCTGACATTGACTCCCTGAATATAATCATCTCTAAGGTCCTATTCCAAGTCAATTTATTGCTGATTTGAGTGGTCTAGAACTGTGAGTCATTATTATTTTAGATTATTGTATTCTGATCGTGATTATTATTTGAGATCATTCAATAATAACATTTAGAACTGGAAGGGACCAAAGATGCCTTTGCTAACATCTAGATGGGCATTTTTAAGATTTGCAAAGAATTTCACATTTATGATCTCTTTTGATCCTCACAATCACCCCTGGGATTTAGGTGCTGTTGTTATCCTCATTTTACAGAAGAGGAAACAAAATTAAAATGACTTGCCCAAGATCACACAGCTATGAGAAACAAGATGGGCATCGATTTTTCTATGTTTCATTCTTTTTTGACTTTTACCATGTTGCCTCAGAGAAGATAGCTTGAGTGGGAAGTGTTTTCACCTAGTACCCACTGATCCCTAAGGGGTCTAGGGGTAACTGCCAGGGATCCTGTGAGAAAAAATGAAACCTTTGGTTTTTACTAACCTCTTGCTGAAATGTAATATTTCTTTCAATTATTTGAAGACATGATTCTGACAAGGCTTCTTAGGCTTCACCAATCTGCCAAAGGGCTCCACGGCACAGAAATGGTTAAAAAAAGAATACCTGTTCTAGCCCAAACCTCGAATTTGACAGCTAAAGACTGAGATTTAAGTGACTTGCCCAATGTGACACAGGTAGGAAGTAGCAGAGAGTTGGAATTCAAATCCAGGTCCTTTCACTCCAAATCCAGGATTTCTACCCCCATAGGCAAATTCTACACAGTTATCAGAAATGTAGGAGTTGGTTTTTTCTGGTGCAGTGGGTATAGTGCTGGGCTTGGAGTTGGGAAGACTCCTCTTCCTAAATTTAAATTCAGCCTTGGACACTTCCTAGTTGTGTGACCCTGGACAGGTCACTTAACCCTATTTTCCTCAGTTTCCTTATCTGTAAAATGAACTGGAGAAGAAAATGGCAAACCACTCCAGTGTCTTTGCTAAGAAAACCCCAAATGGGGTCATGAAGAGTTGGCCGTGACTGAAGTGACTGAATAACATTCTTTCTCTCTGTCACACGCACAGGCACACACACACAGATACACATAAACATACACATACCAGCAGCAGCAGTAGCAAACACTGCCAGGTGCACAGTTGAGTTTTTCCAAATTTCAGGAGCAAGGAATGAATGAGGGCCAACTGGCTGATCCCAAAAGCCTGTCTTCACTAATTCAATCTGCAAACGCTGACCAGGGACTGTTTCAGGGCTCAGGACCAGGATAGCAGGCAGGCTGAGGCGGCTGCCTTGGCTCTGGCCAGGATTGGAGCTGTGGCCAGGACGAGTGGAGGTTGTCCATATGGCCTCAGGCCTCATCCCTAGGTCCCAGTGGTTTGAGCTTCTCACAGGTCCTGCTGTGGGGAGAAGGGTCTGGGGGTCCCAGCCAGCTGGGTGCATTTGTGTGTTCTTTAGATAAGAGACGGAGAAAACTCATTCCTGGTGTTTCTAAAACAACATTGAATTTTAGATTTGGGTGGAACCTTAGAGTTCCACCTTGATAAGCTAATTTTTTTATAGTCAAGGAAACTAAGAATGAGTAGCAGTTTGGGACTCAGAGGGCATGGCTTCAAATCTCAGCTCCACCTGTGTAACTTCGGACAAGTCCCCTCCCCCTTTCTTCTCTGGCTTTGTTCCTCATCTGGAAGAAGAGGGGTTTGGATTACATAATCTTTAATATTTAAATCCAGTTTTAAATCCCCAGATTCAGAGAGGGTAGGGAACTTGGCCGAAGTCACACAGCAGGGTTGTGGCAGAGTTGGGACTCCTTGTCCAATGCTCTTTCAATTACACCATACTACCTCCCTTGCTCCCCACCTCACACTCAGAAGGGTCACCTCCAGGTTAGGCAGAGGCCATTCTGCCTCCGAGAAATAGTGCAGGTGACCTGCCAAACCTGCACTTATACAGTTCCCCAGGCGGCCGGCCTTGTTAGGGCTGTCCATGTGCCTTCTCCTGTTTATGCGTTTTGGCTTGGAGTTGGTGCTGCCAGACCCCCTTGCAGAGGTCTGGTGAATGAGAGGAAGGGGATCTGCCAATTCTGTCCAGCCCCAGTGGGAGGAGGAGGAGGAGGAGGACCGGTTTTCTTCTAGCCACCTGAGTTTCCCAATCTCCCCTTTGGACCCCAGAGGGCAATGATTCCTTCTTCTGCATCCCCTACAATCTGCCTCCCAAGGCTGGCCTTTGCTCCCTGGAATCAGCTCTTCCTGCCCTCACACCTGCTCAACATCATTTCAGATCCTTTGGAGGTTTTTAGGTGTGTTGGAGGCTGTTGCTTGCCCCCTCCTCTGTCCATCTTCCAACCCGTTCTCCAGCCCTCCTTGAGTTTCTCATTCTTGACTCCTGGGACACATTGCTCTCCTGTTCTGACCCAAACATCCTTCCCCTGTTCCCCCTGCTGGCCTCTCTCCTCCATCCTGAAAATAAGCACTAGCTTTCCTCTAGTTTCTGCTCTAGGCCATTTCTGATGCACAGAGTTCGGTCCTCTCAAAATAAGCTAGGAGAGTTAGAAGGACCCTTGAGAGGTTGTCGAAGCTTTGTGACAGGTGAGGAAACTGAATGATTCGTGTGGGTCGGACGACCAGTGCCAGAGCCCAGACTGCTCAAAGATAGCCTTCCTTTTGCAGGGCTCAATCTTTCTCCAGCATTCCTGGAGACTTAGGCTCCTGTGTGGAGTGCCTACAGTATTTGTATGTACGTCTTACCCTTGCTTCCCCTTCAAATTGTAAGCTCTTAGAGGGCAGAGGCTGCCATTTTTTTATTTAGCATCTTTGAATAAACAATATTGAATAAACAAATTATACACTAAATGTATTCACTGAAGTCAGCTACTCATTATAAAGTACAGAAATGTCAAGAGGTGGGAGAATCCTTAGAACAGACGATGTCAAAGAAGAGGAGGACCTTAGAACACAGAATGTCAGAACTGGAAGGAACTTTAGAACACAGAATGTCAGGCCTTTAGAACATAGAATGTAAGAGCTGGGAAAACCTTAGAACATAAAATGTCAGAGAAGAGAGGGACCTTAGAACACAGAATGTCAGAGAAGAGAGGGACCTTAGAACACAGAATGTCAGAAGTGAGAAGAGTCTTAGACCACAGAATGTGGGTGCTAGGGAAGGATCTTAGAACACAGACTATTAGAGCTGGAAGGGGCCTTAGAGCACAAACAGAATGTCAGAGCTGGGAGGAACCTTAGAACATAAAATATTTTATTGGTCTTAGGGAAGGGATCTTAGAACTTACAAAGTCAGAACTAAAAGGGGAACTAGGATACAGAATGTTGGATCTGGAAGAGACCCTAAAAATCATCCAGTTCAACCAACTCATTTGACAAATGTAGAAACTGAGGCCCAGAGGAAAAGAGAGGATGTGCTAAAAATACAGCTAGTTTGTATTTATATTGCCCTTTAAGTTTGATCTCTAATAAGAATATAGCACTCCTGATTTCTTTGTGACTTTTTCCATGATACCATTCTGCCTTAACCCAGACATAAGGTTTCTTTGAGAAGATTGGTTACAGGGAAGGAGTGTTCCATTTACCTGGAGGGAGAGCTACTATCACACTCTGCACCCCCCATCCCCTTAGTGAATCTAAAGTTCTATCCATTTAAGATTCTGAGGTTCTGTGATTCTAATATTCTGCAGGTCTGATATTCTGATAGTCTATGATTATAATAGTGCTATTCTGATATTTTATTAATCTGAGAGTCTATGATTTTCAATTTCTGGAATTCTATGATGCTATAATCCTAAAGTCCCAGCAGCCTCTCAGCCTGACATTCTGGACTTAGAACCTGGAATGTCAGAGCTGTTGCTGTGTACAATGTTTTCCTGGTTATGTACAAAGTACAGTGTTTTTTTTTTTTCCCCTGGATCTGCTTGTTTTACTCAGTATTAGTTCCTGTAAATCTTTCCAGGCCTTTCTAAAATCAGCCTGCTCATCATTTTTTTTAATAAAAGAGTAATATTCCATTACTGTCATATACCATAACTTATTTAGCCATTCCCCAATGGATGGGCATCTATTCAGTTTCCAATTTTTTGCCATTACAAAAAAGAGCTACTATAAATATTTTTTGCACGTGATGCTTCCCCCTCTTTTTAGTGACACTGTTGGATCAAATGGTATGCACAGTTTGATAGCCCTTTGCGCATAGTTCCAAATTGCTCTCCAGAATGGTTAGACAATACAAAAGATTGACCATATATTAGGGCATAAAAACCTCAAAATCAAATGCAGAAAGGCAGAAATAGTAAATGCATCCTTTTCATATTATGATGCAATAAGAATCACATCTAATAACAAGCCAAGGGAAAATAGACCAAAAATTAATTGGAAACTAAGTAATCTGATCCTAAAGAATGAGTAGGTGAAACAACAAATCATAGACACAATCAATAATTTCATCCAAGAGAATGACAATAATGAGGCAACATACAAAATTTATGGAAGGCAGCCAAAGCAGTTCTTAGGGGAAGTTTTATATCTCTAGATGCTTACTTGCATAAAATAGAGAAAGAGAAGATCAATAAATTGGGCATACAATTAAAAAACCTAGAAAAGGAACAAATAAAAAACTCCCAAGTAAATATCAAATTTGAAATTCTGAAAATAAAAGGGGGGATTAATAAAATTGAAAGTAAAAAACTATTGAACTAATAAACAAAACTAAGAGCTGCTTTTATGAAAAAGCCCCCTAAAATATAGGTGAATATTTACAAAAATATAGAGTACCCAGGGCCAGCTAGATGGCACAGATATTCCTGAAGTCAGGAATACCTAAGTTCAAATCTGGCCTCAGACTCTTAACATTTTCTAGCTGTGTGACCCTGGGCAAGTCACTTAACCCCAAATGTCTCAGCAAAATTATATATATGTAATACCCAGATTAACAGATGAGGAAACAAACTACTTAAAAAGTCCCATTTTAGAAAAAGAAATTGAACAAGCTATTAATCAACTCCCTAAGTAAAAGTCTCCGGGGCCAGATTTACATGTGAATTCTACCAACCATTTAAAGAACAATTGATTACAATATTATGCAAACTCTTTGGAAAAATAGAGAAAGAAGGAATCCTACCATTTTTTTTTTATGACACAGACATGGTGCTGATACTTACATTAAACTAGATAGGATCAAAAGAGAGAAAGAAAATTATAGACCAATTTCCCTAATGAATATTGATGCAAAAATCTTAAATGAAACATTAGCAAAGAGATTGTAGCAAGTTATCCTCAGGATAATACACCAATGCCAAGTAGGATTTATACCAGGAAAGCAGGGCTGGTTTAATATTAAGAAAACCATTAGCTTAATTGACTATATCAATAGCCAAACTAACAAAAATCATATGATTAACTCAATATAGATGCAGAAAAAGTATTTAACAAAATCCAACACCCATAACTATTAAAAACACTAGAGAGAATAGGAATAAATGGAGTTTTCCTTAAAATGATCAATAGTATCTATTTAAAGCCATGAGGAAGCCTCAGATGTAATAGGGATAAACTAGAACCATTCCCAATAAAATCAGGAGTGAAACAAGGTTACCCACAGTCACCATTACTATTTAATATTGTATTAGAAATGTTAGCTTTGGAAATAAGAGGAAAAAAAGAGATTAAAGGAATCGGACTAGGTAAGGAGAAAACCAAATTGTCACTCTTTGCAGATGATATGATGGTATACTTGGAGAATCCTAGAGAATCAACTACTAGAAACAATCCACAACTTCAGCAAAATTTTAGGATACAAAATAAATCCACATAAATCATTAGCATTTTTATATATTACCAACAAAACAAGAGATACAAAGAGAAATTCTATTTAAAATAACTGTAGATAATATAAAATATTCGGGAGTCTACCTGCCAAGGCAAAGTCAGGAACTATATGAACACAATTACAAAACATTTTCCACACAAATAGTCAGACATAATCTCTTGGAAAAATATTAAGTGCTCATGAGTAGCTGAGTTAATATAATAAAAATTACAATACTACTTAAATTAACCTACTTATTCAGTGCCATACCAATCAAATTCTCAAGAAATTACTTCATAGAACTAGGAAAAAAATAATAAAATCCATCTGGAAGAACAAAAGGTCAAGAATTTCAAAGGAATTAATGAAACAAAATGCCTAGCTAAACCAGACCTAAAACTATATTATAAAGCAGTGGTCATCAAAATCATTTGGTACTGGCTAAGAAATAGAGTAGTCAATCAGTAGAATAAGTTAGGTTCACAGGACAAAATAGTCAATGACTATAGTAATCTAGTATATGACAAACCCAAAGATGCCAGCATTTGGGATAAGAACTCACAATTTGACAAAAACTGCTGGGAAAATTGGAAACTAGTATGGAAGAAACTAGGCATTGACCCACACCTAACACCCTATACCAAGATAACCTCAAAATTGGTGCATGATTTATTTATTTATTTTTTGCTGAGGCAATTGAGGTTAAGTGACTTGCCCAGGGTCACATAGCTAGGGAATGTTAAGTGTCTGAGATCAGATTTGAACTCAGGTCTTCCTGACTTCAGGGCTGATGCTCTATCCACTGCGCCACCTAGCTGTCCCTGGTGCATGATTTAAACATAAAGAATGCTATCAGAAGCAAACTAGAAGAACAAAGGATAGTTTACCTCTCAGATCTGTGGAGAAGGAAGGAATTTGTGACCAAAGAAGAACTTGAGTACATAATTAAATGCAAAATGGATAATTTTGATTATATTAAGTTAAAAAGGTTTTGTACAAACAAAATCAATGCAGACAAAATTAGAAGAGAAGCAATAAACTAGGAAAAAAATTTACACTCAAGGGTTCTGATAAGGGTCTCATTTCTAAATTATATAGAGAATTGACTCAAATTTATAAAAATTCAAGCCATTCTCCAATTGATACAATTTTCAGATGAAGAAATTAAAACCATTTCTAGTCATATGAAAAGTGCTCCAAATCTTATTTATCAGAGAAATGCAAATAAAGACAACTCTGAAGTATCACTACACACTTCTCAGATTGGCTAAAATGACAAAAAAAGATAATGATAAATGTTGGAGGGGATGTGGGAAGACTGGGACACTAATGCATTGTTGGTGGAGTTGTGAACTGATTCAACCATTATGTAAATCAATTTGGAACTAAACTCAAGGGGTTATCAAATTGTGCATAGTCTTTGATCCAGCAATATTTCTTCTGGGTTTATATCCTAAAGAGATCATAAAAGAGGGAAAGGGACCCATGTGCAAAAATGTTTATGGCAAGAAACTGGAAACTGAGTGGATGCCCATTAATTGGAGACTGGCTGGACAAATTATTGTATGTGAATATTAAGGAATATTATTATTCTATAAGAAACAATTGAGGATGATTTCAGAGAGGCCTGGAGAGACTTACATGAATTAATGCTGAATGAAGTGAGCAGAACCAGGAGATCATTATACACAGCAACAACACGATTATAAGATGATCAATTCTGATGGACATGGCTCTTGTCAGAATGGTTAGATGAGTTCACGACTCCACTAGCAATGTATTAATGTCCCAGTTTTCCCACATCCCCTCCAATATTTATCATTATCTTTTCCAGGACAAGCATTTATTAAGTGTCTATTATGTGCCAGGACCAGTGCAAAGTGCTTTATTAATATTATTTCATTTGATCTTAGAATAACTTTGGGAAGGTAGGCACTATGATTATTTCCATTTAACAGTGAAAGAAACTAAGACAGAGAGAAGTTAAATGATTTGCCCAGGGTCACATGGCTAATTAGTATCTGACACTGGATTTGAACTCAGCTCTTCTTGATTCTAGCACTCTATCCAACTGCCCTTAGAGAATATCTGGGTCAGCTCTTTATAGGTGAGAAAATTGAGATTGGAACAGGAAGGGACTAAGTCCCCTCACTCCAAGTCTAGTGCATACTTTGCCCTTTGTAGCCTTTCCGATGGAGATTCTAATACTTGTCCAGCTATCCATGATTGGTTGTGAAAGCACTCTAGAATATAGAATGTCAGAGCTGGGAGGACTTTAGAACATAGACTGTTAGAGCTGAAAGGAGTCTTAGAACCTGGAATGGCAGAGCTGTTGCTGCGTACAATGTTTTCCTGGTTGTGTACAGTGCTTTTCTGAATCTCTAGAACTCTGGAACACTACAAAAATGAATTGCTAAGGATCCCTCACATGGAGGGAGACTGCCTCTACCAGGGACCATAGAACCTGGTTATCTTCAGCTGTTGGAGAGCAGAGAATAAAGAACCTTGTCTGGGTGATAGAGAACAAGATGGCATCCGTGCAGCAGCCCAACTCTCCGCCAGCTCCTGGAGGGTTTCTCAACCAGAAACAGGCAGCTTGCCTGAACCAGCTGCCACCCTGACAGTTTTCCCACCCCTCCCCCTTTGATGGGCCTCCCCACCTCTGGGGCTCTTGCTGAGGCTAGAAGCGTGATTTCCAAATGACATAGCCCATGCGGTCATTCCTGGGCCTCCTCACACAGTTGCTGTGATTTTACACGGCCTCATTAATCCCACTGGGTGGGCAGCATTATCAGCTGGGACCTTGGTTCTTCTTAGGCAGAAGTGCAGGGACAGAACATAGGCCCTTCCCCTTCAGTCTGGAATTTAGAGACCCTCACCTAGTTTTTAGAAGGACATACAAGACCAGAACTGGAAGAAACCTTGGCAGATAGAACATAGAATATCAGAGTTAAAAGGTACTTAGAATACAGAGCACTTAAATGTTAGTGCTAAAAGAAACTTAAGAATATAGAACATAGAATGTTAACACTGGAAGGTACCTTAAGAAAGGGCATAAAATTTCAACGCTTGAATCTAGCCAGAGAATGAGTCAATTAATCAATCAATGCTTATTAGTGCCATAGTCTAGAATATAGAATGCCAGGGCTAGAAGGAACCTGAGAGATTACTTAGTCTAGTTTTCTTTTGCAAAGGAGGAAATTCAGAATGACCCAGTGAAGCAGGGCAGAGTGAAAGTTAGGGCCCAGTGTCCTGGACTCTCAGACAGGTAGGGAATTTTTATTTTTTGTTTTGCCTAGACCATGATAGTGTCAAGAAAAAGCTCAAAGACCTCAGCCAGACATCCAGTCCCTGGTACATTATGATCCCTTTCTACTTCTTCATGTGTATTTTTCTTTCCTCCCTTCCATGAAAATTCTGGTCGAACTAGACTCATTGTCTCATACAATTCTGATTTTTTTTAAAAATGCTGGCATTTATATAGCACTTCACAGTCTCATTTGATCCTCACAACAATCCTGGAAATTAAGTGCATTGATTATTTTCATTTTACAGATGAGGAAATTGAGGCAGAAAAAGGCCAAATGCCAAAGTTACCCAGCTAGGCAATGTCTGAGATTGGATTTGAACAATGTTCTTTCTGACGCCAATGATACTAACTCCAGTGCTCAATCAATTGTTCCACCCAGTTTTCTTTCTATAACTATGTTGATACTGTTTTACTGCCCTAGAATTCAGCAAAATTTAGTAGGCACTTTCTATGTGTTATTTTGTCTTAGTGATACAAAGATGAGAGCATCATTCTCTGCCTCCAAAGAGCTTACAGTTTACTAGTATATACCTCAAATTCTTAAACTGTGAGTCATGATCCCATATAAGGTCTTATAACTGAATGTGGGGGTCATGAAATTATGATTTATTATCAGTAAATGTCTGGTTTGTAGACATATTTTATATACTTATATACTTGGGTTCACATAAAAATTTCTTGGGCAAAAATGTGTCACAAGCAAAAAAATTTTAAGAAGCACTGGTATATACCATACAAAAATCATCATAATAACAGGTCAAGTGTGGCAGGGCAAAGAACTACTCCAAATAGATATGGAAGTAAGGAAGAGAAGGGAAACAAGACATAGACATATAGAGAAACAGAGACATAGAGAAGGAAGGGGAGTGAATGGAGGAGAAAGATGGAAAAAGAAGTTGAGAGGCATGGGGGAGAGGAGGGAGAGAGAGAGAGAGAGAGAGAGAGAGAGAGAGAGAGAGAGAGAGAGAGAGAGAGAGAGAGAGAGAGAGAAGAGAGGGAAGGAGGGAAGGAGGGAGGGAGAGAGGGACAGGGAGAGAGAGAAAGGAAACGGGAGGGAGAGAGGGAGAAAGAGAGGGAGAGAGGAGGAAGATGGAGAAAGAAGTTGAGAGGGACAGGGGAGAGGAGGGAGAAAGAAAAGGGGTAAAAGAGAGTGAGAGAGAGACAGAGACAGCAAGAGAGACAGAAAGACAGAGAGACAGTGACAGAACAAAGGAATGGACAAAAGAGAGGAAGAAAGAGTCAAAAGAAAAGGGGGAGAGAGACAGGCACAGAGAGAGAAAGACAGAGAGACAGAGAGAAACAGAGAGACGGAGACAGAAAGAAAGAGAGGCAGAAACAGATTCAGAGAGAGTAAAGGAAAATGGACAAAAAAGAGGGAGAAAGAGAAGCTTGTTTTCTCTCTTATTTCACACCTGTGAGGATGACAGGAACAGGCCAGAGATGCTGAAGGTCAGAGGGATGTTGCCAGGTCGCTAGGAGTCCAATGATGTGAAGGGAAAACTAGTCCAAAGTTATTGTGTTGCTTAATCTAAAAAAAAAAAAAAAACCACTCATAACAACAGCCCACTAAAGGGATTGAGTGTGTGTGAGGGGGAATGATGGAACATTGGAACGTGGCCCAGTCCACCTCACTGACTCTACAAAGAACTACATCCAAATAATTCCCCAAGAAAGATGCCTTGGGGTCTTAACAAGTTTCTGGTTAAGAAGTCTCTCCCAATGTCTAAACCAAATCTCTTCCTGCCAAGCTCGAGAAAAATCACAGTGATAGAGATTGATCTTTCTGGTTCTAATCTCAATGTTCTTTGTATCATTTGAACTTCTGCTCCTGCCTCAAGAAACTGGAACAATTTGGGGGAAGGGGAATTTCTCACAAAGTCTCTCTGGCTTGTTCTCTGTCTCCCCATGGAAATTTTGGGATAATTAAGGTGTGACTCATTTTGCTCTTTGCTAACAAGTTCTCAACTCCCCTGCAAGTACTAAGGTTAACAAGATCCCAAATACAGAAAAGGTTTTATGTAACTGGATAGAAAATGCAGTATGGACTCATATTCAATCCCCTCAAAAAAATCTCCTTCCTAGAGAATGTCAAGAGAAGCTAGGTGGTGCAGTGGATAGAGGCCTGGGTCTGGACTTAGGAAGACTCATCTTCCTGAGTTTAAATCAGGATGCAGATATTTACTAGCATGGTAAAATGCTGGATCTGAAGTTCTTTCTGACCTCAAACCTAATGCTCTATCCATTGCAACACTTAGTTGCTTCTGCTATCATGAACAATAAGAGAGATCATTGAGTGGAGTGGGATGTGACATGATACAAAAAGTATCATGGACTTTTGTTTGGACCTTTTAGGCTGGAGAAGGAAAGGGTAAGTCCCTCCTCACCCATCCACAGTGAATGCCATGAATGCATACACAAGAATGGATCTGCTTTCAGATCAAGGGGGAACAAATCACTGGGGAAATCACTTGATTCCATTTGCCTCAGTTTCCTCATTTATAAAATGTGCCAAAGAAGGAAATGGCAAACCTCTCCACTATTTCTGGCAAGAAAACTCCAAATGGGGTGATGAAGAGTCAGACAGGACTGAAAAATGATTCAACAACAACAGAAATGTGTTAGGCACTGTGGTAAGCATTTTACAAATGTTTTCTCATTTGATCTTCACATCTCTATAAGGTTGGTGCTATTAGAATCCTCACTTTTACAGTCTGGCCAAACACAGGGAGGTAGGAGACAGAATGTGGAGTTTAGAAAATACCTAATAAGACAGTTTGTCTGGAACCTAGAACATTTGAAGAATAGTGTGTGATAAGGATTCAGGATAGGTTGGAGCCACATGATCGAGGGCCTTGAATGCCTAGCCGAGGAATTATATTTTATTCTAAAAGGAATAGGATTCCATTGATGCTTCTTGAGCAAGGGAGTGGCGTAGTTAAAACTATGCTGCAGGTAGATTATTTTGGCAGCTTTGTGGAAGATGATCTGAAAAGGAAAGGGATGTCCACATCTGTGGGATAATAGCATTTGTATAAGCTATCTCCTAGGGATAATCTGAAGATTAAATAACTTGTCTGAGTCTGTACAGAAGTCTCTGGGATCAGTCTTGGGCCAGGCTGATGGAGACTTGAGCTCCAGCAGTCTCTTAATTCAGGGTCAGTGTTGGGATGAAATGAGCTACTGGGTAATCATTGGACACAAGAATAGCAGGTTTATTTTGAGCTATCACAGCATAGAAATGCAAAAACAATATAGTGACACAGCCCCTCTTCATATAACACATTTGCTTAGCTAGAGAGACCTAAATGAACTGATACTAAGTGAAATGAGTAAAACAAAAAGAATACTGTACACAGCAACAACAAGATTATACACTGAACAATTCTGATGGACGTGGCTCTTTTCAACAGCGAGGTGATTCAGGCCAGTTCCACTGGTCTATATATTGGATTACTTGCCATCTAAGGAAGAAGGTGGGGAGAAGGGAGGGAGGAAAAAAAATGAAACACAAGGTTTTGGAAGGGTGAATGTAAACACTCTCTGTGCATACACTTTGAAAATGGAAAAAAAAAACCTTAAAAAAAAAGATAACTTGTCTGCTTTGATGATAATAATAGTTAGCCTATATCTAGTGCTTTACATATGTTGATCTGATCTTGATAACAACTCTATGAGGTATGTACTATTCGCGTCCCTATTTTACTGATGAGAAAATTGAAGCTTAGAAAGTGACTTGTTTAGGGTCATAGTGTTAGTAAAAGTCCAAGGGATAATTTGAACTCAGACCTTCCTGACTGACTCCCTTGCACCACCTAGTGGCCAACAGAATGTCCGAGAATCCTCCAGGGAACAGATTATTTCATTCTGATTTGTGTCCCCAGTACCCAGAGCAGTGACACATAATAGACACTAAATGCTTGCTTGCTTGCTTGATTACTAGAGAAGTGAATTAAGAGGCTATTACAATAATCTAAAGCAGGTAAAGGGTATAGCCAGAGACCCAGATATTGTCCCTATCCCTACCCTATAGTTGTCTGGGAGAGATGATCAGAGGCTACGTATGCTGTTTTTGTTTTGCTTTGTTTTTTTTTCCAGTTCCTTGCACAGTATCAGTGCTAAATAAGCACTGGTAGTGAGTGCTCGAGTTCAGAAGTTATGAGCAATAGCAGCACTCAATCATATATCCCGACATTTAAGTCTGACCCCAGTATAATAAGGCCCTGGGAGTGGGGGAATCATCTGGCTGCCTAAGGAGGGGTCAACTGGCCAAAGCTCCCACATCACTTAGAATTGAAGTTGGGCCATGAGTAGCCACCATCCTTCCAGATAAGGAGATCCAGCTTAATTAGTTAATTGAATGAATGAATGAATAAACAAATAAAAAATAAGTAGTTAGATGAATGAATGAACAAATACATAAGTAGATAAATGAATGGATGCATAAACAAATACATAGATTGATGAATGAATGAATAAATAATCAAATAAGTCACATTGGTTGAATTGAACCATAGTACTGGTTGTGCATAAATAAAGACATGACAGAATCCATAAGATTTAGTATCTACTAAATGTGAATCAGAGAAGAGAATTATAGATGACTCAGAAATTAGGAAGTAGGTGATTGCAGTGTAGAGGAGAGAGGAGAGTACCTTAGAAAGACAGAGGATAGTTGGAGAGGGGGAAGGGTGAATTTAGGGGAAAAGGATGAGTTTCATTTTATATGTGTTGACTTTGAGATGCTGATGAAACATTCAGGTGGAGATATTTAGCAGGCAATTGGTGACTTGATTGGAGTTTCAAGGAAAAATTAGATTCAGATGACTAGATTTGGGACTCATCAGTGTGGACATGATAATTGAAACCATAGGAGCTGATGAGATCACCTAGGGAGGGAGTGTGGAGAAAGAAGAGAAGAGATATCAGATAGATACTTGGAGAATATAAATGCTCAGTTGACAAGAGACAATGAGGAAACAACAAAGGAGGAAAAAGGACAGGTACCCTAAATAGGAGAGCCAGAAGAAATCAGTGTCATGAAACAGAAAGGAAGACAGACTATCCAAGAAAGAATGGCTCACAGAATTGAAATCTCCAGAGGTGTCAAGTGAAAAAAATATGAGAAAAGACTATTGGATTCAAACAACTACAAGCACTTATTAAGCTCCTGCTGTGTGCCAGGCACAGAGGCAGGGTAATTATTGCTATTCCACTACATTAGTTCCTGGCCTCTAATAGAGGAGATACAATACTTATATGGAAATGTTAGTCAGAGAAGATGGTTCTGATCTAGGAAGTCCCAGAGATTGGGAGTGGAGCCAAAGAGCTCTTTTCACTAACAATGGTGGTATTGATTTGATTATTGTTTCCAGATCTAGAGGTGAGGAGTGTTGGGTAGAGAAGGGAACACAAGTAATGGCAAGGCAAATGAATAGGTACTGGTGTCCTAGTGGGTAGCTAAATAAGAGATGAAGCATGGTCTAGGGTCAGCTAGCTTGGGTGAGTTAGGAGCATGGAAAAATCCATTAGCAACCTTGGAGAGAGCAGTTTCAGTCAAAAGGCAGAGTCAGAAGTAGGATTACAGAAAATGCTACTTACATTCAGAAAAAGAACTAGGGAGTCTGTGGATCAAAGAATAATATTTTCACTTTTTTGTGGTTTTCCCTTTTGTTCTATTTCTTCTTTCATAACATGACTAATGCAAAAATATATTTAACATGATTTCACATGTATAACCTATATCAGATTGCTTGCTATCTTGGGAAGGGGAAGGAGAAAATTTGGAACTCAAAATCTTATTAGAAAATGAAGATTGAGAACATCTTTACATGTAATTGGTAAAAATAAAATACTTTTTACAAAAAAAGATTATAAGGAGGATAGGCACTTGTTGGGAAGTGAGGTGGGAGCGTTGAGAGCATTTGAGAGTTTCACTGTAAAAGAGAGGAAACATATAGGATGAAAGTTTAAGGGATGTTCAAATCAACTAATGGTTTTTTTGTTTTATTTGTTTTTAAGGATTGGGGATGCAGGCATGTTTGTAGGCATAAGGGATGATCCAAACATTAATAAAAATGACAGAGAAGGAGGCAATGATCACTGAGGCAAACTGATGAGTGGATTTTCCTCCCTCAGCCAAAATATCCCTGGGGAATGAGATATGAAGAAAGGAAAGCTAGGCTATAAGAAGAGGGTTTAGTCTCTAATATCTTTTTTTTTTCTTTCATGAGGCAATTAAGTTAAGTGACTTGGCCAGGATCACACAGCTAGGAGTCATTAAGTGTCTGAGGTTAGATTAGAACTTGAAGAGGGGTCAGTTTTGACTAGGAGAAGACATATTTTTTCCCTCAGAGATGAAAACAAAGGATGAGAAGAAAGGAGAAATTCTCTAAGGGTTTTGAGGGTGAGATTTGAGGAGAGATAAAAGAATTCAGTGTTCTCAATAAAGCAAGGTCATTTAATAAGAAAGAGGGTGAAGGAGGAGGCAGAGAGTGCTTGTAGAGGAAGGAGGAACACCCAAAGGGAAGGAACAATCAAGTGTGGAAGAATGAAAAGATTGATCTGCATCAGTGAGAGCTCAGTTAAGATCAAGTAAACTTCAAGTGGAACTGCTCCGTTATAGAGTGTTAACTATTCTAAGTAAGTTTAGAGAGTCACACAACAGAACACAAGAGGTCTGAACAGGAAGGTTGTTACTAAATAGAGAATCTCTGTCACTTCTTTTCCTCCTCTTCTCAATTGGAGGTCACTTAGTGTAGGGAGAAATATAGAACTCTAGGAATCAGGATTCTGAAACCGCAGTTTTGGTGGCGTCATGAATCCCTTTCTGACCCTGAGCATTGCTGGAGCCATCAGTTTACTCAATCTGTAAAATAGGTTCAGCAATTTTTATCCTCTGTCAAAGGAAGATGATTTCTTGGGTCTTTCATTACTAAGGAATTCTGGGTTTTAAAGTCATTTCTCATTCTAGCAATGTTTAGTAAGATTTTCTCTCGACCTCTTTCTCCCTCTCTTTTGTCCATCTTCTTTTATTCTCTCTCTCTGTCTCTATCTCTCTGTCTCTGTCTCTCTGTCTCTCTCTGTCTCTCTCTTTCTGTCTTTATCTCTCCCCTCTTCCCTTTCTGTCTCTGCCCCCCTCTTTCTCTGTCTCTGTTTCTTTCTCTGTCTTTCTGTCTCTGTCTCTATCTCCCTATATGTGTGCCTTTCTGTGTCTCTGTTTTCTCTCTCCCTTTCCTAAATTTTCCTTTCCATAATTTCTATTTTTCTTCCTGTCTCCTCTTTCTCCTCTTCTTTCTCCCCTTCCTCTTTTTTTTCTTCCTCTTCCTCCTCCCTGTTTCTCTATCTCTCTGTCTTTTACTCTCTCCTCCCTCTCATCTTCTTCTAACTCTCCCATTCTCTCTTTCTCACCATCTTTCCTGTTTCTTTCCAACTCTCTTCCCAGTTTCTTCCTCTCATTATCTCCTTGTGTTTTTTGGCCCATCATTCTCTCTCTGTCCTCATTTCTTCTTGATTCTCCATCTTTTGCTCTTTCTCTCACTTCAGTCTCTCCTTCATTCTCTGTCTCTTTCTCTCTGTCTATCTCTCTCCAATCTCTTTCTTTCTATTCTATACTTCTCTCTGTCTCTCTCTGTCTCTGTCTGTCTGTCTGTCTGTCTCTCTCTCCAACTCTTTCTGTATCTTCCTATTTTGATCCTCACAATTCCTATATCTCTCTCTCTAGCCACAATTTTTTCTATTTTCTATTTCCATCTCTCTCCTCTCCTCTTTCAACATCAATCTCTGTGCCTCCTCAGTTCTCTCTGTCTCTCTGTTTCTGTTTGTCTCTGTCTCTGTGTGTGTCTCTCTGTTGCCCTCTCTCTCAGTCTTTGTCTCTTGTTTCTGTCTCTGTTTACCTCTGTGTACATTTCTCTGTCTTTCTGTCTCTCATTCTCTAGTTCTCTGTCTTTTGTTTTTTCACTCTGTCTCTGTCTCTCCGTCTCTGTCTGAATGTCTGTCTATCTGTCTTCTACCCCAAATCTCTTATAAGCTTGGAAGGGATTTCAGAGGTCATCTGAAGTCTCTCTCCTTCCCTATTTCTTTTGTCCTGTTTCTCCCATCTCTTTGTCCTTCTCATTTACTTTGTCCATCTCTCCCTGTTTCTATTTCTTTGAGCCTTTATCTCTCCCAAGTCTTTTCCCCTCTCTCCTCCTCCATCTTTCTCCCCATCTTGATCTCTCTACTGGTCTTTCTCAGTCTCCCTCCCTGACCCTCTTTTCCTCACAGAAGAGAGCACTGTACCCTCCATGTCTGTGAGCTCACTGCATGAGTCACAGACCTTTGCAGCCAGGTCTCCACCCCCACCCCCCAAGATCTCCACTCCCTGAGCCCAGTGGAGCAGAGCCATAAGGGGGAAAGAGTAGGCCCATGAGCTCATGCTGGCTCAGCTCTGGTGAGGGCAAGCTGCCAGTTATGGCACAGAGCACCCCAGGGGCATGATTGGCAGCAGCTGGCAAGAGCCTGGCCTGAGGGGCTGAGACTGACTAGGGATCTTAGAGGGTAGACTGTAATGCCTGAAGACTTGGGAACAAGGTCCAGAAATAGTTGATCAGAATGGTTGAAGGATCCCCAACCTTTGTATCAGGAGACATGGGTTAAAGTTCCATCCCTGCCACTCTCTTAGTCAAATCCCTTGTCCTCTCTTTATTTCCTCAGATTTGATGATTTTATCAATCATTCTAGATTTGCAATTCTATGAACCTAGTGAAAAAGGAGAAGCACAGATAAAACTGAAACAGGGTGGAAGGAGTCAGTGTCAGGACATTGGAGATGGGATAGATTGATAGAGGTGATCAAGTTAGAGAGAGTGTATTTATTAGGCACAAACTATATGCCATCCACCATACTAAGCTATGAGCATACAAAATACAAACAAGCAAGAGAACCCCTGCCTTCAGAATATTTATGTTCTTTTTGGAAATGACAACACATAAAAGGATTTTAGAAAGAGGGAGATTTGTCACAGATAAAAAGTGATGTGGAGGCCAGAGCCCCTGCAAGATAAAGCCAACACTGACCTATTAGTAAATCTGACAGAATCCAGATTAATTGTAGGGAAGTGATGTTTTTTATAAAATAGCATAACTGGAATGTCTAGAAAGTGATTGGCTCTATGATTTTTGGGGGAAAATTGGGAAATATTTGACCATAATAGGCCTCCTTTGTCTCCTTTACAATTTTAATTTGTCTTTGGCTCATAGCAACTCAGTTCAGTGGCCTCCTATCTCCTGCCCTCCCTGGATAATCTCTGTGCTCCAACACAACAGGTTGGTATCTTTGATTGAGTGCTTCTCCCCTTTGCTTCCTGGCCTCCAAATAATCATTCAGTAAACATTTGTTAAATATCTACAATGTGCCAGGCACTATTCTAAGTGTGCAGGAATACAAATAATCCCTGCTCTCAAGGAGCAACCTATTTCTTATAGTCTGGGTAGGGGAGACAAAATGGGCATATTAACTTGATTAGGAGTAGATAGGGGTGAGGGGAGCCGCTGGTGACCAAAGGGATCAGAAAAATCTTTATTGCAGAAGGTAATACTTGAGTTGAACCTTGAAGGAAGCTGAAGAGTCTAAGAGGTAGAGGAGGAGGGAGTGTATTCCTGGCATGGTGGATGGTCATTGCAAAGGTATTGGAATGGCAGATGGTATGTTGTGTGAGAAACAATATGAGTGCCATTTTGGCAAGGCAGCAGTGTAGGGCTTGTAGATTTGGGCCAGATTGTGAAAGGCTTTGCATTCTGAACAGAGGAGTTGATATTTGATCCAAGCAGCTTCTGGAGTTTGGTGAGCAGGGGAATGGCATGTAGGAAAATTACTTTGGCATCCGTGTGGAAGATGGAGAAAAGGAAGGAAATAAGCATTTATTAAGCCCCTACTATGTGCCAGGCATTGTGCTAATACAAATACCCTTTGGTCCTTATAACAACCCTAGAAGGGAGGTGCTATTATTACTCCCACTTTACATATGAGGAAACTGAGGCAGAACAAGGTTAAGTGATTCATTTTGGGTCACACATTTAGCAAGTACTTAAGGCTGGATTTGAACTCAAGTCTTTCTACTCCAGGTCCAGTGTCCTATCCACTATTCTACCTAGCTAGGGAGAAACAAAATAGGATGTTATTTCAGTCCAGGAGGAGAGGATATGAGGGCTTGAACTAATATGTTGGCTGTGTGGATAGATAGAAGTAATCAGATATGGACAATGTTATATAGTAGAAATGACAAAATTTGGTGATTGAGTGAGCTAGGAGTGAGTGAGAATGAGAATCTAAGATGGCAGCCAGATTATAGGGTACTATAAAGGATGGTGGTACCTTTGACATAACAGAGAATGTTAGAAGGGAGTGATCTGGAATGAAAGAATGAGTTAGATATATTGACTTTTAGATGTCTGTATCATACAAGGAAGGAAAGAAGGAAGGAAGAAAAGAAGGAAAGAAGGAAGGGAAGGGAGGAAGAAAAGGAAAGAAGGAAGGGAAGGGAGGGATTAATGGTTCTCTTCCTGTCATAGTTCCTGGATAAAGTTATAGGATGTAGGACTTAGAGATGGATATGTCTTCAGAGACAATCACTGGTTATTCTGCAGATAAGGAAACAAATCCAAAGAGAAGAAGAGGCTTCCTCTTTGACTATTAAACAGTGGCTTTGTATAGAGGAAAAAAGACTAGATTTAGAGTAAGGAGACCTGACAATGATATTTACTAGCTATGTGGCCATGTGCAAGTTGCATTGTCTCTGAATATCACTTTCATCACCTATGTGGAAATAATAATCCTTGCACAGATTACCTCATAACACTGTCTTGAGGAAAGAAGAAAAAGTTTTCTAGAAATAGGATTTGTTGTTATTATGACAGGGTCTATAACCTCAGTAGTCTCCATGTGGTCTTCATAAATAAAGATGGTAGGAGGAGAGTCAAACTAAAATCACAGCCAAACACTTCAAGTTTCCATTGCTTTTCCCTACTAGTCTAGAATATCTATTAGCACAATTGTCTTTCCTAGGTCTCTCACATATATATTAGGCATTCTCTAAAAAGCATTTTGAAGGCTTGTTGAATTAATAATAATAATAGCAAGCATTTATATAGCATTTTAGGATTTACAAGCATTGTACTTAGCATGGTAAGTACTTAGCCAGTGTTGGTTGTATTATCAATTAATGTCAAATGAGGCATAAGACAGGAGGCTATATGCTTGCCAAAGGTATTGTCCCTGACATGCAAAATGGCTAACACAGAATTCAAATGCAAGAGGAATTTCCTACAGATTCATTCATTTATTCATCCATCCATCCAATATATGCTGCAGCTCCATGTGCTTTGCTAGTGAAGACCAAAACAAAACAAAACAGAACCTGCCCTACAGACTGGGGGTAGAAAGGGTGCTGGATTTAGCATTAAGAAACCAGAGTTAGTTTCATGGATACTAGCTGAGCAATCCCAAGCAAATCCCTTTCTGGCTTCTTCAGCTTTTCCTTCTACAAAATGGTAGTGGTGGATTCCTTCTTAGATTCCTTGTATCTCTAAATCTTCTGATTCTATAATTTCCCCCATTTCTCCTGGAGCTAGAGCAGGGCTATAAGGGAAAAATGGTGAATTAGAGCAACCTAGATCTAAGGGTTAGAGATCAAGTGTCTTAGGACAGAGCCAGATGAGAGCAACTCTCTAGGCTTGAGATAAAGTAGTGGCCTCTCCAGCACTTGGTCTGTCAGGGCTTTTTAAACTTTTCCCCCTCTCAGTCCCTTTTCACCCAAGAAATTTTTATGTGATCCTGAATATGTAAGTATATAAAGTAGATACACACATCAAACATTTACTGATAATAAATCATAATTTTAGGACACCTATATTCAGTTAAGAAGGAGTCGATCACAGTTTAAGAAGCTTTGCTCTAAGTCAGTCCTCTTAGAGTCCCAATTTCCAAGTTTAGTCCATAAACAAACCATTGTGGAGGGCTCTGAGTTAATACAGAATAGTTAAGATGACCTTTTTTTCCTCAGGGAGTCTTCTTACCTATCAATAACTTTAGACTTTAAGACATTTTCTTAAATGCCATAATCATCAAGAAATTCTTACTAAAGGGAACTCAGTAAACGCCTCCAAATATATTGTTTTTAGGAATGGAAATTGTGTTGATTGCATGAAGTCTTGGGACTTCGTAGAGCCTCTTAAATGAGATTTCTGTCACTCTAAAGAGTTTGCTTAAATGGAAAATTAACTGGAAAAAATGTCCAAATGATGATGAATGGTTGGATAGACAACTTGGAGAGCTGGTCTTCCAATATTTCTACCTCAGACACTCACTGCAGATGGACAGTTTTAGGACCAGAATTGAATAGGAGGAGAGAGTTGAACTACATTGCCTTCAGAAAAACACATAGCTTTCTCATAGACCCAAATCTTCTCCTGAAACAAAGGCTCATCTCATTAACATCTTCTGGTGATGCTTTTTTGGAGGTGAATCACAGAACACCAAACTCTCTGAAAAAATCAAAATTGCTAGCCACCTCTATGGGAGGCATAAATAGACATATCAAGAATTAAAGAAAAAAAACAGTGTGAGAGAGAACATCAAAGAGATATGTGAATAGAAAAGGAAGTGATATATCAAGAACTATGAACATCAAATATAATAATGTAGGCAAAGAGCCTTATAAATGTTAAAGTATTGTACAAATGTGAGCTGTTGTAGTTATTTCTATGTCTGCTTTTCCCTCTTTTAGATTGCATTTTCCCTGAGAATAGGGTCTACATTATATCCATCTTTTTATCTCTGACTCTGGATATGAGGCTTTGAACATGCAAACTAGTCTTTCTCTAAAGGACTCTATGAAGGCATGTTGAATTAATAATAATAATAACTAATATTTATATAATGTTTTAGAATTTGCAAGCACTGTATATAGTTTTCTCATTTGAACTGATTTGAAATTCTCATCATGCCCTCATTACCATCAGCCCTGATGCATAACTTTGTCCTGTGAATATTTGTTTATATTGACACGGCCATATGTGCTATGTGCTAAGCACTACAAATAGAAAAGTAAAACTATCCTGCTCTCAAAAGGCTCATGTTTTAATGGGGGAGATAAAATATATGGAAGTTTTAGCTGCAAGTTAGATGGAAGGGTCCCATAGTCCTTAGAAGAGCAGCTGCAATGGAAGTAGTGATACCTCATATTCGATGCCATTTCCACTGATAAAATCATCTCAGTTTCTGATGTTAAAGCGTCTCTTTTGTGGCAAGAACTTTGTTTTCTGGGTCTTCAGTAGCTGGGGCTACAGCACTTGTAGGGGCAGTTACCAGACTGCTTTCCATGACTAAGTACTGAAGGCTGGAAACAGTGCTGTTCTCAAGCTTCCTGGGTTTACATTCTTGGGCTAATTTTATTAGCATCTTAAGAGAGATGGTAGCCAAGGTGATGATGGTGGTTTGATTTGCCTGGCACATGCTGCCTTCTGTCTCTCCCTCAGAGTCTCTTCCTGATTCAGTCAGATTGATTCGCCTGCCCTGTGTGTGGCAAATGATTGGCAATTGGTGGAGATGGCTGTCCCCTTCTCCACTGGCATTGCTTCTCCAGATGATGGCTGTGAGATCAGAGTGAAGTCCCCATTCTAAGAGGTTTTCAAGCAGAGGCTAAGTGAATTTAAGAAGGCTCTAGTAGGGATTCCATTTGGATGTTATTTGAGATCCCTATCACTAGGTTGCTAGGTAGCATACTGGATAGAGCATCGGAATCAGGAAGACTCATCATGAATTCAAATCTTGCTTTAGATAGTTAACTATATGACCCTGGACAAATCACATAATTTCCCTTTGCCTTTTCTAGCCCAGGTCAGAGACTGATTATCTCTGAATAATCAGAGATTTTTTTCTTTTCTACTTTGTCCCCATTTGGGTATTTTTTTCCATCCTCCAATCACCTTCCAGTTCCTTTGTATATGATTCCACCCTCCCATTAGAATGTAAGCTCCTGGAGAGCAAGACCCCTCTTTTTGTTTATATTTGTATTCCCTGTGCTTGTAATATAGTACATGTTTAATAAATGTTTAATCTAATAATCTACTTTAATCTAAATCCAGTCTAATCTCTTAGTTCTTTATCTATTAAATGAGAGTAGACCAGATGGTCTCTGAATCTCCTTTCGGGCTAGATCTAAGATATAAACCTTTCTCTACTTCACTCAGCCAGAGACTCTCTGGGGACAGGGGCCACATTGTCTCCTCCCATGGGGCCATGCAAGGGGTTTGGCATCCCCCAGAGATGCTCATGACAAGGCAGGAGTGGAGGGAATGAGAGACTGGCTGACAGGCTGACAGATGGAGCACAGTGGGGGAGCAGGGCGGTCGGGTTAGAAGGTGCTATTTGTGCCAGGTGGGTATATGGAGCCTGGGCACCTCTAGCCAGGGCTATTTTTAGAAGTTGTGTTTGCAAATTTCATATTAATAGTGCCTCTGTCCTTGGGTTTGGCTCCCAGAAGCAGAGAGAGAGAAAGAGACAGAGACAGAGACAGAGATGGGGGGAGAGAAAGAGACAGAGACAGAGAGAGAGACAGAGACAGAGACAGAGAGAGACAGAGACAGAGACAGAGAGAAAGAGAGAGAAAGAGACACAGAGAAAGAGACAGAGACAGAGACAGAGAGAGACAGAGACAGAGACAAAGAGAGAGAGAAAGAGACAGAGACAGAGACAGAGATGGGGGAGAGAAAGAGACAGAGACAGAGACAGAGACAGAGAGAAAGAGAGAGACAGACAGAGACAGAGACACAGAGACACAGACACAGAGAGAGACACACAGAGACAGAGAGAGACACACACACAGAGACACACAGAGAGAGAGACAGAGACAGAGACAGAGAGACAGACAGAGAGACAGAGACACAGAGACAGAGACACAGAGACACACACAGACAGAGAGAGAGACAGAGACAGAGAGACACACAGAGAAAGAGAGAGGGAGAGAAAGAGAGGGAGAGAGAGAGAGAGAAGGAGAGAGAGAGACAGAGACAGAGAGACAGAGAGAGAGAGAAGAGGAGTGATTTCTGAGCCCTTTCTTTTTAGTACAGGTGGCAAAAATTAGACTTGTTTTCCATGCTGGACCGAGGGGTCTTGGGGTCATAACCTTAAACTCTATGTGTAACAGAGGAAAATACATGGAGGACACAATTCCCACACTTCCAAGCCCCCCCTGGGGCTGATGGGAATGACAATACATACCCAGAATGGATCAGAATGAACCCTAACCCTGGCTCTGACTCTGACTCCAGTCCTAAGCTGAGCCTTGACTCTGCCCCTGCCTTTGAACTGAACCAAGACCTTGACTCAAGGTTGAGTTTTGACCATGGACACAGACTCGGACTGACCTGTAACTTTAGATAGAGACCCTGAGACCATCTCTAAGTGTGACCCCAGACTGATGTCCTAATCTGGACTCTCGCTCACAACATGCAGTATCACTGTTTGTATGATGCACTCTGGAAGAGTGTGCACGTGTGATCTCAAACACATTGGATGAGAGCAGGGATGGTTTGGTCCATCCCATGCATGCTATTCAATTCAATAAGCAAATTAAATGTCTACTCTTGGGCAAGCACTGTGCTAGATGATGGGGATTCAAAGGCCAAAATGGACCAGTGCCTGCCCTCAGGAAGCTTACGTTCTAGAATGATCACAACCCAGTGTAATCACATGTGGGGTAGCTGGAGGTAGAACACAAGCCTAGAGTCAAGAAAATCTGACTTCAAATCTAACTTGTCACATTAATTTTGTAACCTTGGGCTTAAGTAAATCACTTAACTGCCATTTGCCTCAGTTTCCTCATCTGCAAAACAAGAATAATAATAGCTCTACTGTTGTGAGGATCAAATGAGGTGATATTTGCAAAGTTTTTAGCACAATACCTGGCACATAATGGATTCTATATCCATTATGTCTGTGTCAGGAGGGAGAACCAATGGCTTAAGCCCTTGGACAGTCTAAGGAGGTATGTTTCCTTACACCACCCAGAGAACCGAGGAGTTCAAGGAATAGAAATCTGGCAGGCGCCCAGTGTAGGGCATGGGAGAGGGGGGAGGGATGGAGTTTGTGATTGTTAGCTCTTATTATTATCACAGACTCATGCAAAGGATGATATCTTAATAGAGAAGGTCCTGAAGTATAAGAAAAAAGTAGCATATTTTGTTTAACAGAGAAATCAGGACCTGTTGAAGTTGAGCCACTTTGCTAAGAGCACACAGTGATTTAGGATCAGGTCTGAACAGGACTCCACTGTCTGTGGTAGTTGTTACTTGCCCAGAAAGGACTTTTATAGCCAAGCACAGACACCTCCCTTGCACCTCTCAAAGCAGGGTGTGAGATCCAAGCAAATACTACATCTGTGATGCTCTCTGAGGTATCCATTAGGGAACATAGAACTCTCTCTTCCCTTCTCCAACCCAGAGGCATCGCTGTATCAGAAATGACCATCCCCACAGCTAGAATCCTCTGTGAGGTGAGAATTTTAGAATTCCCAAGCTCTAAGGGGCCTCAGTTTGGTTTAATATCCTTCCCATCATTGCAAGAATCTTCTCCAAGCATCCCCAACAGGAAGTCATCCAGTCTTTGGTTGGACACCTCTAGTGACAGGGAGGTCATTACTTTGTGAGACAGCCAGTTTCACAGTTCTGATTGTTAGGAAGTTCCTCCTTTGTAATATCTCTCAATCCCCATTCATCCTGATTCTTCCCTCAGGGCCAATCAATCAGGACAAGTTCTTTCCCCACACCTTCAAAATATTTGAAGACAGCTCTCATTCCCTTCTTGGGGCCTCAATTTCTGTATGTATATAATAAGACCAAAGAATCTTTAAGGTCTTTTCTGGTTCTAATTCCTATGATTGACAAATACAATGACTAACCCCCTGCCTGCCGCCTCTCCCCACCTCCACCCCTTCTTTTCCTCAGTTTCTTTGGATGATTCTTGCTTGACATTGTTCCTAGTTCACCATCTTGAGCTCCCCTAGAGATCACAGAATTACAGAATATCAGAACCCAAATGCAGAATTCCAGCTCATCACAGAATTATAGAATATCAGAATCGAAAAGGACCTGAAATGTCTTCTCACACTTTGCAAAGAAAGGAAAGGAGACAGGAAATGTTTTGCTCAAGGTCCCATAGCAAGGCAGTGACATTAAACCCTGGTCTCCTGATTCTAACAGGATCAATCTGCATTGATCTTCAGGGTAGCTCAGTGGCTAGAGCACTGGCCTTGGAGTCAGGAATAATCTGGTCTCAGATACTTACTAGTTGTCTGATCCTGGGCAAGACTCTTAACTTTTGCTTGCCTCAGTTTCCTCAATTGTAAAATGAGGTTTTTGGGAAGGGTTTTTTCCCCAGGATTTTTGTGAAGAATGAGTAAGATAATATTTGTAAAGGGCCTGGCACATAGTAGGTGCTTAGTTAAAAATGTGGCCCCAGAACTAGACCCAACACTCTCGGGCATGCGGGTGGGGGTGGGGTGGGGTATGGAAGCTCGGCCAGTGGCCGCAGGCCCTTGCCAGCCCTCTTACCCTGCCCCCCACACTCAGCTTTTGCTTTTTGAGTAAAAATAAACAGGTCCAACAAGCTGGCCCTGTTCTCCCCCCTCACAGCCCGCTGCCCCCTGTCAGCGCCCACAGATCCAGTTGCAGGCCCGGCCTGGCTGGCTGGCTGGTGGTAGTGGCGGAGGAGGGGGTGGAGAGGCTGGGGCGTCTGGGCCTGGGCCATCGGTTCCCAGAGCTGCTGTCAAAGCCAGCTTTGTCCCTGGCCTCAGCTCCCCCCCAAGTCCCCGAGGCCCATACGATTTTAATTAGCGTCTGGTTACAGACTGGGCAGATGTGGAATCCACAGGGCGGGAGAGCCCCAAGCGAATCAAAGCCCCCCTTCTTTCAGGGGGCAGGGAGCAAGAGCCTCACAGGGCCCCCCATCTCTCAGTTCTTCACTTTTCTCCTCACCACATGATTCTTACATATTCCCCTACCTCTTTTATCTTTCTCCCCAAAGTTCCCACCCTGCAATCCCTCAGACCCCTCCATAATCCATCAAACCCACCTCTCACAAAGCCCCTTCATCCTTGACCCAAACTCTAGGGAGCCTGGTGTACCCACTAACATCCCCCAGCCATGACTTCTTCCCATACCCCATAGTTCCCCACCCACCCTGCTTCCCACTCTCCATAGCTCCTGCATTTTCCCATATCCCCCATATCAATCCCTCTTCCACACATTCCCACGATCCCCCCCAATATTTCTCCTAGTACTCTCCCTTTTCTTCCCCATATCTCATAGGTACTATATACTCCTTCATCTTTTCTCTATGAAAGACCATTCCCCTTGTAGCCCCCAAGAAGCCCCAATTTTTCAGCCTCCATTCCCACTTCAGGTTGTAAAGCTTTTTGGAGAATGGGGGAACAGTGGAGAGGCTGAGGGAGGGCAAGACCTTCTTCCCCTACAGGTAAACTCCAGTTGGATATCAAGACAGAGCCCCTTTCCTACCAAGAGCCCTTGGTCTGTGTTGGGAACAAGACCCTTGGACAGTCTAAGGAGGTACGTTTCCTTACACCACCCAGTGAACCCAGGAGTTCAAGGAATACAAATCTGGCAGGCACCCAGTGTAGGGCATGGGAGAGGAGGGAGGGATGGAGTTTGTGGTGAGGGACATAAAAATGAAATCCAATCTCCATAATCGCCTGTTCTTGCCTTGACAGGCATGTTTCTCTCTCCATATCCATCTCAGCTTCCTGCTTTGCTCTCCTCACCAATCATTCCTCTCAGGGACTGAGAAAGAGTCCCCATCCTCTGACCCTAACTGGAATCCCCATCCCCCTCAGGGAGTCCCCACTGCCCCTTACAGAATCACAGAATCTGAGGTGAGAGGGCCTCTGGAGGCCATTAGTCTTTCACTCTACGACATACCCCACAAGTGGTCAGTCAGCCTTTTCTTGAAGATCTCTAGTGAGTGAAAACCTACCACATTCTGAAGAATATTTAATTCTAGATATTTTAAATTATTTGAAAGTTTTGTTTTATGTCACCCACATCTATCTCCTTGCAATTTCTAGCCAATTTCTGTACTTTGGGGCCAAGAAGCACAAGTCTAATCCCTTTGCCATCTTTCAAATACCCAAAGTTAGCCATCACATCTCCCCCCATCTGATCCTTAGGTGGAATATACTTAAGGCCTTTTGTCATCCTGATTGACCCTTCCTGGACACACTCCAGTTTACCAATGTCCTTCTTAAAATGTGCCATTCAGACCTGAACATGATACTTGAAGTGATCAATTAGAGTACAGTAGGCTTTCCTAGTGATGTTTGCTATACATTAAGACATAGTCAAAGGTCACACTAGCTCTCTTGGCCCCCACTTCCCCCGACATATGACCCTGTTGATTCATGGTGACTTTACTAAAATGCCAAGATATTTTTCAGATACATTGCTATCTAGTCACGCATCTTCCAACCTATACTTATGAATTTTGTTTTTGGAACCCAATTGTAAAACTTTACATAGACCTCCATTAATTTTTTTCTTATTTTATTTTAAAAAAATAAGTTTTTATTGATGCCTTCTGTTTCTTATATTATCATAATCATCATCATTATCCTTCTCCTTTCACATCCCAGAAAACTGTTGTGTAAAACAAAATAGCACTTTTTAAGAGCAAAAATAGTCAACCCAAGTGAATCAATGCATTGACAAAGTCTGACACGTGCAATGTGTAACACCCATGGACCTCCAACCTCCATGAAGGAGTAGGAATGTTCTTTTGAGCCTCTTCATTTGATTCTCACGATCTTTATAACTTTGTTAAATTCACTTTTGATTTTGGGTGTGATTGTTCTTTCCATTTTCATGTTGTTCATGTTTCATGTTGTTTCTATATTGCTTTCTTAATTTCTTACTTCACTTTTCATCAATTCATGTAGAGCTTTCCTTTATTCTCCATATTCATCACATACACCACTTCTCAGAGCACAGTAATATTCCATTACATTCATGTACCACAATTTATTTAGCCATTAGCCAATCAGTGGGCATCTACTTTGTTTCTAGTTCTTTGCTATCACAAAAAGTGCTGCTCTAAATGTTTTAGTGCACATGGAGACTTTCTCCTCAGTGATAGATTCCTTGGGGTATGAGGAAGTATATTGGGGATATACGTCACTAATGGAATTCCTGGTTCAAAGGGAATGGACATCTCAGACACTTTACTTGCATAATTCCAAATTGCCATAT
>JAJPUD010000378.1:703507-737024 GCA_023553655.1 Myrmecobius fasciatus | reverse complement strand
TTATTGATTGTGTCTATGATTTGCTCTTTCACCCATTCATTCTTCAGGATTAGATTATTTAATTTCCAATTAACTTTTGGTGTGTTTCTCCTGGCCTTATATTGCATGTGATTTTTATTGCATCATGATCTGAAAAAGATGTATTTACTATTTCTGCCTTTCTGCATTTGATTTTGAGGGTTTTATGCCCTAACACATGGTCAATTTTTGTATAGGTTCCATGGACTGCTGAGAAAAAAGTAAACTCCCTACTGTCTCCATTCAACTTTCTCCATAGATCTATCATACCTAACTTTTCTAACAATTGGTTTATCTCCCTAGTTTCTTTCTTGTTTATTTTGTGGTTTGATTTATCTAATTCTGAGAGAGCAAGGTTGAGATCCCCCACTAATATAGTTTGGCTATCTATTTCTTCTTGTATCTCTCTTAATTTCTCCCCTAGGAATTTGGATGCTATTGCACTTGATGCATATATATTTAGTATTGATATTGCTACATTATCTATGCTACCCTTTAATAAAATATAGTTTCCTTCCTTATCTCTTTTGATTAGATCTATCTTGGCTTTTACTTGATCTGAGATAAGGATTGCTACCCCTGCTTTTTTTTGTTCACCTGAAGCATAATAAGTTCTGCTCCAGCCTTTTACCTTCATCCTATATGTGTCACTATGTTTTAGATGTGTTTCTTGTAGACAACATATTGTGGGATTCTGGTTTTTAATCCAGTCTGCTATCTGCTTCCGCTTTATGGGAGAGTTCATCCCATTCACATTCAGTTAGAATAATTAATTCTTTATTTCCTGCCATCTTATTTACCCAAGTTATGTTTTCCCCTTTCCTTTCCCCTTTCTCCCTTCCCCTCTCCTCAGTACTTTGCTTTTGATGACCCCCTCCCTGAAACACTCCACCACCCTTTAGATCCCCTCCCCCTTTTTTAACTCTTTTCCCCTGATTCTTCTATTTTCCCTTCTAATAGTTTATCCCTTTCTTTTCCTCCTTTCTTTCCCACTTCCCTCTAGCAACAGACAAGTTCCTATGTGAAATCAAGTGTTTGATATACACTTTTAGAGCCCAACCTGATGAGAGTAAGATTTACACAATGCTCATCTCCCTCCCCTCTTTCTCTCAATTATATTAGGTTTTCTTTGCCTCTTCAAGAGATTTTACCTTGTTTTTACCTCCTTTTTTTTAGATCTTATTTTACCACTTTTTCCCTCTTTTCCCCAGTATGACAACCTTTCCCCCTCTAGTTCTCTTTTTCATATTATCAAAGTAATATCTAGTTAATTATACCCCCCAACTTTAAGTATCCCCATAGTAGAAATAAAGTTCTCAAGAGTCCTTTCCTTTTTACCTTTTTATGCTTCTCTTGAGTTCTGTGTTTGGATGTTGAATTTTTTGTTCAGATCTGGTCTTTTCATTACAAATAGGTGAAATTCGCCTATATCATTGAATGACCATCTTCTTCCCTGGAGGATAATGCTCATTCTAGCTGGATAGATTATTCTTGGCTGTAATCCAAGTTCCTTTGCCTTTCGGGATATCTGGTTCCAGGCCCTTCCATCCTTCAATGTGGAGGCTGACAAATAGTGTGTGATTCTAATTATTGATCCTCGGTATTTGAATTGTTTCTTTCTAGCTGCTAGCAGAATCTTTTCCTTGGTACGATAGCCCTGGCATTTAGCCACGATATTCTTTGGGGTTTTAATTTTGGGGTCTCTTTCAGGAAGTGATCGGTGAATTCTTTCAATGGTGATTTTGCCTTCTGATTCTACAATCTCAGGGCAGTTTTCTTTCAGGATTTCCTGGAAGATAGTGTTTAGATTCTTTTTTTCATCATGGCTTTCAGGAAGTCCAATAATCCTTAGATTGTCTCTCCTAGATCTATTTTCCAAGTCAGTTGTTTTTCCTAGGAGATATTTCATATTTTCTTCTAATTTTTCATTTTTTTGTTTTTGTTTGACTGATTCTTGAAGTCTTATTGAGTCATTCACTTGGATTTGTTCAATTCTTATTTTTAAAGTGTCGTTTTCTTCAGTTACCTTTTTAAGCTCCTTTTGTAACTTGCCAATTGAATTTTTTTGTTCATTGCACTTTTTTTTCACTTCACTAATTTTATTTTTCAATAAATTGGTGTCTTTTTTCATCTCTCTTTTGCAGGGCATCATATCCTTCTTGCAAGATATTGTATCCTTCTTGCACTGATTTCAATTTATTTTCCCATTTATCCTCCAGCTCTCTTATGAGGTTCTTTATGCAATCTTCCAGAAAGGCCTTTTGAAAAGGGGACCAGTGATGGTCCTTAATAACTTCCTTTGGAGTTTTGTCTAAAGGAAACTCAGGATCTGGGGTCATCCCTTCTTTCTCTTGATAAAAGCTGTCTATGGTGAGAGCTCTCTTTTGCTTCTTCATTTTTTTTAGACAGCGCGGATGTCTCTTTAAGGCTTGGAAAAAACGGTGGCTGAAGATCTTTGCCCTGGGGCAATTCAGCAAATTAACTTAAGGTGCTGGGTGGTGGGGGCTAGGACTAAGTCCGAATTACTCCTTAAACAAGGCAAGTCTGCCACAACACCTGCCCACAATCAGGGCAGAGTGTCCCAAGTGCCTCAGATAATCTCCAGGTGTTTGGAATTTGGAGTTTGGAGTTTCTGCCACGATGAGCTGAGTCCCACCCTCACTTCTGGCCTACACCGGAGTCCACTGTTTATCCCTCTGTTGGAGTTTAACAAACCAGATATGAAGTTCTTCAGAAAGCAGTGTCCAAATATTTCTGGATTCGTTGACTTGAAGATCAGTTCAGAGGCTTATTTTATTGTTGGTTTGAGAGAAGATCTGAGGAGGACGCAGAGAGTCGTGTTTTCACTCTGCCATCTTGGCTCCGCCCCCCTTTTTTGTATTTTCTTACCCACTGCTTACCAAATAGTAAATGCTTAATAAATGTTTGTGAACTTTGTTGCTGACTCAAATGAGTTTAATTTAACAACCTTTTAGCAATTGATTTGGCGAGGAACCACATGGATGAATAATGTACATTGACCAAATTACACAGTTAGATATTGAGTTGGTACATTATGTCTGTCGATCAATTAGTGTAGATGGCTGGACAGATAAGTTGGACAGATAATAAAATAAAAAGAGTTGAGAAGGTTGTATTTCATTGGGGAAATTGTATAGTACAAATCACATGTTGTTTGCAGGTCCCAAAGCTCACTTTTTTTTCAAAACATGTATTCCAAAATTACAGTGATTTTGAGCTACCCACTGGTGTGGGTATTCCCTCCAATGATATAAATCACTTTTAATTCAGGTTTTCTCATTCTTTGTGATTTTTACCTTTGTCTTCCTAAAAGTTGGACAAAGCAGTTCATCCAATATGCTAAGGACTTTCCTTGTGATCTCTTCATGTCTAATGTATACCAATGGAGCACTCAGACTATTTATCACTTAGTTTTTGCTTTTGGTTCATGGCTAACCCACCTATTTTGATTATACATTTGATTATGCATTATGACGTATTCTTTTTTGTTTTTGTTTTTTGCTGAGGCAATTGAGGTTAAGTGACTTGCCCAGGGTCACACAGATAGGAAGTGTTAAGTGTCTGAGGGCAGATTTGAACTCAGGTCCTCCTGACTTCAGGGCTGGTGCTCTATTCATTGCGCCACCTAGCTGCCACCCGACATATTCTTTTCAATCAAATAACAGATCTTGTTGCTTCTACCTCCACATTATTTTTTGCATCTATATCTTATTCTTCACTCAGAGCTACCATACTACTTCATGTCTTTATCATGTCTTTTCTGTACTATTACAATAACTTATTAATTTAATTTTCTTTTCTTGAGCCTCTTCTATATCCAAAATGCCAAAGTGATTTTTTTATGGTATGTGTCTGATCATATCACCACCCTACTCATTAAACTCCATTGATTCCCAATTTCCTCTAGAATCAAATACCAACACTTCTCTTTGGCATTTAAAACTCTTTACAATCTGACTTCTAGCTACTTTTCCAGACTTATTGTCAATTCCTGGATACAATGATCTAACCAAACTGAACTCTTTACTGTTTCTTATTGATTTAACTTGTCTCTTATATTTTGTATACTCTCTATATTTCAATCAATTGCAAAACTGTGAAAATATCTGCCATATTATATTGAACCAAATCTTTTAGGCTGAAGCCTGCTTTTTTCTTCTACATTCATTGATAATTACATGTGCAGATGACACTCTTTCTCCATTAGAAATCTGTTCCTCCAGCCCTCTACAATATCTTGAATCTTTTCCCTTCTTGCTTCTGTTTCTTGAATTCTCTAGTTTCCAACAAGACTCAGCTCAGATACCATTTTCACCATAAAGCCTTTGTTAATCTCATTATCTGCTGGTGCCCTATGAAATTACATTGCATATCTTTTGTATATATCTATATATGTGCATGTTGTTTCTTATGACTAAATGTAAACTCCTCTAGGGCAGGAATTATTTCAATTTGGTCTTTATATGTCCCACACCTAGTGAAGAGTTTAGCACCTGGGAGATTCTTAATAAATAGTTATTGATTGGTTGATTGTTCTATAATTTCTTTTTTATAATGTATTTCAGCTTGCTCACACCTACTGTATACTTCTTCATTGACCTTTGGGTGAACTGAAACTTCAATTCCTCAGAGATTATAGTGTTCCATAATTTGGGGCCATGTAATATCACTATATATACACACATGCATATGTGTGTGTATATGTATAACTATATATCATGCCCACAATAATAGACATTAAAAAGATGGGCCTTTATTTCAAGACTTTGGGGGCAGAAGGAGGGATTGGGTCAGATTTCTCAGAGTCAGTCTGTGGTATCTGTCAGACAGAAAGATCAACAAAAAGACGGCGATAAACAAATAGATAACCTTTATAGATTGTCCCTTCAATTGTATATTATGATCTGGTTAACAGATGTTCTTTATCAATTTCACTTTTCCTAAGTGAATAATTAGACCAAACTCTTTTGAGTGATTACAGAACTCATTTAGCATGTTCTGGAGTTGGATGAAATTAGAACAATGTCACCTGCAAAAGGACTAACTGCACTACCTTACAATCTATAGGGAATTTGTCTTCAAAAATGAGAGCTCTGGTACAGATCTCTAACTTTGGTGAGCATACATCTCTCTGTTTTATGTCTTCCTTAACAATAATTGCAAAACTATTAAATAATCTCTATTGTTATATCTTTCAAATCAGCTTTTGTGATTTTGACTTTTGCACAGGACACACTTTATCAGAGGAGGAGAGGAGCTTTAAGCTAACATTTTGTGCTAACAAATCAAATGCTTTTTTAAAGTAGAATTTTTATCTCTCTAATCCATCTCTGTCACTTGTGATTGTGAAAATGTCTGCTATGTAATATTCAACTGAATATCATATTTAAAGACCTCTTTCTTTCCTTCATTAAGGATGTCTTCATTTCATGAGCAGATTATTCTCATAAATGTTGTATGCAAATGGCAAACTAAGCATATTAACTATGTTCTTTTGCTCTCCATTTTTTTATCCATAATAAAATCTGTGTTTAACCCTAACTTCATCATACCCAACCCTAATTCCACATCTATTCCTTTTATCTTATCTAATTCTATCATATTATATCATCATATTAACACCTGTCCTCTTTCGGATACCTTGAGAATCCATCCCTGACCGTCTAGATTTGTTTTAATACAGCTGCTTTTCACACTCTACCCATTATGCCCTATAGCTGCAAATGATGGAACTCTGACTTTAAAAGAATTAAAATTGCAGGCAATACAAAGAATTGTAAGGAGACTCATAGTAGAAATAACCAAGCTATAAAATATTATCAGTGAATTTGCCAAGAGTGACTTCTACATAAGAAATGATATAAAGAGAATATACACATAAGAATCTAAATGCCCAGGAAAAGGAAGTGGGCTAATCATGTAGCAAGAGAGGAAGACAGTTACATTATTGTATATGAAATAGCATAGGACCTCATAGAAGGCCTCTAGCACAATGGCAAGCCTTTATGTAAGAAGAACACAGATAAGGATTGCACGTGAATGAGGAGTTTCCAGTGACAAATCACAGATCCTTTAAAGTACCAAAATAAGTATATTAAGATAAAACTCTTAATAGCAAAATTATACTAATTCATACTAGTTGGGGAAATCATAGATTAAGAGCTAGAAGCAACCTTAAAAGCAATAAAATCCAAGTTTAAATAGTTCCAAAAAGAAGAATATTAGAATCAAGAAAATAAAAAATATGCTTAGATTTTTAAAATATTTTAAACTAAAATTTTTTTAAACAAAAAATATTAAAAACTAATAACCAAATAAGGTCAAATATATTTTCTAAATATTGATCTTTAGGGCAGCTAGGTGGCGCAGTGGATAGAGCACCAGCCCTGAAATCAGGAGGACCTGAGTTCAAATCTGGTCTCAGACACTTAACATGCCCTAGCTGTGTGATCCTGGGCAAGTCACTTAATCTCAATTGCCTCAGCAAAAAGCAAAATAAATAAATATTGATCTTTAAGTATTATACACAAGAAAAGAATATAAGTGATTAAGAAAACTGCATTATGAATTTTCTTGGTATATTTTTTCTTTTCTAGTAGTGTGAAGTAAAATTTCAGCTCAAAGCAAGTTGAATTATCACAAATTTGTGATCATCATCAAATTAGATGAGAATTAATCAGTAAATCAACAAGCATTTCTTAAATGCCAACTAGGTAGGTGGCAGGTACTGTGTTAGAGATTAGGGATACGAAAACAAATATGAAGGTCTCTTAAGGAGTTTTTATTCTATTAGGAGGAACACTATGTACACATCTAATTGGATACAAAATACATACAAAGTAATTACAAGGTAATTTCCACAGGAAAGGGGAAGAACCCCTGCTGTGAGATCAGGGAATGCCCTATGTAAGATGTGGCAATTGAAATGAGTTTTGAAGGAAGCAGGAATACTCAAATGAGAGGTAGTAGTAGATACAAGTAGAAGTGAGAAGGAAGTACATTTCAGCTATGGGAAACAAGACTATATAAAGGTAAAGAGAAGGGAACGTTGTAAGGAACACCAAGGAGGACAGTTTAATGGTTCTTAGAGTTCACAAAAGTCAGCATAAGTAATACATTCAGAATGTAGAATGAAGCTAAATTATGAAGTGCAAGGCAGTGAGAAACCTTAAGGTTTTCTTTGTCCTTGACACCACAACAATTTTATTACACAACACAATGAAAGGGGGAATTTCCAAGAGTGCCTTGAAAAGCACCAAAGTCACTGACTGCTAAAAACACTAACATTTAATAGGAAACATGCTGGCTCATAGTTAAGGTGAAAGATCAGTTTATGGAATTTTCTTTGTCCTGGAAACAGGATGTGCTCCAGAATGAAGATTTTATTAAAAAACACTCTTGTCTGACTTGTTGATTAGGAATTGTTGATATTTTTAATTGTTGATTAAGAAAAAAGATCTGTAAGCATATATTACTTCAACTGTATTATCTTTTTCAGAGGATTGTCTGATTCATAAGATTTAGGATAATAAAAATTAAGTAGGATCAAACTTTTTTTTAATTTTTATTTTTGAATCAGCATGAATGTTATTTTAATAGGAGCAAGGCAGAGTAGACATACTAGAATTGCAGTGGGGAAGACATAGAGAAATCCAGTAACTTAATTAATGAGCAAGTCATAACCTTCATGTGACTCAAATAATTCCTTAGGATTTTTCTACTAAATTATAGGTGGATTGTAATCTGCCTTAATAAAAGGAGTTGCTACTATGTGAATTCCCCATGCTGCTGAACCATCAATCTTTGACATATTCAGGTAAAATTATTATCTAGAAAAAAAAAGATCACTTTCTGGGAACAGCATAGAGCAAGAGGTTCTAAACCTTAGATCTATGAACTCTTTTTATTTTTAATTTCAGGATTTAGATTTAAGTCTCTGTTTCCCATCTTTTTCCCTTTGTTTTTATTCCTTATTAGCCACCATTCATCAACTTCTCCTAGATCTTCCCAGAACTTAATAAAGTTTATATTTGCTTTCATCTCCAGGGGTGATTATAAAAACTCCTGACTTTTCATGGACCTATTATAGTCCTTCCGATTTATTATTATTGTTGTTGATTTTTTTAATATTAATGGTAAGCACAACCAATTTTTTCCCTTTTTTCCCTTTTTGACAAATTGTCTTCCAGTAATAATGAATAATAGTTTTAAAGTACTTTTCCTCATAACATCCTTCTGAGATAGATGGTGCTGGCAATAATATCCTATTTCACAGATGAAGAAAATGAGGCAAAGTGATTTGTACAGTTATACAGTTAGGAACTCTCTCAGGCAAAATTCAAACCTCTTTGTTCTGATTCCAGATGCTCATCCCAATATCCCATGCTGCCATCTCAGTATATGTAGTTCATGTCTCTTTTCTCAAAGCTCCCTCAAACCTATTTATCCTTTCTTCTTGGACCTAAAGGTAGAGTTAAATGGCAAATTCCATCCCCAGGAAATCTGTCTTATTCTAGAGAGTTAGCAAGCATCCTTTTTTAACTCCTGCTCAGGGAGTCAATGGCTGGTTTTAATGGGTAAGAAGCCTTTTCAGAATTCCTGACACAGCTCACCCTACTGACATCCTATATACACACATTCTAAGTATACCTATGAAAAATGGAAAAATTAACTTGTCCAAATCTTGCCTATTCCAGATGCAGACAACTATGTCTGTCCCTTAGGGTGCTAAGAGTATCCAAGGTGTTGATGTCTCTTCTCTACTGCTATGAGTTTAAACCCCTATTGGCAAAATTATTATATACCTACTATTAGGTGCCAAGGACTACAGCTCTAATTCCATTTAGCCACAACATAAATTAGCTTTTATAAAGGGATATATCTGCAGTTACAGTAAAAACAAAGCTCAAATAATTTCTTCCAGTATGTCAGAGACAATATTTCCCCTATCCCATCTCTGTCTCTGAGAAGGGACTTATTCATCTTATATAGCTTTGGTCCCACCAAGTTCATGTCAAAATGTTGTTTCACTGCTGGATAAATCCTTGTTTTAGTTACCACTGGCTGGGTTTCAAAGATAACTTCTGGCTCTTTAGAACATTGATGTTGAGCTGGATATAAACTCAGACAATGGGACACTAGGCTGCTTAGAAGTTTATTCTCCTGACCTTTCAAAATTCATAAAGCCTGAGCCTCCAGATTAATCTCCTTCCTGCAAATAAAACCATTCCTCCCTCCCCACCAAAAAATGGCAAGGTTGAAGAACAGAGGCCCAATTCCATGGGTCTTCTGAAAGAATTCGCGCTGGTGGGTAGATACCATAGAAGATCCCAATTTTCACTAAGAATCACTAACATGATATTCAGGGAAAGAAATTAATATTGGGGTAAAGTCTTTGAAGTAAGACAATTCTCTCCCAATTTATTCCAACTTAAATTCCAATGCAAAAAAGTAACACATTATCTACTCATCAATATTCTGTCTGATTAGACAGTTGAATAGAAAAGAAAATATTCTCTTTGATAAGTCATTTATATTCAACATTCCATGTAACATGTTAATTTAATGTTTTAGGAAAATTTCCTTATTGGTTCATCATCAACAGGATTTATGGGAACTACTTAAGTTTGGCTCTGTATTTGGCAAACATATAAAATATTTGCTTAAAGGTTTTATTTGGACTTAAAATATAATTATAAAAGGCCTAAAAATCATAAAATGCTTTATACTCATATGTTTAAATCCCAAACCCTTTTGTAGAATATATAGAATCTGAGTGCATCTTTATCTCTATGCAAATTTGGGTAGAAAGACATATTGCCTAGTCAACAATGCCTTCTTTAACAGAGAACATAAAAAACTTTCCTTTGGTTTGTGGCAATAAAAGTCATTTGCAAAGTCTGGCATTTTCAGGAGCTCTGCTGCATAGAGTGTTTGGAAATCTTTCTTTAGGAAGATACCTGATTGCTGCAGGTCTGGCTTGTTTAGTTTCTTTGCAGTTATTTTTTGGCACTTGAAATGAAAAGAAAATTCCATATGACTCAATACAATGCCACTGATTCAGTGTGAGATGACAAATTTGTTCTGATTTTTTAATGTGCAAAACAAATTCAATAGAAGGGACCACAATGTTTTGTTAAGTTTTATGTAATACAAAAGCATTGCATTTTCTGTCCTGAAAAATATAACACCAGATGCAAAACCTAACAAAAATACTTAAATAGTTCAATTCTAATTGTGTGCATATAATCAGTTTTTACTATACTAATTGATACTTTGAAAAATCAAGGTTTTCTAAGTGTTTGGCTCTGTTATTTGCATTACTATGGGATAAGTAGGTTGTAACCTGTTATCAATACTAATTTACAAACTAGAATTATCATATATGTGAGCTTGGACAAAACTGATTTAACCTTTGTAAACCTCAGTATCCTTAACTGTAAAATGAGAAGGGAGATTAGATATACTCTGAGTTCACATCTACTTCTAAATATGTGATCCTAGAACAAAAGATGTAGGCTTATATTGTGCCCATAAAAAGAAATGACAATTAGAAGACCTGAAGTTTCATTAGAATCTGGGCAAAACAATCAGAACAACTAGAAAAAGGCCTCTAGTGTGTTGGGCAGAAAATTTATGGAGGATTTACAAAAAAATTATGAGCAATAATGGCAAAATCAGGGGGATGGCAGACTAACGGAATCCCTACATTGAAGAGATCTAATCCAATACATTTGCTTTCTCAATTGTTCTTGTCTTTATTTTTTCAAAGAATTATTTTGTCAGTCTATATTTAGCTTCTTTGAAAAATGAAAATCCATAAAAACTGAGATAAAGATGATTCATTTCAGCAGCTAAGACTAATAGCATTTTTATTTAATGCAACCCTGAACCAGGCTCTCTTACCACTTCCTATATTTGGCCTCTGTCTTTTCCAGTTCCTCTTCAAGTGCTGTCCTTACCATTCAAAATAAGCTCCTTCAGGCCAGGAAATGCCTTGCTTCCTTGTATCTTAGCACTTAGCAGTGCTTAACACAATAGCTGGCACATACAATACACATACATACACACAGTATATAATGTGTGTTATATTATATCATATTGGATTATACTGTATTGTACTGCATTGTATGTATTATATTATAGTGTATCTTACTCTACTATATTGTACTATGCTGTACTAAAACATACTGTACAATATTGTATACTATATCATATTGTATTGTATTATATTGCATTACATGGTCCTATACTACATGATATTGTGCTATACTGTATTGTAGTGTGCTATACCCCCACTCAATTGTACTATATTTGTATTATACTGTATTGCACTATATTGCTTGCTTGGTGTTGTGTTGTACAATTTGTATTGTACAAATACTTCCCAGGGTAAGAAACATTACGTGCTTTTCAATGTGCCAGATGCTACTAAGGTCTGGCTGGGAATATGGATTGTTGTTGTCCTTTGTTTTCAAAGAGAACCAAAATGACATCATTATATTAGAGCTAAGTTACATTGTATCTGACTGTGGCTGATGAAACCAATATGAGCTTGGAAGGCTCTGCCACAAATCAGACACAGAGAGTCCCAATGAACATTTCGGTGGCTTCTCTAATTTTGTGCATTTTGCATTTCCTTTGAGGTAATGTAATTCTGCTTTGCTTATAGAGCACCTTTTCAGAAGTGGGCACGCCATGCTGGGCAGTCCCGTGCCAGTGTCTCCCATGTCATCACTTTAGAGACCTTGAGAGTATCCTTGTATGGTTTTTCTGACTACTTGTGAGTGTTTGCCTTGTATGAACTCTTTTTAAAAAAATTTTTTGGCAAGCATACATTTGACATTCAGCAACATGGCCAGCCCAATGGAGTTGTGCTCTCTGCAGTAGAGTTGGAATAGCTGGCAATTTAATTCAAGAAAAGACCTCAGTGTTTAATATCTTATCCTGCCAGATGATCTTCAGAATCTTCCTAAGATAATTCAAATGGAGGTGATTCAGTTTCCTGACATGGCATTGGTATACTGTCCCAGTTTCACAGGTCATATACAAATAGAAGAAGAAAGACAGATGGACATATCTTGACATAAAGGAGCTTAACATTCCAAAGGGAAGATAACACATTATTAGGAAGGTAGAAGGAAGAAGGAGAGTTAAATATATGGCTGTAGGGGTACTATAGAGCAGAGCTTCTTGAACTTTTTCCACTTGTGACCCCTTTTCCCCCAAGAAATTTTTAAGTGACATCAGGTATATAAGTATATAAAACAGGCATACAAATCAGACATTTACTGATAATAAATTATAATTTTGTGTCTCCCAATTCAATTATATGACCCCATATGGGGTTATGACCCATAATTTAAGAAGTTTTCATGTAGAGAAAGACTAAGAAGAAAGTCAGGAGTGCAGCCCAGAGAGGAAGGAAAACAATGTATTCCACTACTTTGAATTGCACTGAATTTTGGTTTGGACTGTTATAATTGAAGTATGTAAAGCCTCCTATTATGTATTAGAATCCAAAGACCAAGGTTTAACACCCCAGCTCTGTTCTTGACTATGCATATGATCTTGGACAAACCACTTTATTTCTTTAAGCTTCAATTTCATCATCTGTAAAATAAGTGGGATGATGTCTTAGATCCTTTTCAACTCTAAATCCATGATAAATATTCCAGTCATTTTCAGATGTGATCTGCCTCCTCAACAAGATTAAAAGCATTTCCAGGACAGGAATTCTTTTTTATTATTTCTTTTGTTTCTCTCCTACAGTACCTAGTATATTTTATACAGGATATCAACAATTGCTCACCTAAGTATAGGGTTGCATGCTTTTTTGGCTCATCTTCAAGTTTCAGTACCTGATCAAAGTACAATTGGCAAAAGAAAGACAGACCAGCTGTTAAAACCACAGATGATCAAAAAAACTTGGGCAGAGTTTTAATGGTAAACAAAACTATTATCTGTGTTAGCCAGAGGTTCATTTCCTAATTTTCTCTTGATACTATGTGAAATGTAGACTAATGTAAGTTCTGAACTTTAGACAATTAATACCCTATATGCCTAGTATTTTTATACTATATATTATGACCAATGAGTCATTTAGTTCTGAAGAGTAGACCAGAGAAAGGAAAACCATATGATTTTGGTATGGCACTTCTTTATTTGGATTTTATTGGAAAGGCTATTAAGTTTGGCCTGGCTTTCTCCCTTGGTTCCCAGGAGGCAGGCAGTATTATTCCAATTTGCGTCACCTGGGTTCCCTGGAGACTTGTCTGTAGGCAAGCTCAGAACTTGGTAGTTGACTCCTTTGTGGTCATTGAGCCCAGCCTGATCTTCTCCCTTCTGGGAGAGTTACTCATCTCTCCAGGGTGGAATCTTTTCTTAGATGACGAGCTACTTAGTCTTCATGGTAATAGTAAGTACTTTCATATTTATTATTTCATGAATACCAGAATTTCCAGATTGAAAGAGACTTCATGATCCATCTGATCTAATTGTATCTGAAAAAGAGTCCCTTTCAGGTAAAATAAATAATGTCTTTTAAAACTCCCTAAACAAAATTAACGTAGTTACAATTTGAAAGGAAACAATTAACTGAGCAAAAATTTTTGCTGCAATTTTCTCTAATAACAATTTTACATCCAAAATATTTAAAGATCTAATTTAAAAATCTATGTATATACAACAACGATTCCCCAGTAGGTATGAAGATAAAAACAGGCAGTTCCCAAAGGAAGAAATCCAGTCTATCAGCAACTATATTAAAACCACTACCACCCCATCACCACCATCACTGCTACCACCTCCAAATCACTAATGAGAGAAATACAAATAAAAAAAAAAGCCGGAGGTCCTACCTTATATCCATCAAATTGAAAAAGATGACCAAAAAAATGACAAATGTTGGAGGAGATGTAGGAAATGAGGTTGAAAAATCTGTTGTTGGTGCAGCTGCAAGTTGGTCAGCCATTCTAGAAAGCAGTTTAGAATTAATTAAGTTACTAAACCATATTTTGCTCTTTGACTTATGATAACACTATTAGTTATATAGTCCAAAAAAAATCAAAGGAAGTAAGAAAAAAACCTATATATTTAAAAAATACTTATAGTAGCTCTATTTGTTATTAGTAAAGCACTGGAAATTAAAGAGCTGGTCCTCTGTAGAATGGTTGGACAAATTATGACAACAACAATGCAAAATGGGGCACACCTTCTGGGGTCATTAATTCAACTCCCATTTATATTAGCAGGCTTCACCCCCAGAAGACAGTTGATTACTTTACATTTCATTGTTCTAGGCAAAATCCTGACGGTTTTTCCTGATACTGTAATGCTCAGGGAGAAACTGAAGCAGCAGACTGACAGCCATGTCAGCTGACTGAATAGTACAAAGTATTCAGCACCTCATTGGTCGGGAACATGATTTTTATAATTTCTATAGCCCAGGGGAGACAAAGAACTCATGGGAACAGCTGAGCACATCTGGTATCCAAGGAAACCATAAATTCAGTTCTGGCAGGTAAGGAGTAAAGGATGCCAGAAACTGGGAGAAGACAGTAAGTCTGGGTCACACAGATAAAGGGTATGTCGAGGCTGGCCATATGGAAGTTTCATAATTCCTTTGGATTATTTATGAATTCCAATTATTTCTGAAGGTCAGGAAGTGGAGATTGATATTTTTGGGCAGCACAATTAAGGGAGACTTAAACAGCAACTGAGGGAGACTGAGACAGCAACTGAGGGAGACTGAGACAGCAACTGAGGGAAACTGAGACAGCAACTGAAGGAAACTGAGACAGGGAAACTATGACACAACATTACTATTACTCTTGAGCCCCCATCAATGTGCTCCCTTTGCTTAATCAGTTAGTATTAATTAGTTAAGAGTACTGTATTTACTAAAAAAAAAAAAAAAGAAAGAAAGAAAGAGTACTGTATTTACTAAGGCTGTACAATAATAATAATTGGCTAAAAAAATCCCCAAAACATTCCTCCCCAAAATCTGGTACATATTTTCTCACAAGTATATTAAATAGAACCTAGGGGAAAATTAGGTTAAAGCATTGAAAGATATATGGCAAAGAGGTAATTCATAGCTCCTTGATAATCCTTTTTTTTTTCCTTCCTGGAGTCCTTCCGAAGTTCATTTGAGGTGTGAATAGCTCTCTCAAAAGCCATGAGTGTTGGGTTCCTTCTAGGATCCATGGCTATACTTCTTCCGGACCAAAACCAATATTCTCCCTGAAGCTGTTTTCCTTTGGTGTTTCTAATTTGTCCTCTTTTAGCTTCCAGATAGTTACATTGTTTGTAACTGGTCTAGTCTCTTTGATAACTAGGGTAAAGAATAGGGAGAGAGTATGATACTTCATCTGGAATCAACTTCCCCTTTCCAAGCTGCCCTCTGCTTAGAAGCAAAAGAATCTGACTCCTTGAAGTAACTCCACTGCTTCCCATTCAAAAAAAGAAAACAAAAACAAAACCTTAACTGCATTCCTGCTAAAATCTTTCTCCTTAGGTCCAGAGATGTATTTAATTCTTTTACCTAATCCCATTATCTTCCATCTGATTTCATAATTTCTTGAAGAACTCTACTTCTGGCACTTACTTTAGATATTTCATTAATTTAAAAACTCAATCAAAAAGTTTTTTTTAACTTGATAAGGATTTCAGGTAGAGTTGTTATATTTTGTTATATTAATTGGGGTGGGTGGGGTGTGTGTGTGTGTATGTGTGTGTGTGTGTAAAAACAACTCTTACAAAAGAAAATCAACTTTGAAAACACTGTAAGAATGCCAATGAGTTGGATGAGCAATCATAATTCTAGGGACCAATGTTGAAGCAAATTAACTATCTCTTCTTAAGAAAGATAGTAGGCTTAAAGAACAGAATGAGAAATACATTTTCAACCATGTCCAATGTGAAATTTTGTTTTGCTTAACTATGTCTATCTGCTATAAGGTTTGTTTTAATTGGTGAGGGAAAAGATAGAAAGGAATTAACAATAAGGTTGCCTTCATTCCCTAGACAAAAGGGGGGAGGAAATGATAAAATATCAATAAAACATTTCTTTTTAAATTCATAGAAAGGAACAGAAGGAAAGCCAGAAGGAAACACAGGCAAGCAAGAAAGCATAAAAGTTTATAATAATGATTATATGCTTAAAATGGAAAGCAATTTGTATATGAGATTCAAAATTACATTTACAGTTTTCTTTTTCCTTTCTACTTTATATATGGAAATGCTAATTTTATTTGGTATTTGTTAAAATGAAAATAAGAATATAATTGAAAAGCAAATCTTTGTTATAAGGGAAGGCTTGATGGATAGGGGAGAAGAGCTAAATATTTTATTTGACAAGAGCAGAGCATTTATTAAATAAATATTCTGTGACAGACACTGGAATTCCCTGCCCTTAAAAAACTTACATTTATCTTCCAATTAACCCAGAAATCCCTTCCATTTTTGTTTAAATCTAGTTATTAGGAATTTTGACTTCTCCAGGCTCTATTTCTGACTTGCTCAACCATTCCACGCTAGTCTTCTTAACTCTGTAAATTCACTCTGTCCCTTCAACCCCTTCTGATTGATCAACTCCTCCTAGACTTTTCAATTTTAATAAAGTGGCCAGGTCAGTTAGGTCATCATCCTCTCTAGGCTCTATCCTTCCTTGACTCTACACACTTTCTCCACCCAGTCCCAACATAGACATCTTCTCGCTTTTCTTCTGTGTATTATTATTGATCCTTCCAGGCAAGAACTATCTTTTTTAAGGTTTCTATTTATGTTTTCAGTACTTTGGTGCTGGGGGTTATTTGACATTGCAACTTTTGCCCCAAAAGTTTTAGTTCTGCCTTCTAAACTCGAAGAACTCCCTCTTCCCCAATTAATCCTTCAAATGTTTGAAGAGGTAGCTCATCTCTGCTAAACCTACTTAACTCTTTCAGCTGATGCTTACAGAGTATTGTTCTCCAGTCCAGATTTTTAATTTAGCATCATGTCCAAAGCATTTGCATTTGTTACCTCTTTGAATTTCTGACTTCCTTCAAGGCTCAGCTTGTGTCATTTCCTACAGATAACCTTTCTTGATGTCCCTAATCTTTAAAGTTCCCTCTCTCCTCAAATAATTAAACACATATTTGTTTATGTATATCCCTCTTCTCTCCTGCCCCAAGTAAATTCTTTGAGGAGAATAATTGGATTTTGTTTTCTTTTTAATCCCACTACTTAGCACAATGTTTTAGATATAATAGGAACCTAAAAATATTTCTAAGAGTGGATTGGATTTTTGGATTTCCCTCTAACCTCTCCCAGAATCTCTATGGTTATCTGAACATTCAACAAGTTCAAAATAGAATAACTACTTGTTGGGAATGTTGTTTCTGGTCAGTTACAAGTTCTTCTACCAGATATATTCCAGATTCTTTTAACTTTATCACTGTGCACCAGCTGCCTTTTCAGCTTTGAAGTTTTACTAGAGTCTGTGAATTTGTCACCCTGAAATATCCCTTTAATATGGCCCTCTCTAATTGGTGAGTTCCTTCAAAAACCTTCATTTTGGGGAAGTGTCCAGGCCAGTCATCCTTCTATATTCTCTCAATTCCACTGGCTCTCCAGACTCCATCATTCCCTTAACTCCAAGACTTTTGTCTTGCCAGGACTTTGGTGATTCTAGAAGAGAGAACTAATGATTTTGTGCAACTCTGCCTCTCAAATTCAATTCACACAAAAATCAAAACATAATTCTGTGATGTCATTGGTCCTCTTGCAAAAGTAAAGACAAAAAAATAACTACTATTCCCTTAAGCAGGTACTTTATCCTTCCCTTTTCTTTTTAGTTCTCTTTTATTTGTTGTATTCTCCCATCAGAACAAATTTCTTGAGAAAAGGGAGTTTCTATTTCATTTTATATGCCCAATACTAACAAGCACATGATAAGGGCATAATAAAAGCTATTTGACAGGACTGGCTTGTTTTGAAAAGATGTCTTTAAAGTTCCATGAGAGAAAGTGATATAATAGCTGATATTTGTATAATGTCTTCAGGCTTGCAGAGTGTTTTACATATATTTTACATTTGAGTCTCACAACAACCTTGCTTATAATCTTATATCCAATTTGTAAATGAGGAAATTGAGACTCAGAGAATAACAGTGGACAGGGATTGGACTATTTCTCATGAGTTAAAATCTCTATTTGACACTTACCAACCTTAGTTTCCTTATCTGTAAAATAGTGATGATAATATTTGGATTATCTTACAGTATTGTTCAGAGAAAAGTATTTTGTAAACGTTAGCCCTATATAAATGGCAATAATTACAATATAGAATGTGACCTCCTTGTGGTCAGCCACTGTCATTTTTTAGTTTTGAATGTCCAGGATTTAGCACAGTATCTTACTGACAGTCAGGACATCTAAGTGATATCATAGTACATAGAGAACTGAATCTGGAGTAAGGGAGACTCATCTCCTTAGCTGGGCAAGATCCTGGGCAAGTCACTTAATCCTGTTTGTCTTGGTTTTCTCATCTGTACAATAAGCTGTTGTAGGAAATAGTATACCATTCTAGTATCTTTGTCTAGAAATCTCAACTCATGAAGAGTTGAAGATTTAACAGCCCTAACAAAAAATCCCCAGGACTTGGCAGTGTCTTACAGTCAGTATCTTATATTTATTCTATTAAATATTCTTTGATTTCAGAAATATAAGTTGGTTTCTTCTAATCATATATTCTACGAGTTAAGATACAGATAAATAATAGACCTGAGAGCTGAGATTCCATATTCTACTAATGAATGGCCAGAATTAGAGGGCCATTTCAGCTCTTGTGACAAAATATTGTTGAAAAATTGTGGCAGAATGAACTTTGGGTTTGTAATCAGAAATCTGCGATCAAATTTTTATGTAGGCATTTCTTTGTTTTAGATGAGGAAGAAGGAGAAAGTGACTATGCTAAGCTCTTTAAAAATGTTGTTTTAGGGACAGCTAGGTACTGAAGTAGCAGAGCCCTGGCCCTGGCATCAGGAAAACCTGAGTTTAAATCTGGCCTCAGACACTAAATTGGAAGTATGACTCTGGGTAGTCATTTAACTGAGATTGTCTTGCCAAAAAACCCCACCAAAAACCCAAACCCCCAAAATATTATCTCATTTAATCTTAATTTGAAGAGTATGGTTGAGTAAACTGAGGCAAACAGGTTACATGACTTAAGCAGGATCAAACAACTGATTTCCTGACTTCAGGCCCAACACTAGTTGCTTTAATAATAATGATGAATAATGATAAAATGATGATGATAATAATAAGCTAGCATTGATATAGAGCTTTAAGATTTGCCAAGTATTTGATCTCATCTGGGCCTTCTAGTTTTTTGACAGACTATTTAAATGACCCTCTCAGCCCTCACAAAGGCACTTTGGTTTGTAAGTTACTAAATTGCTGATCCTGTAATGTTGGGCAATGTAGCTGTTTTAGTGTTTATCACTAGACTAAAGTGAATAGACACCCAGACTTGGAGGGAGATGGGGGGAAAAAACAAAGTATTAAAAATCTATTATGTGTTAGGGTAGCAAGGTGGCAGTGGATAGAACACTGGCCCTGGGATGAGGAGGATCTGAATACAAATCTCATTTCAGACACTTAACCCTTATTGCCTTGGGGAAAAAGTGTTTAGAAATATATTTTTGTTTTAAAAGAAATATATTTTTGTTTTAAGATACATCTTCATGTAGCCTGAACAATTTTGCATGTAATACAACAAAACATTGAGAAACATTTTTTTGTCTTAAAAGGTTAATTTCCTTATAGAGAAAAAAAAAGTATTTTAAAAACACCCTATGTGCCAACCAGTGTTAAATGAGATATTACAAATATTGTCTCATTTGATCCTCACTACTGTACTGTGAACTTGAGTAAATTGCCTTATCTCCCAAGTTCTAGGAAATTCTGAAATGCTCTTGCAGTGAAAGTGCTGACCTACATTGCAAGGAAACATCTTCATGTTTCCTAGAACAGTGAAATCATAAATCCACATCCTATCTCTTCCTGCCCCCCATTAGGCTATAGGATTCACTAAACCCCTTCATCATCATTTAAAACCCCAGGTTTCTCTAGCACGCAGTATGATTTAGAAGATTTAATACTGGGATTTGGAATCATTAGACCTGGGAACTAAATCCAAACTTTCTAAATCTTGGGTCGATGAAAGTGTTGAGAGGAGGGGATAGCTGAAGATTACTTCTCGTTCTCAAATTTCTATAGCTCCTGCAGCCAGGTTTTAAATCTCTCAGTCTGTGTGCATTAATTAACTACTAAGTGCCAGGCACTAATGCAAAAGGCAATCCCTGCTCTCAAGGAGCTTAGAGTCTAATTGGGTAAGACTTGCAAACTACTACATTAAAAACATTCTGCAGGATAAACTCCTGGACATAATCCCGGGAGAAAGCGTTAAAATAAAGACGATTGGGAAAAGCTTCTTGTATAAAGTCGGCTTTTGACTGGCACGTGAAGGCTTAAAGTTTGATGCTTTGCTTTAATCAGTGGATTTCCAAGATTCTCCCTCCAGCTCTAAATCCTTTTAAGCAAAAGAGGCTCTGGGCCTTCCAGGACTAGGCTGCTAACCCATTGGGCTCGGGGCTCCCTAATCGCAAAGCACTCTCCTCACCTCAATAATGGAAGTGGGGCTGAGGGTGCGGGAGAAAAAATCCCCAAGGAACCAGACCCAAGCTCGTCTAAATCTCCCTGAGCCTCAATTTTCTCTTCTATGTATGAAATGGGGACTAATAACTATGTAAGCCCCTGGAAGGCCGACTCAAGTGCAAACACACAGTAAGCGCTCAATAAATGCTTACTGACTACTCAATCATACACATAGAAAGATAACATGAAGCACTCTGCAAATTCAGAATTTCTCCATGAATAATAACAGCACGCAGGCAGCGCTTTAAATTTTGCAAAGCGCTTTATGCCGTCTGACACTTATTATTTTATTACTCATTATTTTGAGAGATTAATTGGTGCTTTTTGTTTCAGCTTTTTCGGTTTCCTGAAGGGCCCAAGCTCAGCCCCTACATCCCACCAGACAACGGGCTTGAGAGAAGAGAGGCCCTAGAGTCTGGATGGCGGTAGCCCCCCTCCCCCGACCCCACCTCCCTTCTTCACAATCTCCGCTAGAGGCGGTGGTGGTGCGCGCTCCCGCGGGAGCCCTAGCAGTTCTTTTTAGGCGCATGCGCAGGAGCCGGCCGCGCGCTGAGGCGGGATCGAAAGCGAGAGCGCGGTGAGGAAGGTGGGGTCGGGAAAGAAGGAACTAGAGCTCAGAGGAAACGCTCGAGCGCGCTCCCCCGGCAACCTCAGCAGTGCCTGTGGGGCGCCTGCGCCTGCGCACGCGCACACGCTAGTCGGGAGCCGAGGTGGTACCGAGATCGAGTGCAAGAGCGCGATAAAGGTAAATGAAGGCGGTGGGGAGAAAGGGATTAGAAGGGTCCGGAGGAATCACTCCAAGGCGCTCTCGCGGTGGACCTGGCAGACCTCGGGAAACGCATGCGTGCGGATATCGGAGGGCAAGAGCGCGGTAAAAGGCTTGCTGGGCGGGGTAGAAGGGATTAAGAGGAGTCGGGAGCGGTCTCGCTTGAAGGAGCGCATGCGCTAGAGCCAGCCGCAGCGCTCTTGAGAGCATTGTAAAAACTAGGGGTCGGCGCGCTCCCGGCCTGTCAGTCCTTTTCTCTCTTCCCTCCCCCTCTGTCTTTGCCCCGCCCTCTCTCCCTTTTTTGGGGGCAGCCAGTAACGTAACGCCGATTTGGGCGCGCGGCAGTCCGCGCACGTGGGGGCACGTTGCGCCGTTGCACCGCCCCCTACCCCGCCCCTCGGCCCCTCCCTATTTCGCGCGCGCGGCGGCGTCGGCTGCGTCTCCGGGTATTTGAATCGCGCTTCCGCCATCTTTCCATCGTTCAGTCAGGCGGAGACGGAGACGCTTCTGGAAGGTAGCGACTGAGTGCGGCACGGGGGAACGGGTCTGGGCCGCGGCGGGGAGGCTGGGGCGGGCGGGTGTTCGAAAAAAAGGCATTGAGGGGCTGGCCCCGAGGAAGTAGCGGCGGGGCGAGTCCCTCAGTCCCTTCCCCAAAGGGGTGGGCGCCCGCGTTTGAGGGGAGGCCGCGGGGCCGTGCTGGGCTTGGCGCGCTTTGTGTAAGGAGGCCCGGGTTCCGCCAGCCATGTGGAGGTCGCGGGCTGGGAGAGAGCGGGGGAAGAAACCGCGGGGATGCTTGCGTGAAAGCGGTGTGTGGGGGGGTGGTTTCGCCTTCCTACTTCCCCGCCCGCCCCTCCCGCGGCGGGCCCCATGACCAGGCGGTTTTCCCGGGTTCTGCCCGACCTCCGCCGCCCCTTTTTGGGGCCCCTCGGGGACGCTCTCCGAGCCCTGGCGGTTGAATGAACTGGAACCTCCGAGGGTGGGGGGGGTGGGGAAAGAGCTTCCGCCATTAGCGCTCATTCATCCCCCTCCTTCTCTCCATCCTCAGCCCCACGCGGGTGGGGGAGGAGCCGCCACCTCCGGCAGGGGATGAATGGGCCGAGCAGGCGTCCACTGCCAGGCCGGGCCCGCCGAGTGGGAGACGCGGGAGGGGGCTGGCTTTGTGAGGCGGCTGGGCACGTGGCGGGCCGGGGGGGGGCGGGAGCATGTAGCCTTGGGCCTGACGCTCTTGTGTCTCCCCCAGAACCATCACGATGGCCGCCCAAGGAGAACCCCAAGTGCAGTTCAAAGTACGTAATTGTGGAGGGTCTGGCTGGGCTGATTGTGACTGGGGGACCTGAGGTGGCAGAAAAGCGACCCGTTGGCTACGGGAATGGAAGGGTCTGGGTGCCAGGGTGCTCCCCCTTACATAATAGTCCCTGGAAATAGTCTTTATTATGTAGTTGATGGGCAGCCTAGGACTTGTTAAACAGATAATCAAAAAACATTTAGATGATTAAGTCATTGTATAAAACAGCTTCACCTACCCAGAAAATGTTTTTTCTTACTTAAACATGAAAACTAAGAGTTCTCAGAGTCCACCTAATTTGGATAGTGTATGGAAATTGGGTGTTTAAGAAGGCATTTAATGGTATTGTTTGATACTTGAAATTGAGTGTATGCATATTTTTGAGAAGTCCATTTAAAATAATTTCTTTTTCTACAGCTTGTATTAGTTGGTGATGGAGGTACTGGAAAAACCACATTTGTAAAACGTCACTTGACTGGTGAATTTGAGAAGAAGTATGTAGGTATGTATATATTTTTTAATTACCTGCATAAATTTTAATAACAAATTCAGTGAACTAATCAAAATTTCACTCTTCTAGCCACCTTGGGTGTTGAGGTCCATCCTCTTGTGTTCCATACTAACAGAGGTCCTATTAAATTCAACGTATGGGATACAGCTGGCCAAGAGAAATTTGGTGGTCTGAGAGATGGTTATTACATCCAAGGTATGTATACAGTTGTATGTTTAGTGTATCAGCTGTCAGTTTCCTTATGTAAGACTGAGATGAATTTCAAGGGGTCTTGGGCATCCAATCCAAACTGTTTGTTGATAGGGTAAAAGGGAAAAAAAATTATCTGAAGTTACTTTCATTAAAAAAAATGACCCTATCAGAAGTAAAAGGGACTTCCCATATATTTTTTCTGAGATAGTAGTTAAAAGTTGTAGCATAATTTTTCATTGCTTAGACATGTAACTGTTTTTATAGTAGGTAAACTTTGAAGAACTTTGATAGTTAAAAGGTTCAGTGACAAGTGCCTAATTGTGATAAAAATCTTTGCTTTGAAAATGAATTAAATTCATAACAATGAATAGTGAAGCAAAGATTATAAGATTTAGGACTTGAGATTCCTCACAAGAAACAGAAATGTAGTATGTTTAAACTACCTCCCCCTAGGGCACCAAATCTATAATGTTCAGATTCCTATAAATGGGTTACATATTACATATTTTGTTTAAAATATTTGCTGTTTGTTGAGTTTGAATCATTTTAAATTTTGTCAAGACTTAATTTAAATGTATGCTTTTACAGTATCTTATCTATTCACTTAGAATTATAATGAAAGGGTTTTTAGAGCTTTATATTTGACTCTTATAACAGCCATATGAGGAGGTGCTATTATCATGACCCCTATTCAAATGAAGAAACGCACCTAAAGAAGCTGAGTGACTTGATCAGGGTTAACACAGGCAGTGTCTTGAGGCATGATTCAGACAAGAGTCAGGTCTTCTGTCAATGAAGCTCAGCACTTGAGCCATTATTTCCAAGGAGTTTGCTCCAGATTAGACGATTGCTGATGGCAGAACTAGAAAACTGAGAGGTTTCATGAGTTATAACTTCATTTAGTTCCATTTTATTCGTATTTTCCAAAAAGTTGTCTTCATTATTAACTTATATTTGTTAAATTTCTTTTCAGCTCAGTGTGCCATTATAATGTTTGATGTAACATCAAGAGTTACTTACAAGAATGTACCTAACTGGCATAGAGATCTGGTACGAGTATGTGAAAATATCCCTATAGTGTTGTGTGGCAACAAAGTGGATATTAAGGACAGAAAAGTCAAGGCGAAATCAATTGTCTTCCACAGGAAGAAGAATCTCCAGGTAACTCTTAAAAGTGATCATTTAAGTGAAGGATTCATAGGCATATCTATATTCATTTGAAAAATAACTATATATGAAATGAGAGCAAGCAACATATGTAGCAATCAAAATAAACATTAAACTTGTAATTTGAAGTGCTTTTGTATCATGTTATTAGTGTATTTTTAAACCTCTGCCTGTTAGCTATTCTATAAAAACAATTTTAATGGAAACTAAAAAAAATCTAAATTGCATATAAGAGATAGCAAAAAGTTTTAACTGACAAACTTGTAGAGTAGTCTTGAGTTGAAAAGCTAACTAGTTTTTTTATTTATTTATTTATTTTTGAACAGTACTATGACATTTCAGCCAAAAGTAACTACAACTTTGAGAAGCCCTTCCTTTGGCTTGCTAGAAAACTTATTGGAGACCCTAATTTGGAGTTTGTTGCCATGCCTGCTCTTGCACCTCCAGAGGTTGTCATGGACCCAGCACTGGCAGCACAGTATGAGCAGGACTTACAGGTATTGGTCATAATCTAGTTAATTAGACTATATTATGTCTTTAACTTTATTTTCTTTCCTTTCTTGCTAACTTATAACTTCTCAACCACTTATTCCAGATTGCTCAGACAACTGCGCTCCCTGATGAAGATGATGACCTGTAAGGGAATGAAGCTAGAGCCCAGCGTCAGAGGTCTAGTTTTATAGGCAACTGTCCTGTGATGTCAGTGGTGTAGCGTGTTTGCCACTTTATTATATAGCTGAGCAGAACATGTGCTTAATCTTTGGGATGCTGAAGGAGATGAATGGGCTTCGGAGTGAATGTGGCAGTTTAAAAAATATAATTCATATTTTGGACCTGCGTATTTAGCTGTTTTGGACCGCAATTACGTCCCCTTGAGTTTCAAATATAAGACTGCTGCAGTCCCATCACAATATTCAGTGGTGAATCTTGTTTGTTACTGTCATTCCCATTCCTTTTTTCGTTTAGATCATAATAAAGTTGTATTTCAAATATCTAAGCAAGTGAGCTTTATCCCTTGTTTACAATAAGCATTTTAAAACCTGTTTTGTAAGGTCTGTGGTAGATGTGTACCATGTTACTATTTAAATGGCCTTCACATTTTTATGACTAGTTGTTTTTAAAACGAATTTCAAACATCAGTAAGATAACATCTGAGTCATACATTTCACAAAGTAAAGATGGGAACTGGACAGGTTAAAAACTTTGTGCTACTGTTAGATGGTCACAACTTGGTAATAAAGTTTAAAGGTGTGAGTGTATAATTTAGACAGTTAAAACTTTTTTTGAGTTTTCACACTAGCTGAATGTAGTGTACCTAAGGTGGCTTGTGGAAGAAGGGTAAAGTTGAAGAATAAAATAATCACATAAGTGTTGTATATTTTTCCTGTGTATGAGCTGTCAATAGAATAGAATTTTAATTTATGTGTTTTGAGTATCAATTGAATACAGCTTTTAAAAGATGATATTGCTTAACATACATGGGAATGGGTAACCATGCTTTAAAAGGGTGGCATTTGAGGTGATTATGGAAATAAGCTAGACTCTGTTAACTTCAACTTTGATAAGCTTTAAAATCCACTGTAGGCAAAGTATTCTTGTTGAGAAGGAAGCATATCAAGACAAAAGTCATAAATCAGGTAATGCTGTGATGACCACCACCGGAATAGTGACAAAATGGACCATATTCAGTGATGTCAATCTAAATTGAAGCCTTGGAATGAGTTTTGTATTTTGGGTTCTATAATAAAAGTGAAGCATTTAATTTATTTTTATTTTGCATGGTTTCTCCATTTAGCATTTGATTTTCATTGGAGATGGGGCCCAGGGCAACTTTTCTATGAGAAAGAAGAAATCTTCAATGTGGACTTTTTGTTTAGGTATTTCATCTTAACCAAGGAGATTCTAGGGAACTGACCTCTCATCAATTATACTGCCATGGATAATTCTTGTATTACCTATGCTAATGATAAACAGATTCTTAAAGTAAGGTATAACAGAGACACAGGATAATAGTTTTAAACATTGACTTTTTAATTGAATTTTAACTAAATGCAACTACTTTTCAATCCACATAATTTTAAATGTGACTATAGCTAGCTGCTGCTACTTCTAAGTGGAGGAAGTTGCTGCATGAGAAAGTGTTAATAGACAAAACAGGAAAAGTATAATACTTTTGTAGCTACTTCTCCCCATGTGATTAGATGTGATTCAGTTGCAAAATGAAGATTTATAAATCTCTTCACATAGAAAACTTAATTTTCGGAAATATTTCCGGGTACATTTTACCAAACAACCAGACCCAAGAATGAGCTGCTACCTCATGGCTTGTGGGGGGAGGGTGGCATTTGAGATTGACTCAAGTAAGCTGGTCACAGTCATGGTAGTGTGATAACTGGGGATGGATTTTGTTTTCAAGACAAATGTCAAAATAGCTAGGTTCTGGAAATGTGTATAAACACAAAGTGCTAAGAAATTCTACCCTTAAAGTCACATTTGAATAGGATAAAGCCCAAGGAAGTAATGAAATGGCATGGGAAGGGAGTTGAGGCATAGGCAGTCTCTGGGAATAGGAGTGGAACAGTAGGGACACTTTCTGGTACTGGTTGGGGAGGAATGGATGGGGTTGGGAATGGATGAACATGAATATGGGGGGCAGAGCAGAATGGCTATGAAAGTCTAAGGACTTGGTAGTCTTGAGTTTTCTACAATCATGTGTCAGGATGACCCAGTCTTTGGAATTTAAAATTACGTGGAAAAATTTGCAAGCAATCATTGAATTGTGGGAATTTTTGAGTTCACAAGAAAAGTTGACATTCCTTAAATCAGACAAAATAGTAACTTTTGAGGAAATTAAGCTGACAAGTTTAGCTTGCCAACTGTTGGCGTTAGGAAAGGTGACTGGTTTGCCATATGCAAAGATAGTTATACCCTCAATCTTCCCATCTCCACACTACCTTCACATTCAAAGATGCTGAAACTGCCTTATTTAATGAAAATTTGTTGGCTTTTCATGTCATCTTCAGGATACTCTTGCTTTAGTCACTTTGCAACTTGGACCCCTCAATCAATTCTCACTGTTTTTGAATTCCAAGGCTGCTCAGCTTCCTTGCCACTAAGGCCCCCTAAAGACTCATTTCCACCATTTGTCCCTATGGAGACTACACTGCTTTGATGAAATCCACTGCTAATTAATGAACTTTACCAACTTGTCTGAGAACTTTGATATTTTACAGAAAAAAATTTGTCCATTCACCGTGAGCTTTTTCCCCTCATTTTCTGTCACTTAACATTCCTTAACTTCTCTCTCAACCCTATCTCATGTAAGGTGGCCATACTCATCAAATTGAACTGGTTCAAGTGAGTATAGTTTATCCTGTCCTTTCATAAAACGTCTTTGTAATCCCCACTCTTGGTGTGTGCATATATATATATAATCTCCCTCTCTGTACTGCCTAAGAATAGGCCTATGTCCCCCCCAACCTGGAAAAAAAAAACTCACTTGATCCCTCCATCCCTGCTCTTATCTCTTAAGCCTTTGGTACCAAATTGCCCCCAAATCCATCTATGTTGGGACCTCTAACACCTTGCAATCTGCTTTCCTAACTATAAACTCTTGAAAGTTACTAATGATCTAGTTGACATGTCCAGTGACACTCAATACCATGAAAGGCTGAAGAGATCATCCTTTCATAGTATTGATTATGCTTTCAATATCTTTAAGGAGATGATCTGAATGCTCCCTAGTCTCTTTCATTTGATCTTCTGGATCATTGCTTCCATGGATTTAGTTACCATTTTTATGATGATGTTCCTCATCTACTTTTGATTCCCAGTCTCATCTCCAGATCCCTTTCAGAAATCTTGAAGTACATGTTCAAGAGACATCTTAAATTCTGTGTCCAAAAAGAATTTTTCTTCCCCCCCCAAACCCTCATCCCCTTCTTGCCTTTTACTTTGAGATCAGCCCCATCTTCCAACCTCTCACTCAGGTTGCCAACCTAGTAATCATCCTGGACTCTACTATCCTCCACCTCACTTATCCAAGCCATTGTCAAGACCTGCCCATTTTACCTTTACAACAATACCTGTATGCCCCCTTAGGTCCTTTGACATTGCCTCCTCTCTAGTGCAGATCCTCCTCACTTCATTCGTGGACTATTTCAATTACCTGTGAGTCAGCCAGCCTCAAGCCTTTGCACTCCAATCCACCATTACAGTGATTTTCCTAAACAGGTCAGATCAAGTTCCCCCTTCCCCACTCAGTTACAGTGTCTATTGTCTCCCCAAAATTCTGTTTGTTGTTTCAGTATATAGTTTTAAAAAATTATTTTTAACAGTATTTTATTTTTTAAAAAACATAGAAATGTTTTCAACATTGACTTTTTTAATATATTTTAAAAAATTTTTAATTTATTTAATTTTTAATTTAAAAATTTTTTTTTTATTTGCAAAACATATGTATGGGTAATTCTTCAACATTAACCCTTACAAAGCTTTGTTACAAATTCAACATTCACTTTTGCAAAAACTTATCTTCCAAATTTTTCTCCCTTTCTCCTTTCCTATCTCTCCCAGGCAGTAAACAGTCCGAAATAGGTTAAATATGTGCAATTCCAAGCATAATTCCATATTTGTCATGCTGTGCAAGAAAAAATCAGATCAAAAGGGAAAAAAAGCTCAAGCAAACTAAAACAAGAAAGGTGAAAATACTATGCTTTGATCTACATTTTGTCTTCATAGTTTTCTCTCTGGATGTGGACTGCACTTTAAGTCACAAGTCTTTTGAAATTACTTTGAATCACCTCATTGTTGAAAAGAGCCAAGTCCGTAAGTTGATCATCACATAATCTTGTTATTGTGTACAGTGTTGTCTTGGTTCTACTCGCATCACTCAGCATCAGTTCATGTAAGTTTTTCCTGAAATCAGCCTGTTTATTATTTCTTAAAAAACAATAATATTCCATTGCATTCATATGTGGCAACTTACTCAGCCATTTCCTATGGCTGATGAGCATCCATTCAGTTTCCAGTTTCTTGCCACTACAAAAAGGGTTTCAACCATTTTTGCACATGTGAGTCTTTCCTTTTATGTTTTCTTTGGGATACAGACCCAGCGGAGACTATTGAATCAAAGGGTATGTAATTTTATAGCCCTTCGGGCATAGTTTCAAATTGTTCTCATTTCACATTTCTACAACTTCAACAATGCATTCATGTCCCAGTTTTCCCATATGCATTCCAACATTTGTCATCTTAGCCTGAGAGGAGTGAAGTACTTTAGAGTTGTCTCAATTTGCATTTCTTCTTCTTCTTATTATTATTTTTTTTTCTTTTTGCTGAGGCAATTGGGGTTAAGTGACTTGCCCAGGGTCACACAGCTAGGGAATGTTAAGTGTCTGAGACCATATTTGAACTCAGGTCTTCCTGACTTCAGGGCTGGTGCTCTATCCACTGAGCCACCTAGCTGCCCTCAATTTGCATTTCTTTAGTCAATAGTGATTTAGAGCATTTTTTTCATGACTAGAAAAGGCTTTAATTTCTTTATCTGAAAATTGTTTATTTCCTTTGATCATTTATCAATGGGGAAGGGCTTGTATTGTTGTAAATTTGAATCAATTCTCTCTGTAGTTTAGAAATGAGTCCCTTATCAGAAACACTGGCTGTAAAAATCTCCTCACCAACTTTCGGCTTTATTTTTAATCTTGACTGTATTGGTTTTGTTTGTGCAAAACCTTTTTAATTTTAATGTAATCAAAATTAGCCCTTTTGTGTTTCATAGTGTTCTCTAATTCTTCTTTAGCCATAAATTTCTCCCTTCTCCACAAATCTGACATAAACTATCTCTTGTTTTCCTAATTTGCTTATAGTATCAACCCTTATGTAGGGTTGATGTAGATCATTTCTATATTATCTTGGTATAAGGTGTTAGATGTTAGTAAATGCCTAGTTTCTGCCATATTGTTTTCCAGTTTTCCCAGCAATTTTGGGTTCTTATCCCAGAAGCTAATGTCTTTAGGTTTATCAAACACTGGATTAATATAGCCATTGACTATTTTGTCTCGTGAACCTAACTTATTTCACTGATTGACTACTCTATTTCTTAGTACCAAATGTTTTTGATGACTGCTGCTTTATAATATACTTTTAGGTCTAGTTACAGCTAGGCCACCTTCTGTTGCATTTTATTTTTCATTAATTTCCTTGAAATTCTTTAAGGGCAAAAATTTGAAGGGACAAGCAAATCTTATTTTTAGCAAGAGACCTTTCTATTGTTCAAGGGAAATTCACTTAATTTGTTCATCTTTCCTCTCCCAGGGGAGAAGGAGTTTGGTGTTTACTGCAGTATTGTGATTGTTTTTAAAGGACCACATTCAGCTATTTGAAACAGAAGAAATATGAATATATTTAAATAGCCCAGTAAATTCTTTTATCTTTTTCTGGACATTTAGCCATAGAACTTCCTTTAATTTTTCTTTCTAAATTCCATAACTTATTGAAACAATTTTTCTAGCTCAGTTACCTCAAAGTTCAAAGCCACTATATTAAGGACAATAGAGCTATACAAAGAAAGGATTACTGCCTTCAGTTACTACCTGTGGAGGTAATCTGCCATGTTCAGGAAATGGTTGCATACTTAACTAGAATTATAAAAAAGTTTTATATCAAAGTATATAGAGTCAGTTTTCAGAGGACATGTATATGAAAGAAACCAATGGAAGATCTACTTTGGGCTGTAGACCAGGCCCAGTTAGTCACTAAAATTCAACCAACTTTTTTAAACTCAGATCTAAAACATTACTATAAATTAGGTGGGCTGTAAAGAATAAAGCAAAGTACTTACCACAACTTGCTTATACCAAGGGAATTTTAAGGCAAGTGCACAAACATTATATGTGGTGGTGTTGTTTTTCCTAGAGGGTGATGTCTTGATTTTTGACTGAATTGGATTTAAACGAGGCAGTTTTGCACAAAGTCAACAGCCTTATTCAAATCCAGTGGTGAGAAAAAAATCAGGATGATGAGATGGAATGGATGACTCCGGGATCTTCTCTGTCTGACCAAGAGTTGTACCTAGGTCATGGCACAAATTGTTCTCACTGTCCATTCTGCCTGGAGGCAGCTGGTGGGGAGTCTTCACATGGTTGAGGGAGACAGCCCCTCACTCACTGATGGATTTGAGGCCTGTTGGCTACCTTCAACTATAGCCCATCTACCAGGGGTGACTATTGTGCAAGCTACAGCTTCTTGGAGCCACAGATGAGAACTGGGTAATGGATTGAACATCAAAGGTCTATGAACAGCACATGAAAAGGGCTCATATGCCTTCACACTAAGGGAACTAGTCCTAAATACCCCATATACTCCATTATCTCACATAAAAAAGCTTTTACAAAGGAGGGGGAGATGTGGGTGGTAGTGGTGGGTAACACTTGATTGTTGGATTTGGCTCCAAGATTTAGTATATTCAGTTGGCTTAGAACTCTGTCTTACCCTATAATAGGATGGAAGGGGAATAAGAGAAAGGAAAGGGATAATAGAAAAGAGTGGATTTGGGGAGGTGGTGGTCAGAAGCAAAACACCTGAGAAAGGATGGTGAAAAGATAAAAAAGGGAGGAAAAGCATACCTGTGAATATGAATGGGATGGGCTTACCCATAAAATAGGAGTAGGTAGCAATCACAAATTAAAAACCAGAATCTTATAATATGTAATTTATAAGAAACACACTTGAAGTAGAGAGACATGGGTTAAAAGTAAAGGGCTAGTGACCCTGGGCAAGTCACTTAACCCCAATTGCCTCAGCCAAAAGCAAAAAAAAAAAAAAAAAAAAGTAAAGGGCTAAAGGAGAATTTATTATTTCAACTGAAATTTAAAAAAAAACGGGTAGAAATCATGATCTTAGACAAAAGTCTAATTTAGAAAGATGAGAAAGGAAATTATATTTTGCTAAAAGATATGATAGACCATAAAGTAATATCAATACTAAACAATATGCACCAAATGGCATAGCATCCAAATTTTTTTTTTGTTTTTTTTTTAGCATCCAAATTATTATTTTTTTTTTTTTTGCTTTTTGCTGAGGCAATTGAGGTTAAGTGACTTGCCCAGGGTCACACAGCTAGGGAATGTTATGTGTCTGAGACCAGATTTGAACTCAGGTCTCCTGACTTCAGGGCTGGTGCTCTATCCACTGCGCCACCTAGCTGCCCCAAGCATCCAAATTTTTAAAGGAAAAGCTAAATCAATCACAGAAGAAAATAGTAAAACTGTAGTAGGGGGCCCCAAATGGTCCATTTCAGAACTAGATATATTTAAGTAAGAAGTAAACAGGAGGTAAAAGAAATGAATAGAATTTTAGAAAAGTTAGATGTTATAGAACTCTGGAGGAAATTGAATAAGAATAGAAAGGAATATATCTTTTTCTCAGATTATTATGCTCATTTCCTTTTGTGTATTGTGTGCCTGATTTATTTCACTAATCCACCGTACTATTTCTTACGTAGTACCAGATTCGTTTGATGATTATTGTTTTATAATACAATCTGAAATCTGGTACTGGTAGGCCACCCTTCACATTTTTTTTTTTCCATTAATTCCCTTAATATTCTTGAACTTTTGTTCTTCCAGATATATTTCGTTATCATTTTTTCTGTTCTATATAAAATAATTTTTGGTAGTTTGATTGGTATGGCACAGAATAAGTAAATTAATTTATTTTTATTTATTTTAACTTGCTTAATTTTTATTACCTTGTCTTGACCTATCCATGAGAGGTGGGTAGTTAGCAGAGTGGAAAGAGTGCCAGCCTTAGAATCAGCAAAATTCATCTTCTTAAGTTTAAATCTAGTTTCAGACACT
>JAJPUD010000378.1:680375-698507 GCA_023553655.1 Myrmecobius fasciatus | reverse complement strand
TGATGGGCATCCCTTCAGTTTCCAGTTTCTAGCCACTACAAAAAGGGCTGCCACAAACATTCTTGCACATGTGGGTCCCTTTCCCTCCTCTAAGATCTCTTTGGGATATAGGCCCAGTAGAAACACTGCTGGGTCAAAGGGTATGCACAGTTTGACAACTTTTTGAGCATAGCTCCAAATTGCTCTCCAGAATGGTTGGATCCGTTCACAGTTTCACCAACAATGTATTAGTGTCCCAGTTTTCCCACATCCCCTCCAACATTCATCGTTATCTTTTCCTGTCATTTTAGCCAATCTGACAGGGGTGTAGTGGTACCTCAGAGTTGTCTTAATTTGCATTTCTCTGATCAATAGTGATTTGGAGCAACTTTTCATATGACTAGAGATGGTTTTAATTTCATCATCTGAAAATTGTCTGTTCATATCCCTTGACCACTTATCTATTGAAGAGTGGCTTGAATTCTTATATAAATGAGACAATTCTCTATATATTTTAGAAATGAGGCCTTTATCAGAACCATTAAATGTAAAGATGATTTCCCAATTAGATGCTTCCCTGCTAATCTTGTCTGCATTTGTTTTGTTTGTACAGAAACTTTTTAACTTAATATAGTCAAAATTATCCATCTGGTGTTCAATTAGGAGTTCCAAGTCTTCTTTGGACATAAATTTGTTCCATCTCCACAGGTCTGAGAGATAAACTATATTACGTTCCTCTAACTTGCTTACAAAGTCCCTCTTTATATCTAGATCATGAACCCATTTAGATCTTATCTTGGTATGTGGTGTTAGGTATGGGTCAAGCCCTAATTTCTTCCACACTAGTTTCCAATTTTCCCAGCAGTTTTTGCCAAATAGAGAGTATTTATCCCAAAAGCTGTGGTCTTTGGGTTTATCGAACACTAGATTGTTAAGGTTAATGCCTAGGTTGTCCTGATAACCTATCCTGTGCCACTGATCCACTGCTCTATTTCTTATCCAGTACCAAACGGTTTTGATGACCGCTGCTTTATAATATAGTTTTAGATGATCCTCATTTTTTAAAATTAGCTGGAGAAGGAGATATTTTCTCCCATTTACATGTAAAAACAATTTTTAAACATTCATTTTTAAAACTTCCAAATTTTCTCCCTTCTCCACTTCCCCTCATTGAGAAGACAAACAATTCAATACAGATTACATATGTGTAGTCATGTAAAATATTTTCTTTTTTTTGCTGAGGCAATTGGGGTTAAGTGACTTGCCCAGGGTCACACAGCTAGGAAGTGTTAAGTGTCTGAGACCAGATTTGAACTCAGGTCCCCCTGACTTCAGGGTTAGTGCTCTATCCACTGCACCACCTAGCTGCTCTGAGGTAAAACATTTTTGTAATGGTCATGTTGTGAAAGAAAACATAGACCAAAACCCCCGCAAAAACTTTCAAGAAAAATAAAGTGAAAAAATATGCTTCTATATTTTAACATGTCTAGTAAATATTGGTTTACTTGCCATCTAGGAGAGGGGGTCGGGGGAAGGAGGGGAAAATTTGGATGTTTTGAAAAGAAAAAGTTTTAATTAAAAAAAGAAAAAATATGCTTCAGACACAATCAGTTTTTCTGAGTATGGATAGTATTTTTATAATAAGTCCTTCAGAGTCTTATAGCTAAGTCATTCACAACTGATCATTTCATACTATCGCTGTTAACTTTATACCTGGTACATTTTGTTTTGCATCAGCTCTTGGAAGTTTTTTCAGATTTTTCTGAGAATATCCTGCTCATCATTTCTCATAGCACAATAATATTCCATCACAACCACATAACATGATTTGTTCAGTTATTCCCCCCATTGGTGGACATCTCAATTTACAATTTTTTGCTCCCAGAAAAGTTACCATAAATATTTTTATGTATTGGTTTTTTTTCCTTTTTAAAAAATCTCTTGGGATACAGACCTACTAGTAGTATTGCTAGTTTAAAGGGTATGCATGGTTTTATAGCATTTTGGACAGTTCCAAATTACTCTATAGAATGGTTGAATCAGTTCACAACTTTACCAGCAGAGCATTAATATCTCATTTTTTTCTACACACTCTCCACCATTTGTCATTTTCCTTTTCTGTTTTATTAGCCAATCAATAGGTATGAGGTAGTACCTCAGAATTGTTTGAATTTACATTTCTCCAATCAATAGTGAGTTAGCATTTTTTTTCTAATATGCTTATAACTTTGATTACTTCATCTAAAAACTGTTCAAGACAATTTTCAGATGAAGAAATTAAAACTATTTCTAATCATATGAAAAGATGCTCTAAATCACTATTGATCAGGGAAATGCAAATTAAATAATACAACTCTGAGATACCATTACATACCTCTGAGATTGGCTAAGATGACAGGAAAAAATAATGCTGAATGTTGGAGGGGATGTTGGAAAACTGGGACATTGATGCATTGTTGGTGGAACTGTGAATGAATCCAACCATTCTGGAGAGCAATCTGGAACTATGCTCAAAAAGTTATCAAACTGTGCATACCCTTTGACCCAGCAGTGTTTCTATTGGGCCTATATCCCAAAGAGATCTTAAAGGAGGGAAAGGGACCCACATGTGCAAAAATGTTTGTGGCAGCCTTTTTTCTAGTGGCTAGAAAGTGGAAACTGAATGGATGCCCATCAGTTGGAGAATGGCTGAATAAATTATGGTATATGAATGTTATGGAATATTATTGTTCTGTAAGAAACGACCAGCAGGACGATTTCAGAGAGGCCTGGAGAGACTTGCATGAACTGATGCTGAGTGAAACGAGCAGAACCAGGAGATCATTATACATGGCAACAAGATTATATGATGATCCATTCTGATGGACATGATTCTCTTCAACAATTAGATATTTCAAACCAGTTCCAGTTGTTCAGTGATGAAGAAAGCCATATACAGCCAGAGAGAGAACTGTGGGAACTGAATGTGGATCACAACATAGCATTCTCACTCTTTTTGATGTTTGCTTACGTTTTGTTTTCTTGCTCATTTACTTTCCTTTTTGATCTGATTTTTCTTGTACAGCAAGAGAATTGCATAAATATGTTTACATATATTGAATTTAACATATATTTTAACATGTATAACATATTGGATTGCTTGCCATCTGGGGAGGGGTGTGGGGGAAGGAAGAGAAAATCTGAAACACAAGGCTATTCAAGGATCAATGTTGTCAAATTATCCATGCATGTTTTGAAAATAAAAAGCTTTAAGAAAAAATATTAATATCTTTTTGATCATTTATCAAATGGGAAATAGTTTTTATTTTTATGGATTTGACTCAACAAAAGTAGATAAATGAGACCTTTATCAGAGAAACTTGCTTCAAAGTTTTTTTTCACAGTTACTGTTACTATTTCACCCCATCCTATTTCCTTCCTCCCCTATTTATTCTATTGTCTCTTCTTTTACTTTACCCCTTAAAAGCATTTGCTTCTGACTACTCCCTTCTCCAATGTGTCCTGCTTCTAACATCACCCCTGACTTCTGTTGTCTCCTTCCCTTTCTACTTTTTTGTAGGGTAAGATAGATTTGTATACCCAACTGAGTGTGCATATGTGTATGTTGAACCAGTTCTGATGAGAGTAAGGTTCACTCACTACTCCTTCCTTCCTTCCTTCCTTCATTTTAAAAGCTTTTTCTCTTCTCTTTTATATGAGATATTTTGCCCCATTCTACCTTGACTTTTTCCTTTCTCCTATCACATTACTCTCTCACTCTTTAATTTTATTTTTTAAAAAATCATTCCTTCACTATGCTCAAAAAGTTATCAAACTGTGCATACTCTTTGACCCAGCAGTGTCCCAAAGAGATCTTAAAGGAAGGAAAGGGACCCACATGTGCAAGAATGTTTGTGGCAGCCCTTTCTGTAGTGGCTAGAAACTGGGAACTGAGTGGATGCCCATCAATTAGAGAGTGGCTGAATAAATTATGGTATATGAATGTTATGGAATATTATTGTTCTGTAAGAAACGACCAGCAGGACGATTTCAGAGAGGCCTGGAGAGACTTGCATGAACTGATGCTGAGTGAAATGAGCAGAACCAGGAGATCATTATACACGGCAACAAGAAGACTATATGATGATCAATTCTGATGGACGTGGCTCTCTTCAATAATGAAATATTTCTAACCAATTCCAATTGTTCAGTGATGAAGAAAGTAATATACACCAGGGAGAGGTCTGTGGGATCTGAGGGTGGGCCGCAACATAGCATTTTCACTCTTTCTGTTGTTACTTGCATTTTGTTTTCTTTCTCAAGTTTTTAGTTTTTCTTCTTGATCCGATTTTTCTTGTGCAGCAAGATAACTGTATAAATATGTATACATATATTGGATTTAACATATATTTTAACATATTAACATGTATTGGACTACCTGACATCTAGGGAAGGGAGTGGGAGGAAGGAGGGGAAAATTTGGAACAGGTTTTGCAAGAGTCATTGTTGAAAAATTACCTATACATATGTTTTGTAAATTAAAAGCTTTAATAAAATTTTAAAAAAATCATTCCTTCACATTCAATTCACACCTTTGCACTCTATATATACTACCTACCCTAAAAATGAGAAAGTTCTTATGAATTACAAATATCATCTTCTCATTAAATTCCTTATGATTTTCCTTTCCTGTTTATTTTTTTTTATATTTCTCTTGAATCTTGTATTTGAAAATCAGTTTTTCTATTCAGCTCCGGTTTTTTTTCCATCAAGAATGCTTGAAAGTTTTCTATTTCATGTGATATCCATTTTTACCCCCTGAAGAATTATACTCAGCTTTGCTGGAAAGATAATTTTTTGGTTGTAATCCTAATTCCTTTGCCCTCTGGAGCATCATATTCCCACCTCTTGATCCTTTAATGTAGAAGCTACTAAATCTTGTGTGATTCTGACTGATTCTACTGTGCTTGAATTCTTTCTTTCTGACCACTTACAATATTTTCATCTTGTCCTGAGAACTTTGAAATTTGACTATAATATTCTTGGGAATTTTCAGTTTGGGATCTTTTTTAGGAAGTGATTGGTGTATTCTTTTTTTGTTTGTTATCTTTTATTGTTTTATTTTTTCTGGTTATGTATATTAACTTTTTAAATACACTTTTTTCTTTTTTTAAAATTAAAACTTTTTATTTGCAAAACGTATGTATGGGTAATTCTTCAACATTGACCCTTACAAAGCTTTCTGTTACAAATTTTTCCCTCCTAGTCCCCACCCCTCCCCTAGATGACAGGAAATCCACTACGTTAATTATGTTAAAATTCTTGAAAAATCGAATATATGTATACATATTTCCACACTTATCTTACTGTGTAAAAAAAATCATGTCTACAAGAAAAAAAATCTGAGAAATGAAACACAATGCAAGCAAACCAATAGAGATCATGAAAATGTTGTGTTGTGGTCCACATTTCACATCCCTCTCTCTGGGTGTATATGGCTTTCTTCACTGACCAATTGGAAGTGGTTTGAAGCATTTCATTGTTGAAGAGAGTCATGTCCATTAGAATTGATCGTCATATAGTCTTGTTGTTGCCGTGTACAATGATCTCCTGGTTCTTCTCACTTCACTCAGCATCAGTTCATGTAAGTCTCTCCAGACCTCTCTGAAATCATCCTGCTGGTCATTTCTTACAGAACAATAATATTCCATAACATTCATATACCATAATTCAGCCATTCTCCAATTGATGGGCATCCACTCAGTTTCCAATTTCTAGCCACTACAAAAAGGGATGCCACAAACATTCTTGCACATGTGGGTCCCTTTCCCTCCTCTAAGATCTCTTTGGGATATAGGCCCAATAGAAACACTGCTGGGTCAAAGGATATGCACAGTTTGACAACTTTTTGAGCATAGCTCCAAATTGCTCTCCAGAATGGTTGGATCCGTTCACAGTTTCACCAACAATGTATTAGTGTCCCAGTTTTCCCACATCCCCTCCAACATTCATCGTTATCTTTTCCTGTCATTTTAGCCAATTTGACAGGTGTGTAGTGGTACCTCAGAGTTGTCTTAATTTGCATTTCTCTGATCAATAATGATTTGGAGCAACTTTTCATATGACTAGAGATGGTTTTAATTTCATCATCTGAAAATTGTCTGTTCATATCCCTTGACCACTTATCTATTGAAGAGTGGCTTGAATTCTTACATATATATGAGACAATTCTCTATATATTTTAGAAATGAGGCCTTTATCAGAACCCTTAAATGTAAAGATGATTTCCCAATTTATTGCTTCCCTCCTAATCTTGTCTGCATTAGTTTTGTTTGTACAGAAACTTTTTAACTTAATGTAGTCAAAATTATCTATCTGGTATTCAATTAAGAGTTCCAGTTCTTCTTTGGACACAAATTTATTCCATCTCCACAGGTCTGAGAGGTAAACTATCCTATGTTCCTCTAATTTGCTTATAATATCACTCTTTATATCTAGATTGTGAACCCATTTAGATCTTATCTTGGTATGTGGTGTTAGGTGTGGGTCAAGCCCTAGTTTCTTCCATACTAGCTTCCAATTTTCCCAGCAGTTTTTGTGAAATGGTGAGTACTTATCCCAAAATCTGGGGTCTTTGGGTTTATCAAACACTAAATTGCTATAGTTATTGCCTAGTTTGTCCTGTGATTCTATCCTATGCCACTGATCGACTTCTCTATTTCTCAGCCAGTACCAAATGGTTTTGATGACCGCTGCTTTATAATATAGTTTTAGATCTGGTACAGTAAGGCCACCTTCATCTGCTTTTTTTTCATTAATCCCCTTGAAATCCTTGACCTTTTGTTCTTCCAAATGAACTTTGCTACTATTTTTTCTAGATCTATAAAATAATTTGGGAGTTTGATTGGTATGGCACTAAATAAGTAAATTAATTTAGGTAGTATTATCATTTTTATTATATTTGCTCGGCCTACCCATGAGCACTTGATTTTTTTCCAATTGACTAGGTCTGATTTTATTTGTGTGGAGAGTGTTTTGTAGTTTAGTTCATATAGTTTCTGACTTTTCCTTGGCAGATAGATTCCCAAATATTTTATCCTATCATCTGCTATTTGGAATGGAATTTCTTTTTGTATGTCTTGCTGCTGAACTTTGTTGGTAATATATAAAAATGCTGCTGATTTATGTGGATTAATTTTGAATCCTGCAACTTTGCTAAAGTTGTGAATTGTTTCTAGCAATTTTTTAGTTGAGTCTCTAGGGTTCTCTAAGTATACCATCATGCCATCTGCAAAGAGTGATAATTTGGTTTCCTCATTACCTACTCTGATTCCTTTTATCTCTTTTTCTTCTCTTATTGCCAAAGCTAACATTTCTAATACAATATTAAATAGTAATGGTGACAGTGGGCAGGCTTGTTTCACTCCTGATCTTATTGAGAATGGTTTTAGTTTGTCTCCATTACATATGATGCTTGCTGATGGTTTTAAGTAGATACTACTAATCATTTTAAGGAAAAGCCCATTTATTCCTATACTCTCTAGTGTTTTTAATAGTGTTGGATTTTATCAAATGCTTTTTCTGCATCTATTGAGATAATCATATGGTTTTTGTTAGTTTGGTTATTAATATAATTGATTATGCTGATAGTTTTCCTAATATTGAACCAGCCCTGCATTCCTGGTATAAATCCTACTTGGTCATAGTGTATTATTCTAGGGATGACTTTCTGTAATCTAAATACACATTTCTTTATGAATCATGTTGTGAGAGAAAAACAAGAACAAAAGGGAAAAATCACGAGAGAGGAAAAATAAAAATAAAAAAGAAGTGAACACAGCATGTGTTGATTTATATTCAATATCCATAATTCTCTTTCTGAAGGCAGATGGCATTTTCCATCCAAAGTTTATTGGGACTATCTTGAATCACTGAACCACTGAGAAGAACCAAGTCTTTCATAGTTGACCATCACACAATCTTGCTGTACAATGTATTCCTGGTTCTGCTTGTTTCCCTCAGCATCAGTTCATGTAAATCTAAAATCAGCCTCTTCATTTTTTATAGAACAATAATATTCCATTACCTTCATGTACCATAATTTATTCAGCTATCCCCCAATTGATCGGCATCTACTCATTTTCCAATTTTTTGCTATCACAAAAAGCTGCTACAAACATTTTTACACATGTGGGTCCTTTTTCTACTTTTATGATTTCCTTGGGATATAGATCCCAGTAGTGATACTATTGGGGCAAAGGGTATGCACTGTTTTATAGTCTTTTGGGTATAGTTCCAAATTTTTCTCTGGAATGGTTGGATCATTTCACAATTCAACCAATAATGCATTAGTGTCCCAGTTTTTTTCTGCTCCCCTTCCCTCCAACATTTATCATTGTCTTTTTCTGTCATCTTAACCAATCTGAGAGGCATGAGGTGGTACCTTAGAGTTGTTTTGATTTGTATTTCTCTAATCAATAGTGATTTAGAGCATTTTTTCATATGACTATAGATGACTTTAATATTGTCATCTGAAAATTGTTTATTTTCTTTGACCATTTATCAACTGGAGAATGCCTTGTATTCTTATAAATTTGACACCGTTCCTTATATATTTTAGAACTGATGCATTCCATTTCTGTTTTACCCTCTGGTTTTAGAATATCAGGACAGTTTTCCTTGATAATTTCTTGAAATATCTAGGCTCTTCTTTTGGATCATGGCTTTCAGATAGTCCAATAATTTTTAAATTATCTCTTCTGAACCTATTTTCCATGTCAGTTGTTTTTCTAATAAGATATTTCACATTGTCTTCTATTTTTTATTCTTTTGTTTTTATTTTATAGTTTCTCAATTTTTTTTCAAAAAATCACTAGCTCCTGAAGTCAGGAGGACCTGAGTTCAAATCTGGTCTCAACACTTAACGTTCCCTAGCTGTGTGACCCTGGGCACATCACTTAACCTCAATTGCCTCAGCAAAAAAGCAAAGAAAAAAAAAGTCATTAGCTTTCATTTCAAATTTTTAAGAAATTTTTTTCAAATAATGGTTTTTATTTTTCAAAATACGTGTAATGCAAAGATAGTTTTCAACATTCACCCTTGCAAAACCTTGTATTCCAAATTTTTCTTCCTCCCTCTGTACTTCCCCCTCCACTAGATAGCAAATAATCTAATATAGGTTATGTATGTGCAGGAATAATTTTCTTCAATGAGCCTTTGTATCTCCTTTTTCATTTGACCAAGTCTATAAGGATTTTTTTTCCTTTAGTGAATTTTTGTACTTCTCTTCCCATTTGACCAATTCTGCTTTTTAAGGCATTCTTCTCATCTGCTTTTTGCACTCCTTTACCATTTGGCTTCATCTGCTTTTTAAGATGTTATTTTCTTCTTTATTTTTTTGTGTCTCCTTTACCAAGCTGTTTTCTTTATTTTTCATGATTTTCCTGCATCACTCTCATTTCTTTTCCCAATTTTTCCTCTACCTCTCTTAGATGAGTTTCAAAACCCATTTTGAGCTCTTCCAGGTCTTGAGACCAATTCATATTTTTGGATGTAGGAATTTTGATTATGTTAACTTCTGAGTGTATGTTGTGATTTTCCTCTTCACCCTAGTAACTTTCTATGATTTGTTCATTTTTTCAGCTTCTTACTTGACTTTAACTCTTTGTTAAAAGGCTCTGCTTCCAGAGTGGAGGGCACACTGTCCTAACTTCAGGAGTTTTGTGCAGCTGTTTTCAGAGATGCTTCTAATATCTGTAAATTTTCAATTCTTCCAAGGTGGTATGATCTAAGAAGAGGTGTTTACTATTCTTCTGGTCTGTGCTCTGGTCTGTGAGGGACCATATGCACTTTTTTCTGTCCTGGAATTGTGAAAAAAGCCCCAATTTTCCTGCAGCTGCAAGCTCAGATGTGCTACTGCTCCTCCATGTCCTGGGACTGCCCTTCAGTCCCAGGATCGGAATATGGGTCAAGCAACACAGTCCTGCCTCAGTACTAGCAAGGAGACCCCCGTAATCTCCTTTTGATCAGTAGTTCAACTCCGGTAGGGTCTGGACTGAGAGCTCCTGAAACAATCACTGCTACTTCTGGTTCAGTCACCCTGAGGCCTACTAGTTTACTGGGGCTAGGGCTAGGCTGACATGGCCTGTGCTTAATTGTGTTTCAGCTTTCCCTGCTGACCTCCAACAGGGCCTGCTCTTGGTTTGCCAGGATCTGGTTTATACTGGGGAAGCCTGTGCCAAATTATCCTCTGCTCTCACCCTGATGCAATAGATCTTTCCTGCTACTCTTCTAAATTGTCTTGGTCTGGAACATTGTTTCGCTTTGTCTTTTTGTGGGTTTTTCCACTTTAGAATTTGTTTAGAGTTATTGTTTAAAGGTATTTGGAGAGTTTTGGGGAAGAGTCCGAAGTTTATTTTTAATGAAATTTCTCTTTATTTCTCTTGCTGCTGAATTTTGTTGCTAATAGTGATGAGAGATCACTTTTAATAAAAATTGTAGGAAAAGGTTTCTTAGAAAAAGGAGAGGCATTCAAGTCAAAAAGACTGGGTGGAGAATGGGAGAGATAAAGCCAGAGAGACAAGAAAATAGGGGGTCTATTTGAATTGCTTTTTATTGTGAGATAAAACTCAAAAAGATAGTTTGGGACTAGATTGTAGAGGGCCTTGATTGTTGTGCTAATTATGTTGATTTTGTATTTGGATATTGGGAAGCCACTGAACTTTCTTAAGCACGGGCATTGCATTAAAGCTATATTTTAAGAAGAAATGTTTTGGTGGTGGTGGGAGGGATTGATTGGAGAGTAGTCAATAGGTAGAGGCCAGCAGTGGGTGATAGTTTATGAGACAGTAATAATGGCAAGACCAGTCACAGTGGGGATTTAATGAGAGAAATCTGAGAGACTGGAGATGTAGAAGGGAGAGATTTGATTAAATTGGATGTGGGTAGATAAATAAAGATAATTTTCAAAAATCATTCCAAGATTTCAATCAATGCTGGAAATTTTGGTGCAAAAATAGGATGAATAGATTTGTATGAGACGATGAATTTTTTATATAGTGTTTGAGTTGCTAGGGGATGTTCAGCTAGAGATATCTACAAGGTAGTTAGAATGTGGGCCTGAAACTTAGATGTTAGCATTATCTATGCTCAGTGCAGAAAGGAAGGCAAGAACCAGAGGATTTTAAAATTATTAATATTATATTTCATTTTTCTCCTATTACAGGTTAAGACAAATTTTTTAAACATTTAAAAAAAGATTTGAGTTCCAAATTCTATCCTTTCCTCCCTTCCCTCCTCCTTTCTTAAGAAAGCAGATCAGAGGTTTTAAGATTTTTTTGTACTTAGGGGATGATAACTGATATAGTCTAGTCAGCTGCTAAATGTCATTGCTTCTGCTTCTCTGTCTATTATCCCTTCCACCTTCATTGCTACCCCCAGTTATCTTTCATCAGTCCCTTTTGCCTCTAGGTAAGATCAACATTCAGTAAAAACTTTTCATTGTGCACTTGAAGATCTTCCACAATCTGGCTCCAGTGGAACTTTACAGTCTTGTTTTTTAATTCCTTTTTATGCATAACTTCTAATCAAACTGGCTTGCCAATTGTTGTTTGTAGATTTCTGCCTCTCTCTATTTGCAAATGTGGTTGACCATAACTGGAACCTGAGCAAACTCCCATTTTTAAAGCACAGCTCAAACCATTGGCTTACAGGAGATCTGAAGTGATGTTCCTAGTGGTTAGAATTCTCTCCTTGAAATCATGATATAATCACTCCAGTTGAATGTAAGTTCCTTGAGGGCAAGGACTTTCTGTATCTCCATTGCCTAAAATATAGGCATATTAGTAAATACTCATTGAATTAATTGACCTTCAGGGCTCTCTACCATTTGTCACCACCTTACCTCTACAACCTTATCTCACGCTACTCTCCTTCATCTAACCTTCTTTCCTGGAAAGACCAGATACTTTCCTTCCTTTCTTTGAAGCTGCCTGTATTTTCCTGTTTCATCCTTCCTTATACCATTCTGAATGGCTTGAATAGCTTTCTCTCTTATCTCTGTTAGAATCTTACTCTTACAGCTAGATTCAGACTAATACTTTTCTTAGAAGACTAATTGTTTATTGAGCACTGTAAATGCTCAGAAGTAAACATCTGAGAGGCTAATCTACCATATATACTAAATGCTCATTGATTTCTTTTGGAAATTTCCATTATTTTTATACCCCAAAGAATAACATCTGCCTTTTCAAAGTGACAATTCTTACTAATCAGTTATTTCTCTGAAACTGAAAAAAACACAACCCAAACTCCTCAGAATATAATTTTTCTCCTCAGATATTAATCTGCTATGCATCTAGCTAACCTAAATGAGAAAATTTAATGTTTTGAACAGTTGTATGGCCAGAGAGATGTAGGAAGCCTTCTAAATTATTTTTATTTTGGGGAAGAGATTTTAAAATTGGCATTAAAGTTAAGGAATGTAATACTATTATCAAAAATTTTTATTGATATTAGCAATCATTTAAAAGGGCAGCTGGGTATGCATGAAGCAAATGCCAGGCTTGGAGTCAGAAAGTCTCATTTTTATGAGTTCAATTTATATGAGATGATGATTTTTTTATAGTGTTTGAGTTGCTAAGGGATGTACAGTTAGAGCTATCTACAAGATAGTTAGAATGTGGGCCTGAAACTTAAATGTTAGCATTATCTATCCTCTGTACAGAAAGGAAGGCAAGAATCAAAGGGTCCTTATTAGCTCTGTGACCTTACACCAGTCACTTAACCCTATTTGTCTAAGTTTCCTTAACTGTAAAGTATACTAGAGAAGGCAATGGCTAACCATTCTAGTATCTTTGCCAAGAAAATCCCAAAATAGGGTCATGAAGAGTCAGACATGACTGAAAAACTCCTAAATAACAAATCATTGAAAACATTTCTGCTTGCTTCTGACTGACTTCTCAGACAGTTAAAGAATTCTTTGTTAGCTCACAAATATCATGAAACAGTTTTTAGGGGGAGTGATCCTCAAATTTTCATTCATTTATTTAAAAATTTTCTCCAATATAAATTTATTTCATCAAATATTTCCAATTACATGTAAATTTTTTAACATTAATTTAAAAAATATTTGAATTTCAAATTTTTTCCTTTTGTCTCTCCCCATCCCTTTCTTGAGAAGGCAAGGAATTTAATGTTGATAAGCCATGTAAATCATGCAAAACATATTTCAATATTAGCCAGGTTGCAGAAGAAAACACAAACAAAAAAATCTCCAAGAAAAATAAAGTTTAAAAAAAAAGTCTGCTTTAAATCAAATTCAGAGTTTATCAATTCTTTCTTTGGAAGTGGATAGCATTTTTCATCATAAATCTTTTGGAATTGTCTTGGATCTTTTTTTTTTTAAGTTTATTTGTTTATTTATTTTTTATTAAAGTTTTTTATTTTCAAAACATATGCATGAATAATTTTTCAACATTGAACCTTGCAAAACCTTGTGTTCCAAAATTTTCTCCCTTCTCCCCACTCCCTTTCCTAGATGGCAAATAATCCAATATACATTAAACATGTGCAATTCTTCTATATGTATTTCTACAATTATTGTTCTGCATAAGAAAAATCAGATCAAAAAGCAAAAAAATGAGAAGGAAAACAAAATACAAACAACCAAAAACAAAAAGAGTGAAAATACTGTGTTGTGATTGGATCATTTTCTTGGTCAGAGTAACTAAATCTTTCACAATTAATTATCCTTATAATACTATGTGCAATATTCTGTGCATATGATACTATACACAATACTCATTTCACTTTGTATGCATTCATATAAGTCCAGATTTTTCTGAAAGCATCTTGCTTGTCATTTCTTAGAGCATGATAGTATCCCACCATTATTATTTATTCAACCATTCCCCAACTAATGGGCATCCCCTTGATTTCCAATAATTTGTCATCACAATAAAGAGCTGCTAGAAATATTTTTTCTACAAATGGATCTTTTTTCTTTTCTTTGATCTCATTGGAACATAGACCAGTAGTGGTATTACTGGTACAAAAGATAGATACAATTTTATAATCCTATGGCTATAATTCATAATTCCAGAAGAATTAGAACAATTCATGACTCCACCAAAAGTATATTAGTGTCCCTGTTTTTCCACATTCCCTTAAGCATTTGTCATTTTCCTTTTCTGTGATGTTAACCCACCTTATAGTGTGAGGTTATATCTCAGTTATTTTAATTTGCATTTCTTTAAAAAGTAGTGATTTGGAGCACTTTTTTCATATGACCATTGATAACTAATTTCTTCTTTTGAAAACTGCCTTTTTATCTCCTTTCACCATTTATGAATTGGGGAATGACTTTTATTTATTTTTAAAATAAATTTGACTCAATTTTCTTTATACTTGAGAAAAAAGCTTTTATCAATTTGCTGTAAAATTTCCCCCCCTCAATTTTTCTTCTAATTTTGATTGTCTTTTTTTTGTTTGTAGAAAAGCTTTTTAATTTCATGTTATCAAAATTTTTCGTCTTATATCTTGTGATTCTATCTCTTGTTTGATTATAAGCTCTTCCCTTATTCAAAGATCTCACTAGTACATTTTTTTTTCTATTATCTCTTAATTTACTTATGATATCACCTTTATGTTTAAACCATTTGTCCATTTTGACCTTATCTTGGTATACTTTTTGAGATGTTGATGTACGCTTAGTTCCTGCAAAACTGCTTTCCAGTTTTCCCAGCAATTTTTGTTAAATGATAAATACTTGTCTCCACAGCTTGGATCTTTGTGTTTGCTGAGCACTAGATTACTAAGGTCATTTACTACTGTATATTGTAGATCTAATCTATCCTATGGAACTACCATTCTATTTCTGAGTCAGTACCAGGTTGTTTTAATGATTACTGCTTTGTAATATAGTTTGAAATCAAGTACTATTAGTCCATCTTTCTTCACATTTTTCCCCATTGATTCCCTTGATATTCTTGATCTTTGATTTTTCCAGATTTATTATTATACATTTATTTATTGTATTATTACTAAATATTATTAAATTTATTATTTTTTCTAGCTTCACAAAATATTTTGTTGGTAATTTGATTTGTATGTCACTGAATATATAAATTAATTTAAGTAGAATTGTTGTTTTTATTATATTGACTTGGCCTATCCATGAACATTAACTATCTTTTTATGTGGAAAATATTTTGTAATTATGCTCATATAGTTTCTGGGTTTTTTTTTTTTTTGACAGGTAGACTCCCAAGTACTTTATATTGTCTTCAGTTATTTTAAATGGAATTTATCTATTTCTTCCTGATGTCCTTTGTTTGATAATATAAAGAAATGTTAATGATTTATGTAGGTTTATTTTGATAAATTTATTTAATATTTCCCCAGTTACTTAAATTTAAAGAAATTTGTTTTACATTTGTTAAAAACTTTTGAGTTCCAGATTCACCTTTATCCTCCACCTCTAGCCTCCATTAAGAATTTACATGTGAAGTTATGCAAAACATTTCCATAAAAGTCATGTTGTGAAAGGAAACAGATCTCCCACCCTAATAAAAAAAAAAGCCCTGAAGAAAAACAAAGTTGAGAGAAGGGGGGAGAGGGAAAGGGAGATTGAAAGAAAGACAGAGAGGGAGGAGAGGGGAACATGGAGGGAGGGAAGGAGGGAGGAAGAGAGAGAGAGAGAGACAGAGAGAGAGAGAGAGAGAGAGAGAGAGAAAGAGAGAGAGAGAGAGAGAGAGAGAGAGAAAGAGAGAGAGAGAGGAGAGGGAGAATGCTTCAATCTGTATTCAGATCAGTTTCTTCTCTGGGTATGGATAAGATTTTTCATCATAAGTCCTTCAGAGTAGTCATGGATCATAGTACTGCTGAGAATAGCAAAGTCATTTACAGCTGGTCAACCTAGAACATTGCTATTACTTTGTAAACAGTTTATATCACTTTGCTTGAATTTATGGAGAATTTTCCAGATTTTATTCTGAGAGCATTCTGCTCATCATTTTCCATAGAACAATAATATTCCACGACAATCACACATCACAATTTTTTCAGCCATTCCCCAATTGATGAACGTGTCTTTGATTTAATTTTTTTTTTTGCTCTGAGAAGAATGGTGCTACAAAAATTTTTGTGTATATATAGATCCTTTTCCTTTTTTTAAAAAAATCTCTTTTGGTAATCATGGCTAGTAGTTATATTGTTAGGTCAAAGAATATACATGAATTTATAGCCCTTTGTGCATAAATCATATCTTTTGATCACTTATCAATTGGGACATGACTCTTATTTATTTACAAATTTGACTCAGTTCCCTCTATGTTTGATGAAGCTTTATCAGAAAAACTTGCTTCAAAATTCTTTTGACAATTACTATAGCTAACTGTATTCCCCCTCCCCCATTTTTCCTATTTTCTCTCTCCTTTCACCCTGTCCCTCCTCAAAAGTGTTTTGGTAGTGACCACTCCATTCCCCAATATGCCCTTCCCATTTCCTGTATCCCATTCCCCTCCTATTTTCCTATAGGGCAGTGGGTTTATTTTATTTAATGTAACTTTGCTGAAGTTTAATTATTTCAACTAATTTTTTAGTTAATTCTCTGGGATTCTCTAAGTATACCATCCTATCATTTGAACTGATAGCTTTGTTTCCGGCTGCCTATTGTAATTCCTTCAATTTCTTTTTTCTCCCTCTTATTGCTATAAGTAACATTTTTAGTAAAATGTGGAATAATAGTAATAATAATTGAAATCTTTGCTTCACTATCGATCTTATTGGGAAGATTTCTGGATCATCCCTATTACAGATAATATTTGCTGATGGTTTTAGATAGATAATTCTTATCATTTTGAGGAAAGCTCCACTTATTCTTTTTTTTTTTAATTAAAGCTTTTTATTTGCAAAACATATGTATGGGTAATTCTTCAACAATGACCCTTACACAGCTTTCTGTTACAAATTTTCCCACCTAGTTCCCACCCCTCCCCTAGATGGCAGAAAGTCCACTACATGTTAATTATGTTAAAATACTTGACAAATCGAATATATATATATGAATATTTCCACACTTATCTTACTGTGCAAGAAAAATCGTGTCTACAAGAAAAAAAATCTGAGAAAGGAAACACAGTACAAGCAAACATCAATAAAAAGCATGAAAATGTTATGTTGTGGTCCACATTTCATATCCCTCTCTCTGGGTGTATATGGCCTTCTTCACTGACCAATTGGAACTGGTTTAAAGCATTTCATTGTTGAAAAGAGCCATGTCCATCAGAATCAATCATCATATAGTATTGTTGCTGTGTATAATAATCTCCTGGTTTTGCTCATCTCACTCAGCATTAGCTCATGCAAGTCTCTCCAGGCCTCTCTGAAATCATCTTGCTGGTCGTTTCTTACAGAACAATAATATTCCATAACATTCATGTACCATAATTTATTCAGCCATTCTCCAATTGATAGGCATCCATTCAGTTTCCAGTTTCTAGCCACTACAAAAAGAGCTGCCACAAACATTCTTGCACATGTGGGGCCCTTTCCCTCCTTTAAGATCTCTGGGATATAAGCCCAATAGAAACACTGTTGGGTCAAAGGATATGCACCGTTTGATAACTTTCTGAGCATAGTTCCAAATTGCTCCCCAGAATGGTTGGATCCGTTCACAGTTCCACCAACAATGTATCAGTGTCCCAGCCTTCCCACATCCCCTCCAACATTCATCATTATCTTTTCCTGTCATTTTAGCCAATCTGACAGGTGTGTAGTGGTACCTCAGAATTGTCTTAATTTGCATTTCTCTGATCAATAGTGATTTGGAGGCTCCACTTATTCTTATGCTCTGTAATGCTTTTTAATAGGAATGATTTTTATTCTGTCAAAAGCTTTTCAGCACCTATGGAAATAATCATATTGTTTTTATTGATATAGTCAATTATGCTGATGGCTTTCCTAATATTTGCATTTCTGGTATAAATCACATCTTATCATAGGATAACACCTTTGGTGTATATTGCTATAATCTTCTTGTTAGCATTTTATTTATTTGCATTAATATTTATCAAGAAAATTGATCTATGATTTTCATTCTGTTTTTATCTCTTTCTGGTTTAGGCATCAGCACCATCTTTGTTTCATAAAGGGAATTTGGTAGGACTTTTTTTT
>JAJPUD010000378.1:593175-675375 GCA_023553655.1 Myrmecobius fasciatus | reverse complement strand
TGTCTCCATTACATATGATGCTTGCTGATGGTTTTAAATAGATGATACTGATCATTTTAAGGAAAAGCCCATTTATTCCTTTGGGAGTTTTTCTTAGGGAATTCATTGATGGCTTCTTCTATTTTTCTAATATAGAGTTAAGTAATGTATTTTCTCTTTTGTTAATCTGGGCAGTTTATATTTTTGTAAATATTCATCTATTTAACTTACATTGTCAATTTTATCAGCACATAATTGTGTAAAATAATTTCCAATTGCTTTTAATTTCATTTTTATTGGTGTTGCAGTCACCCTTTTCATTTTTGATATTGATAATTGCATTTTCTTCATTTTTATTTAATTTAAATCATTTTAACAATTGTTTATTCATTTTGTTTCCCCCTCACACAAAATCATCTTTATTTTATTTATTAATTCAATGGTTTTCTTACTTTCTATTTTATTAATTTCTCCTTTAATGTTCAAAATTTCCAGTTTGATGTTTAATTTAAAATTTTTAATTTCTTCTTTTTCTAGTTTTTTTAGTCACATGCCCAATTCATTATTCTGTTCTTTTTCTATTTTATTGATGTAAGCATTTATAGATATAAATTTCCTCCAAAATACTGCTTTCATTGCAACCCCTAAATTTTGATATGTTGTCTCATTGTTGTCATTATCTTTAATGAGATTATTGGTTATATCTGTGATTTATTCTTTGATTCACTCATTCTTTAAGATTATTTACTTTCTGATTACTTTCAATTAATTTTTTAATCCATGTTTTCATGGCTTTTTATTGTATATAATTATTATTGCATTATTGTCTGAAAAAGATGTATTTAGCATTTTTGCTTTTTGTTGTGAGGATTTTATGCCTTAATATGTGGTCAATTTTTGTGAATTTTGTGCCAAGTGCAGCTGAGAAAATGGTATACTTTCTATTTCCATTCCATTTTTTCTAGAAGTCTATTATATCTAACTTTTCCAAGGGTCTATTCATCTCCTTTACTTCCTTATTTTATGGTTATATTTATCTAATTCTGAGAGGGGAAAGTTGAAGTCCCCCATTAATATAGTTTTACTATCTATTTCATTCTTTAATCCATTTAACTTTTCATTTAAAAATTTTAATGCTATTCCATTAGGTGCATATATATTTAGTATTGTTATCACTTCATGTCTGTGATGCCATTTAGCAAAATGGAGTTTCCATGCCTATCTCTTATAATTGGAGCTATTTTCTTTTGCTTTGTCTGAGATCATAATTGTCTTTTTTATTTTTTACTTCAGCTGAAGCATAATAGATTCTGCTCCAATCCCATATTTTTTACTTGCATGTATCTCTGTGTTTCAAGTATTTTTCTTGTAAACAACATACTGTTGGATTTTGGTTTTCAATCCCTTCTGCTATCTGCTTCTTTTTATGGGTGAATTTAACCCATTTACATGGCTAGTTCTGATGATTAATTTTGTATTTCCTGTCATCCCATTCTGTCCTATTTATCCTTTTCTGTCTCTTTGTTTCTATTTCTGTCTATATCTGTCTCTATTTCTGTTGTTTCTGTCTCTGTCTTGGATTGTAGCCTTTTCAAGGTAAACAACTTACCATCAGTGTAATAGCTGACCTTGATGCCATTTTTTTGTCATCATTGAAGCCTTATGACAACAGTGCTGAAAACATCATGCTATTAATCATGGGAGCAAACATACATCCCTGCTTTACTCTTTTGGTGACTGGGAAAGCACAAGAGCATCATCCATTATCCATTATCCATTATCCATTATCCACATCCATTATAAGCATGCTTTCACAGAATTGATGTGTAATACTAATGAACTTCTTTCTGGCAATCAAATTTTGATATAATTTCCCAAAGGTCCTCATGACTGACAAAGGCTTTGGTCAGATTAATGAACATTGTGTACAGACCTCTGTTCTGCTCTTGGCATTTCTCCTACATTTGTTGAGCAGCAAACACCATATTGACCATTTCTTGGCTCTTTCTGAAACCACACTGGCTCTCAGGCAGATGACTTTCTTTCAGGTTAATCATCAGCCAATTAAGGACTCTGGCAAGAATCTTGCCAGCAACAACTAAGGGAGAGGCTCCTTTCCCCCCAGCATCCTCATGATTGTTATAGGACAACCAATTTCCCTTTCCTTTATAGAAATGGATGATAGGGGCAGCTAGGTGGCACAGTGGATTGAGCACCAGCCCTGAAGTCAGGAGGACCTGAGTTTAAATCTGCTCTCAGGCACTTAACATTCCCTAACTGTGTGACCCTGGGCAAGTCACTTAACCCCAATTGCCTCAGCAAAAAGAAAAAAAAAAAAAGAAATGGATGATAGAGGCATTCTTGAACTCTTGAGGGATAACCTCTTGCTATATAACCAAGAAAATTTCAGCCAGCATTTGTATGAGCAGTGGAACCCTTGCCTTGTAGATATCAGCTATAATAAAATCAATACCCCAGGTATTTACCACACTGGATGGCATTTAAACCTCTTCTTCAGTTAGCAATTTGACTAAAGAGAGATTGATTTCAAGCTGACGTATAAAGTCCATCGCTTCAGCATTGATTGATGATAGTCTGTTGAGAATACTATTTTTTTTAATATAAAGCTTTTTATTTATAAAACATATGAGTGATTTTTCTACATTGACCTTTGCAAAAAACTTTTTTTTCCCAAGCTTTTCCCCTCCTTCCCCCCACCCCCACCCCTAGATGACAGGTAATCTAATACATGCTAAATAGGATAAATTATATGATAAATACAATACATATATACATATCTATACAGTTATCTTACTGCACAAGAAACATCAGATCTAGAAAGAGAAGGAGAAAAAAACAACCTAAGAAGGAAAGCAAAATGCATGGAAATATTCACAGAAAGCATTAAAATGTTGTGTTGTGGTTCGCACTCAGTTCCCACAGGCCTCTCTCTGGATGTATATGACTATCTTCATCGCTGAACAACTGGTTTGAATCACATCATTGTTGAAGAGAACCATGTCCATTAAAATTGATCATCGTATAGTCTTGTTGCTGTGTATAATGTTCTCCTGGTTCTGCTGATTTCATGTTGAGAATACTATTGAAGTGTTCAGCCCATCTCTCCAGAATCATATCCTTATCACTAATCAACATGACTCCATCATTCCTTAATAGTTGAGATGTACCTTAGTTCTTTGGCCCACAGATACTCTTCAGGGTGTTGTAAAAAACATTTTGGATTGTTATCATCAGCATAAAACTGTACCTCATCTCCCTTCTCATGGAGCCAAGAATCCTGCATCTCTCTAAGCTTCACTTACACTTTACTTTTGATGGAGTAAAATACTATTTTCTTAGAAATGGATGAACTATCCTGATGGTATACCCATGGAATTCTCATTTTTCATTTAGAAGCTTCTGAATTTTCCCATCATTTTTGTCAAATCAATCTTGATGTAGTGTTCTGACTCAGATGAGCAAATGCAATGCTGTACACCAAATCTATGAAAGCTTACTGCTTTTCTGCTACATACTTATGCCAGAATTGGCATAATATTGGCTGTTTCCCCTCCAATTTAGCAAATGAACTGTTCTTGATTTGAGAAGTGCTCTAATCTGTTGAGATTAAGTTTTCTGGTACCCAGGTCTTAATAAAAATTTTCTTTGATATCATCAGCATTCATCATGGTCAGAAAAAGATACTGCTAATGGTGGTATGGCACTTTCCTGCAAGTGGCAATTCATTGTACTGAACCTGTTGTTCATTCCTTTTGGTAGGCATACAAGCTGGTTGACTAGATTATTTTTGATTGCAAAACCTGTGCCAGCTTCACAGAATTGCCTTTCACTGCAGCCATTTCAGAATAAAACATGTATCCAACTCTGACTGGTAAGCTTGTCTTCATTTGCTAGCCTTGTTTCTCTCAGGGCTATTATTTGGATGTGATACCTGCTGAGTTTCCTTGCAACAAGAGCTATTTGTCTTTCAGATCTACTGGATTTCATGTTGTCCCTAAATGCACACATTCCATATTCCAATAGTGAGTGGAATCATTTTGGCAAATTTTGTTTTTTCAGTTGCCAGCATTGGTCAGGATTGCAAGCAGACCTGTTTTTAGAATTTTTCTAGCTCTTTCCTCACATCAGAACATGAGCCTTAAAAAAGGCTACTTAGATACCTAAGGGACTGCTGAATCCTACTGCTGCTTCAGTCCAGTGAGAAGACGACCTTATGGCTTGGATTTTGTGTAGGTTTGTAATTGCAACTCCCAATGTATCTGCACCTGCTACTTCATCACTTGCCTGTTGTCACAGGACTTTGAGGTAGGTAAAAAAATGATGTTGGTGATGTCTTTGGATTCATGAATAAATTGGATTTAAGTCAGGCAAAGTTATGCAAAATTGTTGGTCTTATTTTATGTTCCAGAATCACTGATATCCATTGGCAAGAGAAAAGTTGAGATGATTGGTGATGGCTTGGGATGCAGTGGATGACCTCGGCATCTTCAATATCTAACCAAGTTCTAAATTGCACAGCTCCTGTTTCAAGTCCCTTCATGGAACAATTGTTCTCATTCACTCATTCTGCTGGGGGAAGTCTTCATATGCTTGGAGTAGACATCTCCTCCAGACACTAAAGGTTTGAGATTCCCCTGGTTATCCTCAATCTAGTTTGTTTGCTGAAATGATTTATTTGGGTATGGCTGCTGCTCCTGCTACAGCTTCTTGGAGTCAGAAATGAGAGTTTAAAAAATCAGGTGGGCCCCAAAGATGTAAGCAGTCTTGAAAAAGGCTCAGGCCAAAGATACTAATCTTTCCTAAACATACCTTACCCAAACTTTCATCTTTGTGCTATATTGCTGCTATCTCCTTGCCAATATTTTATTTAAAATTTTCTCATTGATATTCATTAAGGAAAATTCATTAAGGAAATTTCTCTGTTTTTGCTTTTCCTAGTTTAGGTGTTAAACACACACACACACACACACACACACACACACACACACACACACACACTCCCCCTCACCTCCTTAGGCAGTTGGAGTTAAGCGACTTGGCCAGGATCACACAGCTAGGAAGTATTTAAGTGAGGTCCCATTTGAACCTAGGTCCTCCTGACTTCAGGACCAGCACTCTATCCACTGCACCATCTAACTGCCCCTGTTAAACATATTTTTGTCATAAAAGAAATCTAATAGCATTCCTTTACTTATTTTTAAAGATAGTTTATATTGTAGTAGAATCAATTGTTCTTTGGTAAAATTGACTTGTAAAATCCATCTGGTCCTGGAAATTTTTTCTTAGGGGCTCATTGATGGCTTGCTCAATTTCTTTTTCTAAGATAGTGTTATTTAAATATTTTATTTCCTCTTTTAATTATCTGGACAGTTTATATTTTTATAAATGTTCATCCACCTCACTTGAATTGTCAATTTTACTGGCATGTAATTGGGCAAAATAACTCCTAACAACTGTTTAATTTATCTTCATTGGTGGTGCATTCATCCTTTACATTTTTGATACCAGTAATTTGTTTTCTTTTCTTTTAAAAAAATCAAAGTAACTATTTATTTTATGGTTTTTCCTCATAAAACTAAATCATAATTTTATTTATTAGTTAAATGTTTTTCCCTTTATTTTATTCATCTCTCTTTTGATTTTCACGAGTTACATTTTGGTGTTTAATTAAAGAGTGTATAAACCCAATTCATTGAGCTGTTGTTTCTTTCTTTTGTTGATATATGCAGTTAGAGACACAAAATTCCCCCCAGTACTGCTTTGGCTGCATGTCACAAATTTTAGTATGTTGTGACATTCTCTTTAATGTTTTTCTCTATTGGTAAACTGTGGATTCTTTCAATCTTTTATTTGCCCCCTGGTCCCAGTGTTTCTGTGAAGTTTTTTTTAATGATGCTTTAAGTAATATAGTGTTCAGTTTTTTTTTTTTTGGTTCATCATGTTTTATTGGGAGACAGATGGTTTTCAGATTATCTCTTTGTTTTTTTGTTTTACAGGAAAGTAGCGTTGTTTGTTCATGTTAGAGCATTTAAGTGATCCAGGAATAGAATTCTAGGTCTGGAGTCAGAAAGAGGCAATTCAGATTAACCTCAGACATTACTAACTTTGTGACCCTGGACTAATAATTAAATTTTTGTTTGCCTTAGTTTCCTCATCTGTAAAATGGAAGTAATAATTGCACCTACCTCCCAGAGCTATGCTGAAAGTCAAATGAAATAATATTTGTAAGTGCCCAGTATCTCTGCACTACTGCAGCACCTAGTGGCTATTTTTGATAAATATCAGTAATTACTCAGAATAGACAGAAATGTGGATTTAAATATCTAATACTACTTGTCACTTTGACATTAATAATGAATAGGTGCTAGAGTCTACAAGACCAACCTTTAAGTTTGGGCCCCAACATAGATTGTGTGATGCTGGAAAAGTCTTTTACTTCTCCAAGCCTCAATTTCCTCAGCAATTTTATTTATCATTTCCATGAATTTTTTTTTTCTGATGATCCATTTCTCCTCTAATTATTAGTATATTTTCTTTGGAGTTTATTTTAGATTTGTTTAGTTCACTTTCTAAATAAAAAATGAATTTTCAGTTCATTAGTTCTCTATTTTTCTATTACATGTTTGTAGGACTATGGTTTTTCTGCTGAATATTGCTTTAAGTGTATATCAGAAATTGTGGAACACTTAAAAATCATTATTTTCTCTCATATAATTATTATTTTTATTTGTTTTTTGACTTATTTGTTTTCTAATATTGCTAAGTCTCTGAGTCTGTCTCTCTTATTTGTGGTCTGTGAACCAATGAGTATTAGTTCGGTACAAGATATACTTACTATTTCTGTCTTTTTATATTTTTTGCAGTATTTCTGTCGTTATGTCATGGTTAATTTTTGTCAAAGCTCTTTTAAAAAAATTGCTGTTAATGGCTTTCAGGTAGAACAATTATTAAATTTTTTCAAAATAATAGCCTTTTATTTTTAAAATACCTGGAAAAATAGTTTTCAACATTCACCCATGCAAAACCAAATTTTTCCCCTCCCTTGCCCCACCTCCCCTAGACAGCAAGCAATCCAACAGAGATTAAACATGTGCAATTATTCTAAACATCTTTCCACATTTATCATGCTGAATAAAAAAAATCAGATCAAAATGGGGGAAAATGAGAAAAAAATAAGCAAACAACAAAAAAATACTATGTTATGATTTACATTCAGTACCCATAATCTTTTTTTCTGGAGGCAGATGACCCTCTTATTGGAATTGGTCTGAATTACCTCATTGTTGAAAAGAGCCAAATTCATCACAGTTGATCATCACATAATCTTGTTGTTGAACAGTAAATCTTGTTTATTTCTCCTCAAGCTATTTTCCAAGTCAGTTATTTTTCCTTTGAGATATTTTATATTTTCTTCTATTTTTTCAATCTTTTCGTTTTTGGGGGAGTGAGGGAGATGCTTGATGTTTCACGGAATCATTAGCTTCCATTTGTCCAATTCTAATTTTTAAGGAATTATTTTCTTCAGTATTTTTTGTTTTTCTTTTAAGTTTCTTCTGATAATTTTCTTGCATAATAGCTCTCATTTCTTTTCCCAATTTTGCCTCTTCACCACTCTTATTTGATTTTTAAAATAATTTTTTTTGCTCATTTTAAATTTCTTTAGCTCTTTTCATAATCAGGCTTGTATTCTATCTGCACATTTTCTTTGAGGTTTTGTTCATAAATGTTTTCAATCAAATATTGTCTTCTGAGGGTGTATTGGGTTTCCTTGTCACCGTAGTAACTTTTAGTGGTCAGGTATTTTTAGGTTCTTTGCTCATTCTTCTAGTCTACATCTTGATTTTAAACTTTATGTTAGTATTGGGCTCTGCTCATCTTTCACGGTGATGGGGAGAGAGCAACTGCTATACTTTTCTGCTGCTTCCACAGCTCAGTCTAGGGATCTATAAGTTTGTGGTGCTTTTAATGTGGTGTGATTTGGGGAGAAGATCCTCCTGATCTGCATTCTAGTCCTTTCACAGGTAAGGCTTCTATTCCCTCACGACCATGATCGCTCTGGAAGACTTGAAAATGTTTAATGGGTGATAGAGCTGTTAGACTGAAAATGTGACCCAGAATTAGGTAAAGTGTGGCAGAACTGTCAAATAGCACCTGATCTTTCATCCTGTGCTTGTAAAGGAGTCTTCTGGGATCTCTTTCTACACGTTTTCTTTCTTTTTTTAAAAATAATTTTTTTGTTATTTTATTTTTTCTGGTTATACATGTATATTAACTTTTTTTCCCCTGAGGCAATTGGGGTTAAGTGACTTTCCCAGGGTCACACAGCTAGGAAGTGTTACGTGTCTGAGGCCACATTTGAATTCAGGTCTTCCTGATTTCAGGGCTGGTACTCTATCCACTGTGCCACCTAGCTGCCCCTAACTATGCATTTCTTTATGAATCATGTTGGGAGAGAAAAATCAGAAGAAAAGGAAAAAAACCACAAGATTTACATTCAATCTCCATAATTCTCTTTCTGGATACAGATGGTGTTTTCTATCCCAGGTTTATTGGGATTGCCTTGGATCACTGAACCATTGAGAAGAATTATAGTTGATCATTGCAAATTTTTGCTGTTATTGTGCACAGTATATTACTGGTTCTTGTTTCGCTCAGCATCAGTTTGTGTAAATCTTTCCAGGACTTTCTAAAATCAGCTTGTTCGTCATTTTTTTACAGAACAATAATAAATAGTCTATTACTTTCATATACCATAACTTATTCAGTCATTCCCCAATTGATGGACATCTACTTAATTTCCAATTCTTTTCTGCACAAATTTTCAGTCCTCTTACTGTCCGTGGGTAGTAGGTTGCTTCCTATTGCTTCTGGCCATCACTTGATACTAGTTTTGTTGTGTTGGGTGACTGGTCAACCCAGTATCTGCAGGCCTCTTTTGCTGTCTTTCTAAACTGATCTGGGTTAGGAAAATGGCTTACTCTGACTTTTTCTTGGCTTTCCCATTCAGAATTCCGTTTGGTAACTTTCTCTAGTCATTGTAGAAGAAATTTTGGGGGGGATTTGGCAACTGCCATCATGACTCCATCTCACCATGGTCAATTTTTGTAAAAGTTCCAGATGTAGGTCAAGAATACATATTTTCTTTGCAGGCCCATTTAAAAGACATCATAAGTCAAAATTTTAGCTCCTTTTTTTTTTTTTAGTAATTTTTTCAGTTCTACATTTTCTCTTTTGCTTATCTTTCTGTAATTTTTTCTTTAGTAATTTTTTCAGTTCTACATTTTCTCTTTTGCTTATTTTTCTGTTAGACTTATTCAAAATTGAAAGAGTTACATTGAAGTCACCTGTCAGAATTATCTGTGTTTTTTCATAAGTCACTTAATGTTTTCATTATGAAGTTGGATGCTAAGGCATTTGGAGTACATAAATTTAATACTAATACCAGTTTGTTGCATAATGTGTTCTTTATTTATCCCTTTTAAATTTGAGAGCATTTATTTTTGCTCAGTCAGATAGCATAGCATGATTGTATTTTCTATTTCTTCACATTTACTTGATTTTCTTCCATCTCTTAGTTTTATTCTGTTATGTCTTTGTTTTTTAAATGTGTTTCTTGTAAGTAATGAATTGTAGGGTTTTGTAATTTTATTGGATTGTTTAATCTATTCATATTTAAGATTGTAGAAATTAGGTTTATATTGATTTTTAATTGACTCTAATATTAATATCTTTTTAGGTTATGATTTTCCCCTTTTCTGACATAAATACAATACGAAGTCTCTGCTTATTATAGGTTAATTTTTTTTTTAAGTTGGTCCATCAATTCTCTTCTGCTCACTCACAACTTCTCCCTATCTCTTTATTGTCCCCTTGCCTTTGGATTTTTGCTTATTTGTTAAATTTTATTTTTTGGTACTATTTTTTCAGAGAAGATTTCTCTCTTTCACTTTCTTCTCTATCTATCCTTCCTTTCCATCTACTCTAGATCTTTTTCTTGTTCATGGCCCCTATACTAATCTAGCCCCTCTCTATTTTCTGGGCTCCTCATTGAATCAAACTATTTGAATTACTTGTTCTGATCATCTTTTCTCTAAATAATTTTCACCACTGCCTTGTAGAGCTTGCCCCTGACTTCCACTTTTCCATTGTTCCTCACTTCCAGAAAATGCTGATTCCTGTAGGTGACAGAGAGGACACTGCCCCACATCTTTAGTTTTCCTGCCCACTACTGATATACATCCTATCCCTGGTCACCTTCTCTCCCCATTTGCCTCAAAAACTTCTTCTCATGGTCCATGCCTTTTCTTTTCTTTTTTTTTTTAATTAAAAGCTTTTTATTTACAAAACATATGAGTGATTTTTCTACATTGATCTTTGCAAAACTTTTTTTTGTTCCAAGCTTTTCCCCTCCTTCCCCCCATCCCCACCCCTAGATGGCAGGTAGTCTAATACATGTTAAATATGTTAAATTATGTGACAAATCCAATATATGTATACATATCTATACAGTTATCTTAGTGCACAAGAAACATCAGACCTAGAAAGAGAGAAAAAAAAAAAACAACCTAAGAAGGAAAACAAAATGCAGGGAAATATTCACAGAAAGCGTTAAAATGCTGTGTTGTGGTTCACACTCAGTTCCCACAGGCCTCTTTCTGGATGTATATGACTATCTTCATCGCTGAACAATAGGAACTGGTTTGAATCACCTCATTGTTGTAGAGAGCCATGTCCATCAGAATTGATCGTCGTATAGTCTTGTTATTGCTGTGTATAATGATCTCCTGGTTCTGCTTGTTTCACTTAGCATCAGTTCATGCAAGTCTCTCCAGGCCTCTCTGAAATCGTCCTGCTGGTCATTTCTTACAGAACAATAATATTCCATAACATTCATATACCATAATTTATTCAGCCATTCTCCAATTGATGGGCATCCCTTCAGTTTCCAGTTTCTAGCCACTACAAAAAGGGCTGCCACAAACATTTTTGCACATGTGGGTCCCTTTCCTTCCTTTAAGATCTCTTTGGGATATAGGCCCAGTAGAAATACTGCTGGATCAAAGGGTATGCACAGTTTGACAACTTTTTGAGCATAGCTCCAAATTGCTCTCCAGAATGGTTGGATCCGTTCACAGTTCCACCAACAATGTATCAGTGTCCCAGTTTTCCCACTTCCCTTACAACATTCGTCATTATCTTTTCCTGTCATCTTAGCCAATCTGACAGGTGTAGTGGTACCTCAGAATTGTCTTAATTTGCATTTCTCTGATCAATAGTCATTTGGAGCATCTTTTCATGTGACTAGAAATAGTTTCAGTTTCTTCATCTGAAAATTGTTCATATCTTTTGACCATTTATCAATTGGTCCATGCCTTTTCATTCTTTCAGGTTCCAGTTATCTCTAGATCTGACTCCTTCCCTCCCAAGGAAGGATGATTGGTCTCTTAAAATACCAAATTCTGATCTCTCTTCATAGAACATGTCTCTTTACTCATAAGAGCATTCATCAGTAGGACTCCCTTTTCATCACCATATCAAAGCCTCCCCTTCCCCACATCCCAATTTTCCAATCCTTCCCCTTCCTTTGTGCCTTACCTACTCCCCTAAAGTTTCTCTTTTTATTTCCTGGAGAGACCATAGGAGTCATTTTCCCCTCATTGTTAGCCCTCAACCTGAGTAGGGAACACAACGTGCTCCCTTCTATTCTCTTCCTCTCTCCCTTCCATGAACCCTCCCTCTCATGTTGTAATTTACTCTCAACACTGCTCCCATATGGAAAAATCACATCAATAGTTGTGATCCCTCAAGGTTCTGTTCATCATGCCCATAGCCCACTTCTCCATCATAATCTTCATCTGCCTTCTTCTGACTCCTCCATCTCCTTATGTACATTTAGAGAGAAATTTCTTACTGTTTTCTCTGTTGTCACTCTTATTACTAATGCTGTTCTTGGCTATTACAATCATTCCTCCCTCTTGTATTTCTGTTGAATGAGGTGTTAAAAAATAATATTTTTACATTTGGTTTTTTCCCCTAAGAAAATTTCAAATGCTTTTTTATTATTAAATGTCCATCTTTTTTCTATTTACAGTTAAGCTGAGATTTACAGGGTAAATCACCTTGGGCAGCATATTGAACTCTATTGTTTTTCTAAATACATTATTCAGTTCCCTCCTGAATTTTCTAAGTGGATGTGGAATAGTCTTGTGTTAATCAATTTTCCTTTCTTTTGTATTTGAAGGTCTTTCTCCTGGTTGCTTGCAGAATTTGTCATTGTGAGAATCAAATGAGATAATATTTATAGAACAATATGCAAATCTTAGAGTAAATATAACTATTATTACAGAGCAGGAAATTGAGGCTCAGCAAAATCATCACTTAACATCACACAGGAAGTAAGTGCAGAGGGGGGAATTCCAAATCCATCACTCTTTCCACTGTACCACACTGCCTTGCCTTTTCCTTTCTCAGAGCACCAAGACCCAATGTATTCTTGAACATGACTACTAGTTCTGGCCAAAGCACTGGGCAACCTTCTCTACAGTCTCATAAATATATCTGTCAGGTTATGACCTTTTGTCCTGACTTTCTCACTGATATAGAAGCTTCCATTGATCTTCAAGGAGAGTTTCTTACACCAATAAAATCATAGATTCAAAAAGGAGGGTAAATAAGAGAGGCTAGACCCCAGCATCATAAAAGCATAGATTTAAAACTAAAAGGGACTGTGGAGATCACCCAGCGTCCACAAAGGGCACTACTGTACTCCTTAGACTAATGGTCTTGAATCCAGGTTGGCCCCCAATACTAGTGAAGAGCAACCCTAGCTGCTGATTAATTACCAATGATAAGTAGTGTAAGTTCAGTGGTACCAGAAATAGCAGTGGGTGGCAGACAGTTGGTGCAGTGGACAGAGCCCCAGCCTTGGAGTCAGAAGGACCTGAACTCAATCTCAATTGCCTCAAAAAAACCCCAAAAAATAACCAAACCCCCAAATCCAGAAATAATAGTGGCTCCTTAGATCACCAACTCTGCAACCAGTATTGACCCTGTATCCATTATTCAGAGAAGCAATGCTTGTGGAGATGTTAGCTGTCAATTGCTTCTGCTGATGGGGCAGCCCCGCCTCCTTAGAAGCCATAACTATTCAGGACCTAGAAAAGAAAGTTTTTGTCAACAAAGTCCTTGGCACTGTCAAATGGTTCAGTATCAGAAATAGGCAATGTTTTATCAATGGAAATTGCTTTAAAGATGCATGGCCATCTGCTTTGTTTCTGCACCATAAGGATCATGGGACCTTTCCATCCCATTTGCAGCTAATTCATGTGTTGTCTCTATTAAAATATGATCTCCCAAAGAATAGGGACTGTCTTGCTTTTCAATTTGACTACAACAGTGCTTTGCAAATCTGTTAAGTATTTAACTGTTTTTTCCTCCATTCCTCCCTCCTTTTTTCCCTCCTCTGCTTGAAGATCGCCAGAGTAAAATCACTACCATTAGAAGCTGCATTAACATCAAGCTTAATTTGCTTTCTCGACATTATCCAGTCAACCCTCTCCTGTTCTCTCCTGTCCTGTCCTGTCTTTTCCTATCCTGTCCTGTTCTGTGCTTCCTTGTCCTGTCCTGTCCTCTCATGTCCTCTCCTGTCCTTTAATGTTCTGTCCTGTCTTTCTTCTCCTGTCCTGTCCTGTCCTGTCCTGTCCTATCCTTTCTTATCATGTCCTGTCCTTTCCTATCCTGACCTGTCCTGTCCTGTCCTGTTCTGTCTTCTCCTGTCCTGTCCTCTCTTGTCCTTTCCTCTCTTGCCCTTTCCTCTCCTGTCCTCTCCTGTTCTCTCCTGTCCTTTCCTATCCTGTCCTGTCCTTTCTTGTCCTTTCCTCTCTTGTCCTTTCCTCTCCTGCCCTCTCCTGTCCTCTCCTGTCCTGTCCTTTCCTCTCCTGTCCTGTCCATCTCTGCTCTTTCCTGTCCTCTTCTGACCAGTCCTCTCCTGTCCTCTCCTCCTTGAGAATTTTCAAAGCACTTTATTCATCCTATCTAGATCAATGATGTTGAAGAAACAACTTTTCTTTTTTTTATTCAAATACATCTTTTATTCATTTTTAATTAAAGCTTCTTATTTGCAAAACATATGCATGGGTAATTTTTCAACACTGACCCTTGCAAAACTTTCTGTTCCAAATTTTTCCCTCTTTCCCCCCACCCCTCCCCTGGATGGCAGGTAGTCCAATACATGTTAATTATGTTAAAATACATGACAAATTGAATATATGTATACATATTTATAGTTATCTTGCTGCACAAGAAAAATCGGATCTACAAGAAAAAAAACCTGAGAAGGAAAACAAAATGCAAGCAAACATCAACAGAGAGTGTGAAAATGCTATGTTGTGTTTCACACTCAGATCCCATGGTTCTCTCCCTGGATGTATATGGTTTTCTTCATCACTGAACAATTGGAAGTGGTTTGAAACATCTCATTTTTGAACAGAGCCATGTCCATCAGAATTGATCATCATATAGTCTTGTTGTTGCCGTGTATAATGATCTCCTGGTTCTGCTTGTTTTGCTCAGCATCAGTTCATGCAAGTCTCTCCAGGCCCCTCTGAAATCATCCTGCTGGTCGTTTCTTACAGAACAATAATATTCCATAACATTCATATACCATAATTTATTCAGCCACTCTCCAATTGATGGACATCTATTCAGTTTCCAGTTTCTTGCCACTACAAAAAGGGCTGCCACAAACATTTTGAACAAATCACTTTTTTAGGCCTTTGCTTCTATTTTCTGAGGAACTTCCCCTTTACTAAGGAAGCTCAGCCATAGGTCTATAATTTATTATCTTTGAGAGTTCATAATGACCAATCATAATTCCAGAAGACTGATAAGTAGTCATTCTTCTTACCTTTTGGCAGAGAAGTGATGTTTGAGGTACATCAATGTTTACATCCAACCACTGTATGGATTTGTTCTGCATGATGATATTTTTTAATAAGAGAGGAGTATTTTTGTTTTATTTTGTTTTTGAAGGGGGAGGCTGTAGAAGAAGAGTTGGGGGATGATAAATTGGTACTAAAAAAAGAAAAGAAAAAAAAAGCAAAAAAATAAACAGAAGGGGCAGCTAGGTGGCACAGTGGATAGAGCACTAACTCTAAAGTCAGGAGGACTTTAGAGTTCAAATCTGGTCTCAGACACTTGACACTTCCTAGCTATGTGATCCTGGGCAAGTCACTTAACCCCAATTTTTTGCCTCATCAATAAATAAATAAATAAAAATAAACAGAAGAGAGCAGATGAAAATTCTAGATAAGTAGGATAGTTTGGAAAATGTGTTCAATTTGAAATAATTTTTAAATTTTATTTTTAATTAATGGAATAAAACAAGCATTTCCATAATATGGTACAACAAAAACTTGTACATTATTTTACATTAAATTGCAAATCTGCTATGCACAACTTGATATTTCTTTCAAATAGACAATAAAATTATAATGTAAATTATTTTTCTTTTAAAAAATATTTAAAAAACAAATCAAATCCAAGATGTACATTGTGGGGACTCAGCTCCATATGCAGCCATCATTTTATGTTTTCCTCAGAACAAAGAAATTTGCATGTTTATTTGTTTGTCAATTTCATAATAATAAAAAGGAACTTTTTTTTTTGAAAAGTTGCTTTAAAGTAGTATTCACACCAGCCACATGGTGGTGCTCACTCTCCATACTTGTGCTTCCTAAGCCCCTGCACCAATCCGTGTTGACCTGTAGGAATGAAATGGAGCGTATTCCTTTTATTGGGTAACCTCCACAGCAAAGGGTTTGGATGCACACTTATTAATTAATGATCCGACTTTGGCTTTTCAAATTATGAAGAGGTGGAGAGAGCTGCAGCCAGTGTGCTCTCATGCTGGAAGAAGGAGATACTCTAAGGAATTGTTGCAGATGGGGTAGCTGATACCAAACCAAAGGACGTAGACTCCTTTCTCTCTGCATCACATTTCTGTAGTTTCCCCGAGAACATTCTTCATGTAATTGCATTTTTATGGAGTTATTTGTTCATACTTAATGAAATCCTCCAGCATTGCAAGGCAGTGGGTGGGAGGTGCTGTAGGGAGGGAGTCTAGGACTTGATGGGCCTTCTGAAATGCCAAATGAGGAAGTGCTGCAAGTAAGGATGGCTTTACACATGGTTAATTTTTTCTTATTGCTCTTCTCAAGAGAAAGTATCAGACCCATCTGTATAAATAGCCAGTGGAGGAATAATAGGAATAACTATATCATAAATAAATAATATTTCAAATGATGGCAGAAACATCCCCTCCAATAGCTCTCAGCACATTAGGCAAGCATATACGACAGGGTTTATGCCAAATCATTCTAAGTCAACAAACAAAAGAACCTAAAAGGAATCAGCCTTAGCCTAATTGTGGTGTGGTAGATGGAATATTACCATTTGGAATCAGAGGAACAGGACTCAAATCACCTCTCTGCCTGTTGGCTTCTGAGTGACCTTGGGCAGGTTAATTCATCTCTTGGACCTCAGTTTCCTTTTCTGTAAAATGAAGAATTGTCACTAGATAATCTCTAAGGTCCCTTTCTTCTCTAAAACTATGGTCCTTTAAAAGACTGTGTTTTAAGCAGGTCAAGAGAATACAGTCATAATAAAGACGATTCCCAAATGACAGAGTCAGCTATGGCAAAGCCCAGACAAAGGGTCACATAGACTGGTGAACATATTTGTGGGACTCTAGAAAGACTTGTGGTTTGAGGCTTTTCTCATGCTTAAGGACAAATTAGGTTTTGGTTCTCAGATGAAAAAAGGCAAGAAGTTTGGAGCTATCTTTAACAGTTTTCTGAACATCTGTCAATTGATATATTTTGCTGGGAGGATCATTCAATCATTTATTGATAGTATTTGTTGTTTGTTCAGTTGTATCCAACTTTTTTGGATCCTATTTGCAATTTTCTTGGCAAAGATGCTGGATTGACTTGCTATTTATTTCCTTCTCCTGCTCATTTTTACAGTGAGGAAATAGTGGTAAACAGGGTCAAGTGACTTTCCTAAAGTCACACATCTAGGAAGTGTCCCAGACCAGATTGGAATTCAGGAAAATAAATATTTCTGACTCCAGTCCCTGCCCTTTAACTACTGTCACTTTCATGTTTTAGTCCAGTGTTTCTGGAAAATATAGCAACTCAAAAAGACAAGTTCAGTGGCCTCCTTGACAGTCCTTAAAATGACTGTACCACCTAACTGCCCTTCTTGGTAGTAAGTATTTCATTAATGCATATTGAATTCATTCATTCATTCATTCAATAAGCAAATACCAAGTGTCTATTAGATGCCAGGCACTAAAGAACAAAATTTAATAGTAATAGATATTATAATACTCACCACGTGCTAGGTAATGTGGTAAGCACTTTTCAAATATCTCATTTAATACTTATAACAATCCTGGGAGGTAGGTGTTATTATTATCCCCATTTTACAGATGAGGAAACTAATGTAAATGGTGATTAATTAACTTGCCCAGCATCACAAAACTAGTAAATGTCTGGGGCTAGATTTGAACTCAGGGTCATCCTGACTCCAGGTCCAGAGCTCTGTGCATTGGAAGAGTAGAACAAAGAGCTTCTTCTTGGAGGACTTTACATTTTGTTGGGGGGAAGGTAATCAATCAATACTAATTGACTAATCAATACATTGGTAAATCAATATATTGGTAAACAAATTGGTAAATCAATATGTTGGTAAAACTATATTGGTAAATCAATACAAAACATATACAAAATTATCATTATCAACATCATTATGATTAATTATTTGACAAAGGAGAGTACTAACAATTGGATGGATCAAGAAAGAGATTCTAAAAACCAGAATGGAAGAAGAGCCTTCCAACTACGGAATGACATGAAGACATGATGGAATATTGTGTATAGACAGCAGCAAATGGGCCAATTTGGCTTATTTGAATGATTGGGGAGGGGAGTCATGTGACATGTCTGGAAAAGATAGTTCTGAGTTAGATTGTGAAGCCATAATATTTTAATTGAGTGGCAATAGGGAACCACTGAAGCTTTTTGGGCAGAAGAGCGGTATAGTCAGACTTATACATTAGAAATATCCCTTTGACAGCCTTGTGGAGGAGGGTTTGGAGCAGGAAGAGATTTGAGGGAGAATGAACAATTAGTAGGTTATTATAAGAATCCATGGGAGAAGTTTTCTGAATTAGTTTGAAGGTTATTTGACTATTATAAATCAGAACAGCTAAGTGACTTAAAAACAAATCCCAACCCAATTTCTTAGATTCCACATGAGTTTATGCAATTTTAGGAAAGGTAATGTGACAAAAGTCTGTATTATATAGTCAGTGCTAGTTAGGAATGGATGATTGTGAGAGGTGGACTATAAGAAATGCTGAATGCCAAATTGTGGTGCTGGAGAAATCTTTTGAGTGTCCTTTGGACAGCAAGTCTAATGCTGAAGTTGAAATATTTTGGCCACATATTAAGAAAATGGGACTCATGGGAAAAGATCCTAATGTTGGAAAGATGGAAGGCAAAAGGAAAAGGGAATAGAAGGGAATAGATGTCAGGGAAGCAGTGAATATAAGCTTGCACAGACTTTGGGAGATAGTGGAAGAGAAAAGGATCTGATGTGCATTATTGGTCTGTGAGGTCATGTGACTGAACAACAAAAATATGAAACAGTAGGAAAAAACCTTAGCTTTGTGTTTGGTTATCTGAGTTCAAATCCCTGCAACTCCCTGTGCGATCTCGGGAAAATAACTTAGGATCATAGATCTGGAGCTGAAATGGACTAAGAGCTTGTCCAATTTCTTTATTTTGAGCAGTTAGGGACAGTTAAAGAGCTTAATTGATTTTCAAGGTCACACAATGAGTATGAGAAGTGGACTTGAAAGCTGATCACCTGACTTCAGCTAGCGTTAGTACTCTTTCCAATGTTCCATATTTTTTGCCTTTTTGCCTTTCTAAGCCTCAGTTTCCTCATCTGTCAAATGCAGGGATTCACCTAAATCACTTCTAAATTTCCTTCAGTTTCTAAATCTCCTGATGCAATTAAACAGCCTAATAGTCGTGCCGGGAATTTTTAAAAATCAAGAGAGAACTAGGAGAGCCAGAGACTCCCCCAACTCTTTTTTCCAACCAACCTGGAAAGTTGCCAGTCGTTAAGTGCATACATCAAACCCATAAAATTGTAACAATTACTTTTAATAGCTAGCTGATCTCAGACATTAAGACAGATTGTGACAAACATCCAAGATGTCGCCAGAGGGCGACAGGGAGATGTAGTTTATAGCTCCGACGGTGAGCAGATTACAGAATCTAATGCCTGAAGGGCAGGTTCGCAATAAAAAATCTTTGCAGTACCTTCCGGCGCTCCTACATTTGTGCAACATTGTAGTTCTCCAAATGTGTCCCAGAATACCTGGGTTACAGCCTGAATCCATAACAAACTATCCTCTGTATATTCGATCCAAATCTGTGTTGATTTAACTCTCTCACAATAGCTCCTTGGTGAAAAATTGGGAATCCCAGAATCTCAGCGTTGAAGGGGACTCTGGAGGCTTGAGCATCCATTCTAGCTGGTACCTGAACAAAGACTTCCTTCTCTGCCATTCTTGATGAGTGTCCCACACAGGTTTCTTTCTACAAGGGGAGCTCACAACCTCCAGAGACAGACCATCCCATTTTGGGCTAGCTCTGATTGTGAGGAGATTTTATTCCTTGAATTAGAGTTAAAATCTCACCTTCCTAGAAATGAGGCTTTAGACATGGGCTTCCTCATTTGCACAATGAAGGGGATACCCTGGAAGGTTCTTTGCAGTATTAAATTTATGATCTTATGATGTAATGCTTCTTTTCCCCTCAAGATTTCTATTCTTTAAGGGAAGCATCCTCAGTTCCCTCAGCTGGTTTTTGTATGTATTTTTAACTATGCAGGGTGCTTGATATCTAGCAGACATATAAATTGAAATGAATCCTGGTTGACATCATGTGGGCATTTTGCCAGTGTCCTTCCTGGAAGTGAACACAATTCCCCAGATTTGATCTGATCAAGGTAGAGTGAAAAGGTACATTTTTATTCTGGATACTAAACTGTATAGTATCCTATATACACTTTAAGTTTTTTAGAGAGGTCATGTGGTACACTTCAAAGCAGTCTGGATTTAGACCTGTAAGACTTATTATTCAAGTCTTTCTCCTGACAAATGCTAACTGTGTGACTATAGGTGACCTTCCATTAAGCAATTATGTAATACAGTGAATAGAGAGCATGCATTTAGAGTCAAGAAGACTTGAATGCAAATCCTGCCTTGGTCATTTACTATGTGATCCTGAGCAAGACACTTAACTTCTGTCTGTCTCAGTTTCCCCAACTAAGAAAATTATAATAACACCTACCTTCCAAGATTGTTGTGAGGATCAAATGAGATAATAGTTTGTAAAGCACTTAGCAGGGTGCTGGGCAGAGTAAGTGCCATATAAATGTTAGCTATTATTATTTGTAAAACACTTTGTAAACCTTAATGTGATGTATAAATCATAACTATTTTTCTAGTTCTCCATGCAATTCAATGAAATTTTGTTGGTTGGTCATTTTAATCATATCCTTGATACCTCATTTGAAATTTTCTTGGCAGAGATACTGAAATGGTTTGTTATTTCCTTTCCCAGCTCATTTTACAGATGAAGAAACTGAGGCAAACAGAGCTAAGTGTCTTGCCCATAACACATCTATTAAGCGTCTAAAGTCATATTGAACTCAGGAAGATGAGATTTCCTGTCTTTAGAACTAGCTATATGCATTTTATCTACCTAGCTACCAATAAAACAGTAAGTTGCAGGGAGCTCCCATACTAGGAGTTCTACACACTGATGAAGTCACAGATCTAGACCTTCCCTCCTATAATCCCTAAAAAAACCATCACATCACCTTTTGGAGGAGTTGTCACTGTTAGTTCATTGTTTATGCTTAACTCAAACTCTGAGATCTTTAACACATGAAATTTAATTGTCCTATTTGTTCCTATCCTAAAATTGCAAATTTGATTTTTTAAAATTAAAGTGTAGAGTTTTACATTTATCCCTATTAAATTTCATTTTATTAGATACATCTATCTGGTCTAAACTGTTGAAAACTATTTGACTTCTGACTCTGTCTCCTGATGTGGTGACTATTTCTTCCAGATTTGTGTCATTTGCAAATTTGATATGTATGATATCTATGACTTCATCTAAAGAACTGGAAAAAAAAGAGTTGAGTATCATAGGGCTAAGTATAGAGCTCTGGAAATAGCATGTATTATATACATGCACACAATATATGTGTGCAAACACATGAGTGTGCATATATGTGCTCAAAAGCATGCACACATGCATACACATTTATATAGGTTATATGCATGTGTATATACACACATATTTACACACATGTATACATGTATATCATTAGACAATTCTCTCCAACTTGACAATTGGACCATTAATGAATGAGTCTAGATATTTAACTTATTCAAATCTATTCAACTTATTCTATTAATAGGTTGGAATTCTCCATTTTGTATATGACTTTCCATTTTGTATGCAAGGATAGTGTGAGATTTTGTTATGTTTTAATTTTATTAATGCTAATATAAGCCCTTTCTGCAGCATATTAATTAGAACATTAAACTTAGAGTTCAAATGCAGACTCAGATACTAGCTGTGTGACCCTGGACAAGTCAATTAAGTAAAATGGGGATAATAATACCACCTACCTCATAGGGTTGTTGTGAAGATCAAATGAGATAATTTACGTAAAAGTGCTTTGTAAACTTAAATGCTACATAAAAGCTAGGTATTATTATTTTTATTCTCATTCTTTGGGCCTTTGACATTTTTGTTACAGGTCTCTATCATCAATTAAAATAAATAAATGTTAAGGATTGATATATGCCTTACAAAGTGCTAAATACTGGGGTTATTTAACAATAAGTTAAATTAACAGTAGAAAAGCAATCATACCTGGCAATTAAATTACAAGGAGAGCATTGGCTGGAGAAGAGATCTATTCAAGTGACTCTAGGCAATAACCATAAAGTCCAATTCCCAATAACATGTATAAAATACAGAGATGGAGAAAGGGAGGTTTTGAGCTTTGGGAAGCCAGAAAAGTGGAAACTCAGGCAAAGGTGACTACTACTAGGAACAGTTGCCAGGGCTCCAGGAGTAAAGCTTTATGGAGCAATCAGGCAGCAGGAATGTTGGGACAGATGCTGTGTCATTTGAACCCTATTAAGCTATAGACTCAAAGTCTGTTATTCTGTATTTTCTTCCTTTCCTTGAGCTCATGGGAACCTGAAGCCTTTTTATCTAAGCATTTTTAAAAAATCTGTTTACCTTTCCTTCTTTTAAGTGTTTGCTTTATCTTTATAAATAATGTTGATGTCGTCATTTGCTAGTCTGGATATTCTTATTGGGATTGCATATGAGAGGAGCCAATTGAGGGGGATTATCCTGGTGATGGGATGGAGAGAGAGAGACAGAGAAACAGTAAGAGAGATAGAGACACATACACACACACAGACATAGAGAAAGAGAACTGATGTTTTGCCAGTGTGTTGTCTTCAGTTGGGGTCTCAGAGCTTAAAAAACAAAATTATCTATTCTTTTGTTTCAACTTCCAAGAGTAGAGAGAGAATGTGTATGTTTTATTGGGAAATCCATCTAGGCAATGAGTCAGTAGTGGGGAGTGTGGGGGGTAAATAAGGATGGCTAAACTCATCACCCTACTCCACCCTACTACTACAAATGACTCAATACTTAGATTTCCTGGTATGAAGTTGTAACAAAAGGATTTAAAATCCTTTCTCTGTGTCTCTGTCTCTGTGTCTCTGTCTCTGACTCTGTCTCTGTCTCTGTTTCTCTTTCTCTCTTTCTCTCTCTGTCTTTCTGTCTGTCTCTCTGTCTGTCTGTCTCTCTCACTCCCCAGTAGCTTTATTGCTCCCCTCACCATGTCTGATACAGGTGCAGTGATATCTCTTCACAGTAACATTCCTGTCCTGCATTGATATGAATTAATAAACTACACCTTTTTTAGGGAGTCATAGGGATATGGCCAGTTTTCACCCAGTCAGTGATATTATTGTCCAGCTAGGCTGCATAGTAGATAGAATACCCAGACTGGAGTCAGGAACACCTGAGTTCATATTTGATTTCAGACACTAGCTTTGTGACTCTGGGCAAGAAAGACAACCCTATTTCCCTCAATTTCCTCATGTAAAATGAGTTGGAGAAAGAAATGGCAAACCACTCTAGTATCTTTGGCAAGAAAACCCTAAAATGAAGTCATGAAGAGTTGAATATGACTGAGACAACTAACAAAAATTATATTATTACCTTTTCCCATTCTATCAAGAAAAATCTTGTAAACACTTCCTAAAAGGATGACTTTATAATTAAGCATCTTGTTACCTGTCACTTTATCACTGTGATTTCATTAACTGTCAGGGGTGAGAAGTGGAAGCAGAGGAAGGAGAAGGGGAAAGAAATTATAGCATAGTACCAGATGGGCTCACAGAATCATGTATTTAGGAAAGGAAGGGACTTCAGAAGTCAGTGAGTCCAATTCCCTTGTTTCATAGATGAGGAAACAGGCAAACAGGATTAAGTGACTTACCTAGGATCATACAACTAGTAAGTATCTGAGACAGTATTTGAGACATTCTTCTACTTTATTCTAATTTACTACATTATCAATAAATCAGATACTGACTGCTATTTTGCTGACCTTCAACTCCACCATCCCTTCAGAAGGGTAGAGATTAGGAATCGTCATGTCATGGAATCATCTTTGAGATGTCATGGTCCTCTTCAAGAACAAAAGACAAACAACATGGTAAGGATGCTATGGAGATGAAATCAACTGGAAATGTCCAGTTTGGTGGCTCAATTGATAGCTAGGGATCTGGTCCTGGTATCTGGTTCATATGGAAAATTATTGTCATTCCACAGTGGTTCATTCTGATGAACACCCTTGACCATTATAGTTTAGCTCAGAATCCCAAAATGGGATAGCAACTTTTGTGGGTGTTTTCCATGCTTTTCAGTTAGGATTAAAGGTTCTTAAATGTCAGATTCATTCCACTTTCAGATTCATAAACTAAGTTAGTAAGAGTCATAGAATTAATCACCATAGTGAGGGCATTCTCCCAGAACTGATGGACCATAGAACGCCAGGACAGAGCAGATCACAGAGAATTCACTCTGAATATCTTCCTCCTGATGTTTTCGTGGGAGCTCTGTTGGCTATGCATCTTTGAAGAGAGAACCATGTGGCTCAGCTCAATTAAAAAAAGAAATCAAGAGTTCTTATATAATCTAGCTTCATAAGGTTATAGATTTAAGCTTAGAGAAATCATTGGAATATGGAATCTTATAGACTTGGAGTGAGAAGGGATCATGGAAGTCATAAAATTCAACACTTTTATTTTATACCAAGATTGCTGAGGGACAGAGAAGTTGTCACATAGTTAATAAGTAGAAAAATCAGGATTTGAATCCTGGTCCTCTGGACACATACACGTATATACATGCCATGCATGTATACATATATAAACTCCCCCACATGTACATTTAGTGCTCAATGCATGTATATATGCAACACAATGCATGTGTGTGTGTATGTATACGTGTACATATATCCTGTTTTTGTTTGCCCTTCATTCTCAGAGAGGACCATGACATCAGGGAGGAGATGTCTGGCATGCAGGTGAACTGGATTTCAGTGAGGGAGGGCCTTGCAAGGTCATCTGCCTCAATTTCCCCTCCAGAACCATCTGAGTCCAGTGGCCAGATAGAGATCAGGATGACTGGGGATGGCCCTGGATTTAGTGGGAGATCATGGCCTTTTTAAGCTAAAGTCTTTAACAGATCTCAGTTTGACTGAAGCTGAATCCATTTAGTGATTAAGGATAGGTAGCTGATGAGGCAAAGAATCTCCTCTGTCACCTACCCCCCCCCAAAAAAAAAATCTAAATAAATGAATGAATGAATGAATCTGGGAGGGGAAGACCCTCAAGATTTCTGATCAAAGCAGAAATGACAGTTATTTGCATTCAATCTGAGTCAATCAGGATCCAAAAAATGGCCAAATGGGGCTTAGCCTAGGACTATTGGTGGCCAATGAGAATCAGCCTGGTTTTGGTTTAAGGCATAGTCCTTAAGAAAGAAATCTAGCCAATAAACTCCAAGATATCTTGGGAGTGTTCAGAGTTACAAAAGAGGAAAAAAATGCTTTTAAGAGCATCTGTAGGTAAGGGTATATGTATATGCATGTGTATATATATATACTATATTTATATATGTGTGTATGTATTTGTATATATATACATATGAATATATACATACAAATCCAATTGCTCCATTCTATCTTCTCAGTGCATCCAGCCTCTGCTGCATTCTTTGTGATTGGATTTATGTGGAAGGGCCATTTGGATTGTTGTAAATTTACAGGATACTTGCCACAAGACCATGCCAAGGGTGTGTCTAGGAAGGTCATCTCTCAGCATTCATATGTGCATTTGTGGAAGGGGGAGGTGATAAAAAAGGGTGGACTTTCAAATTGCGTGGAAGGATTTCTTTTCAGTTTTTATTTGAAGGGAGAGTATGGCCGGGGTCTTAGTACCAGAGGTAGAGGAGCCTTGAGATTTCAGTCATGTCCCATGTGTGGAAGAGACTGTCACTAGGGGCCTTCCAGGCAATGTGAACCCTGGAAAAAGCTGATTTCTCAGCAGAACATCCTTTGTTTAAAAAAAAAAAAAGAATGATAGGTTGGATGGGGCAGGAGAAGGGAGAATCTGGCACAGATGGGGAGATTTATCGTGGTCAAATATTTCTCTAATTGCAAAAAATCAAGTGCCTGAGCCTAAGCCAAGAAAACAAAACCCAAATGTACTGGGCGGAGGCATTTTGGCAAAGCAGATTTGGCTGTAATCATTTTTTAGAAGATATGAAAGGAATTGCCTCATTCTCTGTGATCACTTAAGCCTGACATTTGTCTGTTACTTCAGAAACAATATATTTTAAGGGAAATTATATCAGCTGCAGACGGTGAATTAGTCCTTTAATAGATTTTGTGAATAAATCAGAGCATTGATGAACACAAATAAAGAGCTGGTAAAGTGCTGATAGGCTTAAGGAAAGGGGGAGACCTTACTGGGTTAAAATTCCTCTTTTTGCAGGGGAGAATGAATATTTTAAGGATCCTTTATTTTATATTACTTAGGAAGATAATGGAAACTGATTATAAGGTAGAAATATTCTTGCTGGTTAAAAGCTGTTATAAAAAGCTTCCACTGATCAATTCAGGGTAAGATTCTTAGTTATATTTTAAATGAACAAATATTATTTCATTTGGGAGAAAGGAACTGGGGGTAGTATTGTTATGGAATCATGGGTTATCTAATTCTTGATAAAGAGAATAGTGTGATTTACCATTTCTTTCTCCACATCATTTTACTGTTGAGGAAACAGGGTGAGGTGACTTGCTCAGGGTCACAAAGCTAGGAAGTATCTGAGGCAGGATTTTAACTCAGGAAGATGAGTTTTCCTGATTTCAGGCCTAGCACTTTATCCACTGCATTGCAAAGCTGCCCTAATCTCTTCTATAGTACCCCCAATAAGTGGTGACCCCACATTTAATTTTTGTCCTCCAATGATGAAGAACCCATTGCCTCACAAGGCAACCCAATTCACTCACTGTTAGGAATTTTTTCCTTTTATAAACCTAAATTTGTTTTTTTTATATCATTTCCATTAGTCTTGGTTTAAGCCTCAGGGATCAAATAGAACACATTTAATCCATTTTCCATGTAATGGTTCTTCACATACTTGAAGACAGCTCTCCTGCCTCTCCTTAGTTTTCTTGACTTCAGGCTAAATCTCCCAGTTTTTCAAGTGAGTCTCATATTGCATGACTACTGACTGGGATTTCCCTTCCTCCTCTAATCCACCAGTGAGAAACTGTAAGATGTCTATAGCCACTGACGTTTCTCTTAGTCAACCAACCCTCAATTCTCCATTGCCCAGTTTCCATCATGCAAAAACTATCCACTGTTAGTTGAATAAAAACCTTGAAATAACTTAGGGCCCCATTTCACTCTAACCCTTGTATCCACACTTGGTAGAAGACCATCTGCTTGGCTGTTACTCTCCAAGAGTCCTTGGAGTCCTGCCATATGACCCTCTACTTTATTCAAGTCAAGTTAACAAGTCAAGGAGCATTTATTGCCTATTCCATGCCAGGCAATTGCTACGCACAAGGGTTACGAAGAAAAGTAAAAACATCCTTTGCTCCCCAAGAGATCATAAGCTAATATTTTACCTGTCTAAGTACCACCTGGCCTTTCCATCTGTCATGAAATGAACAGGAACAAGAATGTTATCTCCCAATTAGAATGTGAGCTCTTTGAGAACAGAGACTGCTGCCTCCTTTCCAAGCTTATATTTCCAACATAGTGCTTTATATTCAGTAAGCAGTTAAGAATACTTTTTTATTCCATTCCTTGAACTCAAGACCTTACACTAGCCTGGTTCCTTAAAATATGGTGCTCAGAACCGAACTTAATACTCAAACATAGTTGATCCACTCCCTTTTTTAGGGTATAAAAATTCACAGATCAGACTGTATCTCTTATTTACATATCACCAGAGCTGCACATTAATCAATGTCATTGCCTAATTTTTCCTTTTGTAGAAAAATCCTAGGCTAGTTACAGTTAGTGGTTAAGATGAAGAAATCTAGTCTGTGCCCTTGGGGAGCTGGTTAGGGATGAATGTTGTGTACCCATGAAGAAACTTCAGACCATCTAGAAAGAAATGTAAATATTTCTTATACCTGCTAAAGTAGGTGAGTTCATATTGAGTTCTGAGATGTCATGTGGTCAAGGGAAGAAGGATTGAAATAGAAGTTATTATCATAGGCTTGCCCAAAGGATGTGGATTTTAAACTGGGCTTTGGCAAAGAGGAATTGACATGGATCTTTGGAGAAGAACAATAGAAACTTGGGGGATGAAGTGTCAAAAAACTCATTGAAAACTGGCTATCTTGTCTTCTTAAGAACCTGACACCCCAATGATATGGTCATGGATTGAGGTTATCTATGATGTAATTCTGGATTTGGTAATGGGTATAAATTGGGGAGGTAATACATAATGGAAAACTTATGTCCATAGCAGATGAAAACAAGGTTGAACACAGGCAAGAAGGGTGATGGTAGAGATGGCAAGACCCCAAAGACCTTGGGGAATAATTGTAAGGCAGCTGGTTGCCTACCAAAAGGCTAATAAGTCCAAGCATTGCAGTGGAGTCGAATGCGCTGTCTCTGTTCATCTCTCTCTTTGTGTGTGTGTGTGTGTGTGTGTGTGTGTGTGTGTATCTATATATACATATATATTTTTCATATCCATAATTTCATTGGTTTAGGAACTCCTGATGTAGCAATTCTTAATCTCTTTGTCATTGATTGCTTAGTCTGATGAAACCTATAAAATAACACTTAAAAATAATGTTTTTAATGTATAAAATAAAATGTGCAGAATTACAAAGGAAAGATTTAAATCAAAACACAGTTATCAAATTGAAAACTCATAGTAACACAAGTTTATGAACTCTAGGCTATATTATAAACTTTATAAACTTGGAGATCTCTTTGTATGTGCTGTATTGTAATCTATCCCTAAATTATTATCTTTTACTCTGAATAAAGTCATCTCCTTCTAGCCTTTCTAACCAGCTGCCTCATCTATCTCCCACTTCCATCCTTTTTTCCTTCTCTCCCTACCCTGCCTTCCCTCCTCCCCTATTCCCACTCCCAATTCTGAATTCATAAACCATGATCAAACAAACTGCTCTTGCTTTTGGATAATATGTGTTCAGCTACTCTCCAATGACATCACTAAACCATCCCTGAAATTTTCCTGGTGGTGCCCCTCCATGGCCTCTACTCTTTTTATCTCCCCATGAAAATATAAATTGCTCATCTTTGTCTTTCGTATTAGTATTCCTAGAGGTCAACAAAGTGCCTGGCACAGTAAGTGCTTAATAACTGCCTTTTCAGTCATTGATTCATTCATTCTGTGTGACTTTATTATCATATGTTGATCAGCAGAAGGAACTGATGTTGTTTAGCTTGGATAAAAGAAAATTCAGGGTAAGCATCATAGCTGTGTCCCTATGGAAGATTGATTCCACTTGTTCTTCCTGGCCCTAGAATTCAGAAATAGGAGCAATAAATAAAAGTGACAAGGATGAAAATTTAGACCCTGTGTCAAGAAATGCAAAGACAAGCACCAACTTTCCTACTAATGAAAGCTGTCCAAAAGTAACAAGTGGTGGGTTTCTCTTCCTTGGAGGTCTTTAAGCAGAGGCTGAATTAAGACTACTCTTATTGGGGATATCTTTCAGGTATGTCTTAGATGAGATAATTTCTTTTTTTTTTGTTGTTTTTGTTTTGGTGACCACTGCTTTATTTTTTTTATAAAGCTTTTTATTTACAAAACATATGTGACCTTTCAACATTGACCTTTGCAAAAAAACTTTTTTTTCCCAAACTTTTCCTTTCCTTCCCCCCACCCCCACCCCTAGATGACAGGTAATCTAATACATGCTAGATAGGATAAATTATATGACAAATACAATACATGTATACATATCTATACAGTTATCTTACTGCACAAGAAACATCAGATCTAGAAAGAGAATAAGGAAAAAACAGCCTAAGAAGGAAAACAAGATGCATGGAAATATTCACAGAGAGTGTTAAAATGCTGTGTTGTAGTTCACACTCAGTTCCACAGGCCTCTCTGGATGTATATGACTATCTTCATCGCAGCACAACTGGTTTGAATCACATCATTGTTGAAGAGAACCATGTCCATCAAAATTGATCATCGTATAGTCTTGTTGCTGTGTATAATGTTCTTCTGGTTCTGCTGATTTCACAGATGAGATAATTTCTGGGAGTCCTTTTCAATTATGAATTTTTGGATCCTGTGATTGTCTGTGATAAATCAAGGCACCAGAATGGATGAATTCACAAAGGGTAGAGAGTAGATTAAGAGTATAAAAAGAGGGCCTGAGGCTAGAACCTGTAGGAATGTTGTCTTTCTTTAAGACATTGGAAAAAGAATCAGGAAAAAAACCTCAAAAGGGATGGACAGAGAGACAGAGACAGAAAAAGAGAGAGGGAAGGGAGAGACAAAGAGAGACAGAGGCAGAAAGAGAGAAGGGGGAGAGAGAGAGAGACAGAAAGAGAGAAAGAGAGAGAGAGACAAAGAGTAGAGAGATAGAAGCAGAGATGTGGAATCGGGGGAAAGAGAAGAACCAGGAGAGTGTGTTTATTGTTAGAATACAAGAGAGTAGAGAATTGAAGGAAAAGGTGGTTAACAATGCTTAGGTTCAGTGGCTTGAAAATCTATGAAATTTACAAAATTTATGTGAAACAATTTTTCTTTTTTATTCCTTGGTATAAAGCCAGACTTTACCGAGTATATGTCATATACTGGTTGGCTGAAGGACAAAAAAAAATATAAGACATGTCCTTTCTTTGGTCAGATTGGGCCAGATGTTCATTAGCAGTAACCATGGTCCTGGACAGATCTAATGAAATTCTTCTATTTATCTCTTTTAAGAGAGATAACAGAGGAATCTTGGGAGTAATAGGTTGAACTCCACTGACAAAATTATTTCAAATTTGGACCTCTTTGGAAGAAAGGACTGGACAATGCAGCCCCAATGACTAGGGCTTCTCAATTTAGAGAATTAGGACAAAACTCCCTTTGTTTGCTTATTGTCTATTTTTTGTTTGAATTTTCAGAAGATTATTTGCACCCTTTCTTTTGCTTAGAGGCTCTGACAAGAAATGGAAAGCAAAATGAGTTTAAGGTTTCTAGTCAATTATTCTGATTGGAGGTTTCAGGGAATCATTAGTTGTGGCCAGCAAAGAATTTGTTTTCCCATTTGTATAGGTGTGCTGTATTTGGTTTCTCCATTATTCAGTTTCATTCCTGTTACATCTTTAAAGGTTTGGTTTAAAAAGAATTTTTCTGCCTTTATCACAAGGTCCAGATAAAGCTTTCTGAAGGAAACCTCATAGTTTTTCTTTGGGAGCAAAGACTGGGGGTTCCCTGCTACTAAATTCAACCCTTAAAGCAGCCAATTCCAGCAAAATTCCCATCATTTCTGAACCTCTCCACCTTGCCACCCTGGAAAAACTTCTCCCTATCAGGAACACTCTTCTGATTGGTGAATCCCTAGCACAGACTATTATTTCATGAAGGTACTTGCTCTCAATCCTTTCCAGTACTTCTTTGTGTTTTTACATGTAATTGGAAAAAAATAAAATATTAAAACATTCAGCTCCTTTTGCAGAAGAACTTGCGTGTTCTCTTCAGTTGTTGATAACTAACCTACTGAGTTTATATCTTACATATTTTTATCATATTATGCATAATATATTGTATATAGTTATGCATTATGTATAATATATTATTATATTTACATGTATTTATATTTAATATATATTAGAATGTTATCTCCTTGAAGGCAGGGATTCTGCTTTTGCTTTTCTTTTTTATCCCTGAATGCTTAGTACATTGAGTAGCCGGTAGCTAAGTGTTTAATATTTGCTTGTAGCCTATCATTTTCCACTGAATACTTTTTCCTTATCACCCCCATTATACTCCCTAGTAATTAAGAAATACAGTTAAGCAGCATAAATCAATATGTGTATCTCAGTCTATACCTCTAGCCCACTACCTCTCTGTTAAGGGTCAGAAGGCAAGCTTCACCAGTAACTTTCTATAGTTATGTTTGGTCATTGTACTAAATAATATTCTGAAGTCTTGCATGCATTTTTTTTGGACATAATACTTCTTTCCTCCTCACTAAAGATTTTTTTTTCAATCTTCAGAGTTTTATTCTGAAGAGCTTCCCTTTCTTTCTGAGCCGATTCTTCTTGTAGAATTTTAGGCCATGGGAGTCTATCTATCCTTTCTCCCCCAAACTCTTTGTGGTGAGGATTGAATGAGATCATATTTGTAAAAGTGTTTAGCATGATGCCTGGCATATAATAGGCATTTCACAATTGCTTATTCCATTCCCTTCCCCTTTGAAAATTACAAATTAAGGGAGGATACTAATCTATGCCAATTTTCCTTTTCTGTTCTGTCACTAATTCTAAGATGGAGCAATCATCCTCTCCCTACTTATTTCTACTTCAGCAAGACTCTGTGTGTGGGTGCAATTTAATCACAATTTTTAAGTGTTTGAAGAGCTGTGTTGTAGAAGAGGGGTTAGATGTGCTCTGCTTGGCCCCAGAGTTAGAACCAGTGATAATAGGTGAAAGTTTTAAAGGAGCAAATTTAGGTTTGATATCAGGAAAGAACTCCCTAAAAATTAGAGCTTTCCCAAATGGAACAAGCTGTCTAAAGAGGCAGAGGAATTCTCTTCACTAGAAGTCTTCTAACTAAGACTGGATGCCCATTTGGTCAGGTCCCAGGTGGAGTAGATGGCTGTTGACATCACTTTCAGCTCTGAGATACTGTGAAATTATTTAGCTGCAAGTTAAATTTAATACCAGGGTGTAAATGATATAACATCTATGTGAAGGCATCTGTTTTATTTTTTTATTTTTTTGTGGTATATACTTGAGGTTAAACAAAACAGGGGGACAGCTAGATAGCTCGATGGATAGAGTATCTGACGTAGAGTCAGAAAGACTCATCTTCATGAGTTCAAATCTGGTCTCAGACATTACCTGTGTGACCCTGGATCACTTTTAAGTCACTTACCCCTATTAGTTTCAGTTTCTTTATTTATCAAATGAGTTGGAGAAGGAAATGGCAAGCTAGTATCTTTGCCAAGAAAAACGCCAGTGGTATCATGAAGAGTCAGAGATGATTCAAAAATACTAACAAAAACAAACCCATCCTATTAATTAAAAAATTATTAAGCTCTTCTATAATAAAAAATAACAATAAATATAATAAATAACAATATATTATATTACATATATTATAAATAATAAAAACAAATAATAAACCAGGCTGGTGAAATGCAAATACAAACACCATGACTACCTCTGTCCTTAAGAAGTATATATTCCAGTAGAAGAGACAATACATTCTTCTTGGTCTCCTAGTATCTAGTGTCTCCCCACTCCAGCTCATTCTCCATTTAATTGCTAATTTGTTTTTCCTTAAGTACAGATCTAACCCTGTTATCCTCCCCAGCTCCACTCCCTCCATTTCCAACACATTCAATCAGCTCCACTGGTTCCCTATTACCTCCAAAATCTTCCTATCTTCCTGCCTCTCACCTCATTGCCCTTCACCTACTCTATGATCTGGTGACACTAGAATCCTTGATTATAAGACATATCTCCTGATTCTGAGCATTCCCACTGGTTATCTCCCATGTCTGAAACTTTCTCCCTCTTCATTTCCATTTTTTATTTTCCCTGGCTTCCTTTAAGTTTCCACTAAAGTCATTCCTTGAACAAGAAATCTTTCCCAGTTTTCCTTACTCTTGATGAATTTTCTCTGTTGATTATTTCCAATTGATCATATGTAATACACACATATACACAAATACATATAAATATACATCTATATCTTGTTTATACATAGTTATTTGTATGTTGTTTCCCCTTGGGATAGAGAGCTCTGTGAGATGTTCATTGCTTTTCTTGTATATTTTTAGCACAGTGCCTGGCACAAGGAGACCCTTAATAAATGAGGCCTGATTGACATATAGGGGTGTACAGGACAATGAGAGGTTTTTTGGTTTGGAAAGTCTTATTTTATGCATTGTTGGTGGAGTAGTGAACTGATCCAATTATTGGAGAGCAATTTGGAACTATGCCAAAAAGACTATAAAACTGTACATAGCCTTTGAGCCAGCAGTGCCATTACTGGGTCAGTATCCCAAAGAAATCATAAAAAAGGGGAAGGGACCCACATGTGCAAAAATGTTTGAGGCAGCCCTTTTTTTTGTGGTGGCAAGAAATTGGAAAAGAATGGGTGTCCATCAATTGGGGAGTGGCTGAATAAGTTATAGTATATAAAAGTAATGGAATATTATTGTTCTGTTAAAAATGATGACAAGGTTGATTTCAGAATGGCCTGGAAAGATTTATATGAACTGATAATGAAGCAAGCAAAATCAGGAAAACATTGTACACAACAACAATACTGTGTGATGATCAACTGATAAACTTGGTTCTTCTCAGCAATTTAACGATCCAAGGAAATTCCAATAAATTTTGGATGGAGAATGCCATCTATATCCAGAGAGAACTACGGAGACTGAATGTGGATCAACACATAGTATTTTCACCTTTTTTTTAACTTCTGCTTTTTTTCTTCCTCTTGGTTTTTCCCTTTTGTTCTGATTTTTTTTCCCAATGTGACTCACATGGACATATTAAAAAATGAATGTACAACCTAAAAATAGATAATATTTAAAAAAGAAAAGTTTTATTTTATATCACATTCATTGACATATATACTTCCAACCCAGTGATCCTCTTCCTTGTAACAAAAACAGTTAAACAGAACACAAGAAATACTGCATGATAGAATGAATAGAGAGTTGGTTCAGAAGTCAGGAAGACTAGACTGGCGTCTAGGCTCTGTTACCATGCTGGTTGTCAGACCTTAAACTTGTCTCAGTGGCCCAGGCATCTCTTTAAGGCTCTAAATGAGACTCTAACTACTTTACCTCTACTGTATCTCCCCTGAATTCTGAAATAACACAGTCTAGTGGTTTAATCATGTCAAGAGGCAGTGTGCCACAATGGATAGAGAATGGGACTTGGAATAAAGAAAATTCATCTTCATTGTGTTTCATTTTCTTCTTCTGCAAAATGGGAATAATCATAATGTCCACCTAGCAGGGTGGTTATGAGGTTCAAATGAAAAATGTGTTGAAATGTGCTTTGCAAACCCTAAAGGTATGTAGAACTGCCCATTCTTATTATATTGGCTTTTATTTTATTTTATTTTTATTACTTTGAGGGTGTTTGTTGTGTTGCTTCAATGAAACTCCTTAAAATAAGGAATTTTGTTTTAAACTACTGCATCTGCCAAGAGCCTGGCACAGGGCTGAGTACATTGTAAGATGCTCAGTGAATGCAATAAATACTTGTGAATTGAGGATTCTACCAAGTTCTGTTAGAGCAACAAGAATGACAGGACCTACAACTTCCTAAGCAGCCTAATTTCTTAAAGTAAAGAAAGTCATCACATTAACTGGAACTCTGAGAGTTCTCTCTTAAGCTGCTATTCAGAGGATCTGAGGAACTTCATGCTAAGTAAAGAGCTAAAAATAGGACAAAAGGCTTTCAAAACACATGGAATTCTTTCATTTGTCATTTGCCAAGCCTCCAGACTGGGAGAACAGCTTCTTTCTTTGGGGGGGACCAAATGAAACAAAAGATGCCTTAAAATATGATGCGAGTTAAGGGGGCAGTAAATCCATCTCGGGCAAGAATCTCTCCAAGGGGCTCATTGGGTGAATAACCAATAGCCAGAAAGGGAAAAAAAACAAAACAAACAAGCCAAATAGCAACAACCTAAGTCATAACGTTAAAAGATGAATAGATGGAAAATTAAGCACTCAGTGCGGGGCACTGACGAGTCAATCTCATTTATCAAAATAAGACAGCTTGTCAACCTTTTCCTCTTCCAAATGTCAAGATCTGTGACCTCACCAGTTGAGGGTGCCCTCTTCTCCAAATGCAGACCACAATTTCTCTGTTTTAGTAGAATATTTCATAAGTTGTTGAGGCTGAAAAAAATCATTCTAGAGATAAGCATCTCTGGACACAGCTAGGTTGGTTATCCTGAGCCAGATAACCAGGTTGTCTCTGATTCTATATCTGAAGTCTTTCCAACTTGATTAAGACTGACTGAGCATGTTCACCCCTGGCATAGCCTTTAAGAGTTTCTGGGCCAAACTTACCCAAATATGGGATATACCACAGGAGAGACTGTTTGAAGTCTCTCTATATAAATAAATATGCCTCAATTTACCCAGTTCAACATTTGGGGTACATTATCTGAGCAAGAGGAAATATTGATTTGGAACTGCAAGGAACCTTAGCAATTGTCTAAATTCAGATCTCTCATTTTATGGGAGGTATGGATGTGGCAGGGGAAGGGGAAACTGAAGCCAATAGATTAAATAATTTAGTTAAGTCATATGGGTAGTAAAGGATAGAAACAGTATTTAGACCCAAGGCCTTTGACTCCATAGCCAATGTTCTTTCCACTGTAATGAGAGAAATGATTATTTCTCTCTTGTTTTATTAATTATTGTTGAATTAGGGCCATTTCTCCTTTTCTACTTCCTCATCCAGAAATCAACCAGTGTGGGAACTCTATCTAAAAGACTTACCCAGGCTGAGATCTAATCAGTTTGTAAAAGAAATTCTAACTTAAGGCTAATAGATAGATTCTTGCTCATTGTATTTGCTCAGATAGGTATGGGAAAAGATTGGTTCTTCCTTTTGTCAGACAGATAATACAAAAATATGGATCACAACTCTCATTGGAATATAGCCCCACTCCTTATTGTAATCTTCATTCTCTCATTAATTGTTAACTAATCAGAGTTGATTGCTACCCTAAGAAATATCTGCTCTTCCAAGGTTATATAAATGGTGAGAGAGCTTTAGTATAAGAGGGAGATGGCCAAATGACCATCCTTTTATTAATAAACATGCTGGCCTTATTAGTGAAATCATTTTTTAAAAAGTAAAAAAGTGAAAACTTTTAAAAAAAAGTTTTAAAAAAAGTAACAGCAAAATCTGGAATCTTGAATTCTCCAGTGTCTTCCCTTCTTCAGAACAAGCTATCTGCATATTTAATTTACTGTGAGAAACATTTTTAAAGCACCTAATACATGCCAGTCACTGTGTTAGAGGAATAGAAAGAGAAAAACAAATTAGTTTTGCCTTCAAGGAGTTTACTTTTTTGGGGGAGTGATAGAAAAATACCAAAATAAATGAATATAAAATATATAATAATTAAAGCAAAGTGATTTAAAAGAGGGAGTGGATGCTAATAGTTGAGGGGTTAAGGAAAGATCAGTAACAGGTGGCAACCATATTGTCTTTTGAAGGAAGCTGTTAGGCAGAGACAAGTCTAGAATTCACTCCAGTTATGGGGAATCTCTTTGTCAGAGACACAAAGGTGGCAGATGAAATATTATATATAGACAGCAGCTATGTGAGAATTACTTGAGACAAGCAGTGATCTTGATAGGATTTCATTTTTTGACAACAATGATTGTACATGTACCAGTAGTCCAGAGTTCTCAAAATGTACACTTCAATGGCTATTACAGATATTGCTGCAGCTATTGATATAGAGAAGGCAAATGTCTCAAGGATCAATCAAGTCTACATTAAAACAGGGTCATGGGGCAGCTAGGTGGCGCAGTGGATAGAGCACCAGCCCTGAAGTCAGGAGGACCTGGGTTCAAATCTGGTCTCAGACACTTAACATTCCCTAGCTGTGTGACCCTGGGCAAGTCACTTAACCTCAATTGCCTCAGCAAAAAGCAAAAAAAAAAAAAAAAAAAACCCAAAAAACAAAAAAACAAAAACAAAAACAAAACAGGTTCATTCCCAGCAAAATTCAAAATAAAATACTGGAGGAAAAAAAAACATTGTTAAAAGCTGAAAAAATATTGCTGTAAAATAGCCTAATTAATCCTCAGAAAATAAGTGAAAACCTTCACAGGAATTCTTTGGCTGGACAGATTGTTATTGATTCCTCTATAAAGCACTATAGTCACTTCTTGAAGTTGGAAGAAAATCAAACAGATCAGTAAAACAAGCACAAAAAACCAGTTAAAAACAGATTTGAATGGGGCAGCTAGGTGGTACAGTAGATAGAGCACCAGCCCTGAAGTCAGGAGGACCTGAGTTCAAATCTGGTCTCAGATACTTAACATTCCCTAGCTGTGTGACCCTGGACAAGTCACTTAACCCCAATTGCCTCAGGGGGGAAAACAGATTTGAAGAAAAAAAAATGCTTGTCCTAGGTAGGACAATACAAAGTTTAAAGTACTTAAGATTAGAAAATAATTTTTACTGATGAAAATCATTTTAACTCAAGGCTATACCAAAACCAATAGAAATATCTGAATAACATCCATCACTAACTGCAATGTTTTAGAATTTATTTATTTATTTTTTTGGCTGAGACAATTGGGGTTAAGTGACTTACCCAGAGTCACACAGCTAAGAAGTATTAAGTGTCTGAGTCTGGATTTGAACTCAGGCCCTCCTGATTTCAGGGCTGGTGCTCTATCTACTATGCCATCTAGCTGCTCTGGTTTTGGAGATTTTAAAGTTCCAACAAGTCTATCTAATTTCAGTTTTGTCCCCATTGAGGGAACTATGCATAATGATTAGCATATTGATTTGCTGACAAATAGAATTGTTCTAGATTTACATAAATTCCCAAGCAGAAATGAAATACTGACTGAAGTGTGTTATAATCAACGTGAGACTTGGAAAAATGGTCTTCTTATCAAAGGTATTCTTAATCCAAAAGCTTATGATGAAGACTTAGAAATGTTATGTCAAAATCTTGTGAATTCAGTGCATCTCATGTAAGGCAAGTGATAGTTGCAAAATGAAGACAATTAAAAGTTTAAGATATAAACAACTGTAAAGCTTATTTTACAAGTTGTTTGTTCCCCCAAGAAAATTACAAACCAGTGTAGCAAGCCAATTTGACTAGAATGTAGAAGACTAATGAATAGGGAAAGACTAATTTGGAATCTCAGCTCTGGAATTCTTTGATTCATATCAATATATTTGTCTAAGTTCCTGAAAGTAATTCATTGTAAAAATGCCTGATGGTGCCTGCCATATGTTGATGTTGACATACCCATTTCACAAGGTGGTATCTATTTTTAAGAATACACCTTAGCTAGGTGGCCCAGTGGATAGAGTAACGGGCTTAGAATCAGGAAGATTCATTTTCCTAAGTTTAAATCTGGTTTCAAACTCTTACTAGTTGTATGACCCTGGGCAAGTCACTTAATCCTGTTTGACTCAGTTTCTTCAACTGTAAAATGAGCTGGAGAAGGAAATGGCAAACCACTCCAGTGTCTCTGCCAAGAAAACTTCCAAATGAGATCACAGAGAGTCTTACACAGTTAAAATAATTCAACAACTTTTCTTCTTATAACTACCTTTATAGCACTGGCCTTCACAATGCTGGGTCTATGATAATGCTATTTGAAAATCATTCTCATTCAGAGTGACCTTGCACAGAAAATCAACCTTATTCTTTTCTTGCTCTCCTTCCCGGCTTCAGTTTCTGTTTACTTGCAATTTCTTTGTATATTTACTTTTGCACTATCTCAGGAAATTTGACTAGAAAGCTAATCTGAACCCTTTCCTATTTGATCTTCCCATATTTTGATCCTTGTGGTATGGGTACTCTCATGTGGTACAAAATGCAATCCATCCCTACCTGCCTATCCTGCGTGATCCCTATGGATTTCTTCCTGTAATGTAGCTTCAGGATATGCTAATGCTCTGGGGGCTTTCCTTTTGCTATTGCTTGGATGCCTGTAGAACCTACAACATATCCATTGGTTACTCTCTCCCTCACTTTGTGATCCACCTCTCTTCTTTTTTTCTCTTATCATTTATTGTTGAGTTGTGTTCAACTCTTTTAGAGCTCATTTCCTTGGCAAAGTCCTAGAATGGTTTGCCATTTCCTTCTCCAGCTCATTTTACAGATGAGTAAACTGAGGCAAACAGGTTTAAAAGACTTGCCCAGATTGTATCTGAGGCTAGATTTAACTTCAAATCTTTCTGTCTCCAAGTCTGGTATTTTGTTTGATTCACCCCCTACCTGCCCTTCTGTCATACATTTCTCCAAAAGCTTTACACATTTGATAAAATCATTTTATAATTTTTAACCATTTTGTTGGCATAGTAGCCACACATCTTATATCAATCTTCTTGGTATCCATGGTAAAATTTTACACCTTTATTGTCTTTCTCATTTTATGTTTCCTTCATAAATTAACAAATCAAGTCAATGAGCATTTATCAAGTGCCATTTATATGCCAGGCCCTGTGATGAGTAAATGCTAGGGATAAAAGACCAAAAAGAAGCAGTATTTCAAGGGGCTTACATTCTATGAGAAGAAACAGTATATATAGTTTGCTCCTTCCACATCCCCTGGTTTAGGGGAGTAGTGTCCCTTCAATCTAAAGAATTTGCAGAATTTTTTTTTTTTGGTTCTCCCTGAAGACCAGAGAAATTCAAAATTTCCTTTTTTCTTTTATGGGGTATTTACAGTACCTTATTGTAAAAGTTAGATCAAGTTTTTGGTCATAGGCTCTGTGTCATCGGCTGTCTTTTTGCAAGCTTCTCACCCCCATTTCCCATTTAATTTCTTACCCTCACCTACAATATATTGAAAGAGTGATATAGAAGATTGTAATGGGGAAGGGATAGTTATTTCTATAGATTTATATAAAATAGATACATAATAACTGGGGATGGAGGCTGAGAAGCCCTTGTTTTAAAACCCCATTCCTCTAGCAAAATGGCTTAACAGTTTTATCTCACATTGATTTTGTTCTTTATCCCAATGTGGACTCAAAATTCTTGGCAAGATCTGTTGGCTCTTCTACTTCTCTCCACAAGATGGAAGTTGTCCTGGATTTACCCAAGGTAACTGACCTTATTCATCCCGCCAAGACAGATAGGGAAGCTATCTCTCTCCAACCCAGAAAACAAGGAATTAGCATCAAAAGGAATCAGCAGAGGCTGACTACTACAAGCTTCCCCTTAAGTTAGAGAGAGAGAGAAATCAATTTGAGACTCGTTCAGGCCTAAAGTCTTGGACTGGCCATGGATGGAAAAAAAAATCCCCAAGCAATGTGCATGTCTGTGCTTGTGTGAGTGAGAGGGAGAAGGGAAAGATGGAGTTACACACACACACACACACACACACACACACAGATGTGGTGGAGGAAGAAAGGGACAGAGACATAGAGAAAGAGAAATAAATACAGAGAGAATATGGAGAAGTGGAGAGCAGTCAGTACATTTATACATAAAAATCCTTGGTTGCCCACAGGTGAAATCCTTTTTGAAAGAAAAAAAAATAAAACAATGTGTATGTCTCTCTGTGGTTCGTGTGTGTGACAGACAGACAGACAGGAGGAAGAGGGGGAGGAGAGAGAGAGAGAGAGAGAGAGAGAGAGAGAGAGAGAGAGACAGAGAGACAAGAGAGACAGAGAGAGAGACAGAGAGAGAGACAGAGAGACAGAGAGAGAGAGAGGAGAGAGAAAGGGAGGGAGGGAAGGAGAGAAAGAAGGAGGGAAAGAGGGAAGGAAAGAGGGAGGGAGGGAGGAAGGGAAGGAGAAAGAGAAAGAAAGAGGGAAGGAGGGGAAGAAGGAAGGAGGGAGAAAGGGAGGGAGGAAGAAAGAGGGAGAGGGAGAGGGAAGGAGAGAAAGGGAGGGAGAAAGGAAAGGAAGGAAGGAGGGAGAGAAAAAGGGAAAGAGGAAAGGATAGAGGGAGGGAGACAAAAAGAGGGAGAGAAGGAAGGAGGGAGAGAAAGGGAATCAAAGACTTGAAAGAGACAGAGAGTTCAGACAGATGAAGATAGACACAAAGAGAGACTAAGAAAGACAAAAACAGAGAATTGATAGAGTATGGATATGGAGAATAGGAGAGCAGCTTGTACACTAATGCCTTATCATCTTAGATAACATCAGCTTGCTAAGAATACATGCAGTCTCTGTGATTGAATGAGTTCAGAGTGCAAAGTTGCCCATCCCTGTGAAGAGAGAACTAAAGCAAAGTCCCTTTCTTTGTTCTTGTTATTAGGGTGCCTGGTTCCCATCCCCACTGCCCCTCCCTTTCATCCCCACTCCCACCATTTCTTCCTACAATATCTCCCATGTTTTCTCCTCTACCAGGAAGAAATATGACTTCATTAACATTGATACCTCTTCTGTGGCTACGTCGAGTTTTGTTGAGTTTCCATTTCCGTGGTTCTTCCTTTCAGCAGTTCCCCAGCTTTGGTACTATTTTTCCTGTTCAAAGGAAGGCGGGAGGGAAGCATTGACTGTATTCCCTATAGCCCTAGGAAGGGTAAATATTGGGGCAATAACAATCTTTGAGCTGCAGTAACAATAGCTTCTTTCCTTCTCCAAAGTACAACCAGCTGTAATTGGAATTGAATCTCTTTTATTGGAGTTCTTAAAGCCAAAGCCTGATGACCACTACTTGTCATTTTCCCTTTTTGGCCCTTTTGTTTCCTCTTCAGTAAAAATGAAGGTGATCCCTGTGGTGACTTCTAAGATCTCCTTCAGATCTACATCTACGTTTGTGATGCTGGAGTGATTCCCATTTGGTCATGGATTGACAATCTGGCCTTTCAGGTAGATGCCTTACATCTTTGAATTTGTGTAATTCTTTTAAAAATAATAATATCTATAACATTCCCTAGCTGTGTGACTCTAGGCAAGTCACTTAAGCTCAATTGCCTCAGCAAAAAGAAAAAACAATATCTAGCATTTATAAAGTTTTGTAAAATCTGCAAAATGATTTATAGATGTTGCATTTTATCCTCACAACAACCCAGCTTTATAGATCTCATTTTATCCTCACAACAACACATCACTATTTTTATCCATATTTTACCAATGAGGAAACTGAGGCAGAAAGTATTTAAATGATCTGCCCAGGAACACAGTGTTTGAAGTTGAGCAGTTCAGTACTTTATCCATTGTACCACCATTGTTACTCATTCTTTTCCAGTTTAATCCTAGCCTCCCCAGACAGTTCTTCTGAATCCCATTTTACTTCCTTTCAAAAACTCTTTGTGAAAAACTTTTCTTAAAATTACCAATTCATTGTGTGACCCTGGGCAAGTCACTTAACCCCAATTGCCTCAGCAAAAAGCAAAAAAAAAAAAAATTACCAATTCATTCACTGATTGAGCCCTCCCTGTCCCAGAATATATGCCAAGGGGACAAATGCTAATTAACTGAACTTTGATGGCCATTCTTGGAAGGGCAGACACCATGTTTGAGGACTTCATCGGCTATTATTCACACAGAATGTGACTTGGACCTAAATGAATAGACTCTGGAAGGATAGGGTTGTTTACTAGCTTGGCATCATTAATTAAAAAAAAACCTTTAAACTATATTATTTACTGTATTTATGGTGTTTATTGAATGGAGTCACTGTCTAATGACCTCTGGGCACATTTCCCAGGAAAAATGGAGAATAAGGCCATTCCTGACATTGTTCCTGCTAACCTAATTAGTTGATAGCCTGGGAAAATGCATAGTCACACCACCTTTAAAAAAATATTGCTAATAGTCACTAATTGGCTTAAAATAACTCCTAGAAGAGTTTGTTCAGGACAAGGTTAAAAACCTTTCAGAAACAGCAATGATTCAGTTCAATTTCTTTTTTTTTTTTTGCTGAGGTGATTGGGGTTAAGTGACTTGGGTCACATAGCTAGGAAGTGTTGAGTATCTGAGGTCAAATTTGAACTCAGGTCCACCTGACTTCAGAGCTGGTGTTCTATCCACTGTATCTTCAACTTATTTCACTATAACAAATCTTAAGCAAGGTATTACATTTACAAAGACAAAAATAGAATTCTGTCTCTGGCCTCAAGGAGCTTACATTTAGTGGGTGGAGATACAAAAATAATAAGTGTTTTTCTATTTATGAAATAGATTTGAAAAGTGACCTTTATAATCACTGAATCTGAAGGTGGGAAGGGAATTTGATGATTATTTAGTCCAAAAAAAGAATCTTTACCATATCCTATCTGATAAGTAGTCATCCATCCAGCTGTTTATCTGAAGAATTCTGGTGAAGGGGAACTAGCTCCCAAGGCAGCCCATTTCATTTTGGGGCAGCTCTAATTGTTAGGAAACTTTCAACTATGTCAATATTTCCTACATATTCCTATTTATAACTTGTTTGTACATTTTTGCTGGCTTGTTGTCTCATTAGACTGTAAGCTCCTTGAGAGCAGGGAATATTATTTATTATTTTTTTGCATCCCAACATCTGGCACCTTCTCTGACACAAGAAAAACTTGAGTACCCTTTTGCAAACTTTCCTGGATTTTAGTTTCCTCATCTGTAAAATTATTGAGTTCTCTGACTGACCTGGAAAGTCTCTGCTAGCCCTAGAGCTTTCATACTTAAAGAACTTGAAGCACTTTTATATATAAAAGCCGACAGTTAGGAAGACCTTATGCTTAATAAATGCTTATTAAATGTTTATTGATTGATCAATTTCTAAAGCAGGGAAACTAAACCTTTTCTGTATCCTGAATTCTTTTGCCAGTTTAATGAAGCCTTGGGATTCCTTCTCAAAAGTTAGGGTTTTGAATACATAAAATACTTAAGATGAGAAGAACCCATGATTTCCTCTGGGTAAGGAATCTGTTTCTACTGGGTAACTGTCTACAAATCAGAGAGCACAAGTCTCAATTCTCTAAGACTTCTGAGACAAGTCCTAGGGATTGCTTTAGGTCATTAGAGGTTTGCCCTAGCATCAGAATTTGAACTTATATTTTCCTAACTCTTCTTACAATAATAACTAGCATTTATAGATGCACTATTGACAAAACGCTTTAAACCATTGGTACCAAACTCAGAGAGAAATAAAGTCACTAAAACCTATAAAAAGGATACCTATAGCTTGACTTAGAAAACCACAAATTAACTGTCTATGTTTTGTCATTATTTTTTCTTCATTTTTGTTAAATATTTTCCAATTATGTTATCAGGTTCTGTGACATTTTGAAATGTTGTAGGATGTTTGTTTGACACTTATGGCTTATTCAATCCTAGATCTAGAGCTGGAGGACACTTTTGACACTGAAACAACTTGATTTACAGATGATGAAACTGAGAGTAAGAAAAATGAAGGCTCTTGCTTAGTTATAAGCAAGTTATAACAGAGCAGGCAGCATTTGAACTCAGGTCTTCCTAACTGTTAGCACTTTCTCCAGTATGGTCTGTAATGATAATAGCTTTTATTTATAAAAATGCTTTAAGGTCTTTAAGTATGAAAGTGCTAGAGCTAGAAGAGATTTTCCAGCTCAATCAGAGAACTAGATAATTTTACAGATGAGAAAACTAAGATCCAGGAAAGTTTGTAAAAGGGTACTCAAGTTTTTTTTTTTTTAAACTCTATAAATAGTCATTGTATCATGCATTATCTCACTGAATCTTCACAACAACCCATTATTATCCCCATTTTATAGATGAGAAAACGGAGACATACAAAAGTTAAGTTACTTGTTCAGGGTTACACAGCTAATCAGTGACAGAGACAGGATTTATACCCATGTTCTTTTGACTTTTAAGACCAGAGTTTTTTCTACTATGCTGTATTGCTTGGATCACAAGTCTCATTTCAAAAATAAAACTCTAAGCCTCTGAAAATTCTGCCTCAGCACTTATTGGACAAATCACTGAATTTCTTAGCCTCAGTTTCCCCATCTGCAAAATGGAAATAATAATAACTCCTACTCTTCCAGGATAATTGTGAAGGGCAAATGAGATAACACATGATATGCTTTGAAAAACTTAAACGTGCCAGCTATTAGTATTGTTTCTCAATCCCTGTCAGCTAGGGGTTTACTGGATCCCTAGCAATGTCTATGTGCTCTAGAGGAAACCTATTCCTAGCCAAGTGTCAGATCCCTGAAACAGTTAATAGCCTTGATTGCTGATTTAGAAACAGTCCAGTGAGAGATAAGCCATCTTTCCTGGAATTTTTAGTGAGGCTCTAAGTATTTATGGGAGATGAGACAGATCAGTAATGAGGTCTAACAGCTGGAAAGTGCTAGGAATTCGTTAAACCCTCTCCTTCTAGTATTCACTAAATATTTCAGGACTGGAGGTCTCTTAACTATTCTGCCAACTCAATTCCGATGAAAACTGTTTTCTCCACTGAAAAAAGTATCACAAATTCACTGCTTTTGTCAGGTAAAGCAAAGGATGGGGAGGGGGCTACAAAGACCCCAAGTGAAACCTGTTTTTGCCTCCACTGAGAGGATTCTAGTGAATCTCTGTCTTTATGTGTCTGTGTATCTGTCTTTGTCTCTGTCTTTTTGGCTGTATCTGTGTGTCTCTAATGTGACAGAAGCTCAGCTTCTAAACCCCAAACATGTCTCTCTTTTCTATGTCTATTAGTCTTTTTTCTTTTTTCCCCTTCCTTTTGTCTCTCTCCATTCATCCTGCTTTACTATCTACCTTTTAAAATTTTTTTTTCTCTCTTTCCTCCTTTCTTTTACCCATTCTACTGGTAAAAGTCTTCACATGCTTGAGATGGACATCCCTCTAAGTCACTGATGAGTTTCCCTTTGACGTGGTTTGGTCCATCTGTTGAAATTGTTTTTACCAGGATGTGACCACTGTGCATGTTATGGCTTCTTGGAGCCACAGGTTAAGAGATGGAGAGCAAGTAGATACCCAAGGCAAAATCATTATCCGATCTATGAGCTTCCTGATTCTGATCACTACAATCTGGAATGGGTTGGGGGTCAGAGGCTGCTGAGTATGAATAATTGAATTAAGGACACATTGCAGCAGGATGATGGATTTTGATTTGAAACCGGGCTTTCCCCTCATCCAAAACAAAACAACAAAATCCACATGGTTCTAATGCTAGTGAAGGAAATCAGGCAAATAAATCCAGTGGGTGCTTTCAGCTTTTAAGGAATCCAGGGCACTGTCAGCTGCCTCCTTCCACCTCCTGCTCCAGCAGAACTGGCAAGAAAGGAGCATTCCACAGACACTAGAGAAATAACAAATAGAAAATAAATAAATTGGGGGTAAGCCCAACATCCGGGATACTATAAAAATCTAGTTCTAGGGGCTTCTGAGGGAGTCTCCCTCTCCTCCCCAGCCTGGTCTGCAAAATTCCCGGGCCTGGAAGACAAATGCACCTTAAAAGTAGATCAGGGGCCCATTTAGAAACCAAAGGGAGCAGCTGGGTAGCTCCCCTCCCTAAATCACAAACTACAGCGTAAACAAAGCCATTTTTAGAGAGGCAGACGCCCTGTCAAGTGGTTCTTTGCAAAGCACAAACTGCCAAGTACTTTACAGCCCCTGAGGGTAAAAGGCACCCAGTAATTCCTAATACTTGATTAGAGCCAGAGTCAGAGAATGGAAGGGTCTTCTGAAGGTCATTTCATGCCTCCCCCTGTCTCTAAGTTGAATTGTCCAGTTACCCTTTCCTAACCACCACGAAAATTCCAGCATCTTGTAATTGAAAGAGACTTGACAGGATGTTTTAGTCCAATAGGTATCTGAACCATCTTCTCCTCTATCACATCCATGACTAATAGTCACTTGGTTTTTTTCTTGGAGGCTTCCCCTGAGGGGAAGTCCACTATTTGCTACACTTAGACACATCCAGCTATAGGATCTTAGTTCTAGAATTGGGAAGGGATCTTAGAGACCACCTACTCTAATTCCCTTATTTTACAGATGAAGAAACTGAGCCCTGGAAAGGTACTGATGTGTCCAAGGTCCTATCAGGTAAGTCAGAGATTTTCTAACCCTGGAGTCAGTGCTAGTTCTATTATTGTACTCTCTCAACATCAGGAAATTTTTCTTTCTGTCCAATAAAACTGTGTGATTTTCACCCTGAGTTCCACAGTTCCTGAGTCATGAGAACAAATCTAATGCTTAAAAAAATTTTCAAATGCCCTCCTTCATTTCATGCCATGGCTTTTCCCTCATGGATTGCCTCTCTTCAACAGAACCCTCCCTTATAACAAATAAGGGCAGTCAAACCAAATCCATGCATTGGCCATGCTTGAAAATATTTACCTTGTGATTCAGGCCAGTTCCAATGGTCTTATGATGGAGAGAGCCATCTTTATCCAGAGAGAGAGGGCTGTGGGGATCACAACATAGTGTTTTTACTTTTTTTGTTGTTTGCTGGTATTTTGTTTTCTTTCTCATTTTTCCCTTTTTGATCTGATTTTTCTTGTACAGCATGATAAATGTGGAAATATGTTTAGAAGAATTATACATGTTTAATCTATATTAGATTAATTGCTGTCTAGGTGGGGTGGGGGGAAGAGAGGGAGAAAAAAAATTGGAAAACAAGATTTTCCAAGAGTGAATGTTGAAATTTATCTATACATGTGTTCTGAAAATAAAAAAGGTTTAATAATAAAAAAAGAAAATATTTACCTTGTTCTGAACAGTACACCACCTTTCTCTGCTGAAAGAGAGGCAGCATACTCTGCCTGTTGGTCCTTTGAAGTTCTGATCAGTTACTGGTTCTAAAAGATGGCAGTATTTTATGATTTCAAAGCGGTTGTTGAGTGAATCATTCTCCTGGTTCTGCTGAATTCCCTCTGCATCAGTTCATACAAATTTTCAAAGTTTCTTTGAATTCTTCATATTCGGTTCCCTCCCTCTCACATGACAGACAATCTTCCAAAAATTGGAAGTCACTTATCAAAAATTGGAAGTCAGTTATATCTCTTTCTTCCCCCCCCCATCTTCTTTTCTCTAGACTAAGTGTGTCCAATTTCTTTAGCTGATCTTCTTGTGATGTGATCTCAAGGCCATTTTTTTATCCTTATTGTCTTACTTTGATTGCTTAGCAATTTCTTCCTACAATTAAATGTTCATACTTGATCATAATATTCCAGATGTGCTTTGATTAGTAGAGAGATAAGCAAGTCTATCACCTCCTTAGTCCTGGGCATTCTGCCTCTTTCTTGTACAGTTTAAGATTTTGTTAGCTTTTTGACTGATTTATCATTATTGATTCATGAAGCTAAAATCCTCTAGTTCTTTTTTAAAACTTCTACACATACTTTCTCAATCTTGGATCTCACTTAAGGAGCCCAGTAAAATCCCACATCTAATTCAGTTGAACCAAAGTCAGCAATCAATAATAAAGGAGGCATTGCACCACAGATTTAAAAATAGAAATGATTTAAGAAACCATCTCATCCAACTCCCTCATTTTGTAGTTGAAGATACTGGGGACCATAAAGATTAAGTGATTTTTTTTAGGGCTACATTGATAATTATTGTTCATCTTTCATTCTGAAGAGGATCTATGTGATATCACGGGTGATGTGTTGATTTTTGAGTGAATTGGACTTAAGTGAGGCAGAGTTGGTCAGTTTTTCTCTTTTAGCGTCATCCAAGTCCAATGAATGGCAAGGCAGAAGTTCAGAAGCCTGAAGATGACCCAGGATGCAATGGATGCCCTTGGAGTCTTGCATGTCCAACCTAGGTCTAAGCATTTCAGCAGCCTTCAGGGCTGTTGGAACAAATTGTTCCCATTTGGTGGAACAATTCCATCCATTCTGCTGGTAAAAGTCTTTACATGCTTGGGATGAGCATCCCTCTAACTCACTGATGACTTTGAAGCCTGTTGATTTCCCTCAACCTGGCTTAGTCCATGTATTGAAATTGTTTTTATCAGGATGTGGCCACTGTGCCTGCTACAGCATCTTGGAGCCAGCCATAGGTTAAGAGTTGGGGGAAAAGTGCATACTAAAGGTAATGAGCAGCTTTCAAAGGCACTTGGCAGCCCTCACATTAGAGATAATGGTCTTTCTGTTACATCCCATACACCTCATATAGCTAGTAAGTGGTTAAGAAACAACTTGAACCTATGTTTTCTGACTTTGAGTCCCATCTCTCCAAACTGCTCTCTTACATACAAGGCACTATGCCAGACACTAGAAATACAAAGACAAAAATGAATAATTCCTGTCTTGAAGGAACTTGCATGGGAAAATAATATGTGGGAAAATAAGATATACACAAAGAAGTAAATGCAAAAAACCCCAAAACAAGCAAACAAAAACAAAACAAAAACCACCGCAAAGTAGCTTCAAGGTAACTTAAAAAAAACAAACAAACCAAAAAGAGCTAACAAAATTTTAGGTTGAATCAAGACAGAGGCAGAGTGCAAAGGACTGGAGAGTTGTAAAGCTTACAGCCAGGAGAAGTCACACCAGGCTGAAGATACTAGGGTTATAATAATGGAACTTTATAGGTCACTAGAATGCAGTTGAGTATCATGCTTCATAGTAATACCAACTTTCATTTCTATGGGCTTAAGGATTTATGAGATGTTTTTTGACATAGATTTTAAAGAGGAATCCCTGCTATAATATCACTGGCCAAATACTTATTGAATCTCTGCTCAAAGATCTCCAGGGAAAAGGAGGTAGCTGTGTGGCACAGTAGAATGATTGTTGGAGATGGGGTCAGGAAGGATGTCGGAACTGTCCAAGGGAGGATGACTAGAATGATGTTAGGATCTCTACTCCATGTCCTATGAGGACTGGTCAAAGAAACAAGGATGTTTAGCCTGGCTAGAATTCAAAGTGATCTGTAATAGGTTTTTAAGTACTTGAAGGATAGTAGGAAGAGGGATTTGATTTTTTTCTGCTTGTCCCCAGAAGACAAATTTAAGCTTCAGGTAGGGAGAAAAAAACCAAAAAACCAAAAAAAGCACCCTATTAACACTTAAAGCTATCCTCAAGTAGACTGAGTTGCCTTTGGAGGGAGTAAGTTCCCCATCACTGGAAGTTTTCACCAAAAGCTCAAATGAGCATTCATTCAATTATTCATTTAAGTATCATTGATCATGTAAATTGCTGAATATATTCTTATTCAGATATGAGATGGACCAGATGGACTCTGAAGTCCCTGAAGTTCTGGGATTCTGTGAAGCTTTATCTTTGAGTAGATGAGAGTGTTTCAGCTGAGCATTAAGAGACTTTTAGTTTTAAGTCACCTGAAGAATTTCTGAAGACAAAAAAACAAAAAACAAAAAACATCAAATGACTTTTGCCTGTGGCTGACTGAACCTTTAATCACAATGCTTGCTGTATGACTTGCTAATTGCTCATTCTGGTGATGAAGAGGGGATGATGACAGATGATGGTTACTTAGTGTCTTGGTTATTAAATTCCCTCCTGTTAATGTATGTCCCACTTTATTCCTCATCTTCAGCTTTGGCATGTTGCTTCCCCTATTAGATTCTGAGCTCCTCAGGAGTAAAGACTGACTTTTTTTTTAAACCTTTCTTTGTATCTCCAGAGTCGAGCATACAGCATGGTTGGCACATGGTGCAGGTTGGCAATTAATAAGTGTTTAATGATTGACTCACTGAGAATCAGGAGTACGTTGTGCACAGTAACAACAATGATGATCAACTGTGATAGACTCAGTTCTTCTCAGCAGTACATTGATCTAAGACAATTCCAAAAGACTAATGATAAAAAATACCATCCATATCCAGAGAAAGAACTATGGAGTCTGAATGCAGATTGAAACGTACTGTTTTCATGTTTTTTTTCCTCTTGAATTTTCCCTTTTGTTCTGATTCTGCTTTCCCAACATGACTAATGTAGAAATAAGTTTAATTTAATTGTATGTGTATAACCTATATCAGATTGCTTGCCATCTTGGGGAGGAGGGAGGATAGGGAAGGAAGGAGAAAAAATTGGAAATCAAAATCTTATAAAAATAAATGTTAAAAAATTATTGATTTACTGAAAGTGTAGGTGTGTTTTCATGCATGTTAAATCCCTCCTTATGCTCATACTGAGTGACTTCTGGGATGGGACACAATAATCAAAGCTGGCATTCATATTTGATCAAAAATTTACTGAGTACTTTGCATAAATTGTTATGTTACGACCTTGGCTGATACAGTGGGTGCTGCAGGCTATCACTGTGCCTATTTGACAGATGAACAAATTGAGTTTCCATTGTCTGGAGGTAGAATGCAGACCCTAGACTTCCAGACTCCAAACTCAGCTTTCTATACATTCTACCAGCTTGTCTCTCTCCCAGTGGCAAAGATTGAATGCTTGAATGACCCAGGTGTTGCCCTTTTGTGTTCTTTGAATGTCACAAATGGCTGGTTTTAAAGTGGCCAAGATGAGTGGAAGTGAGAATTCATTACCTTTTAGCCTGATGGTTCAGTAGTGTGTGAGAGATGCCAGTCAGGCAAAACCAGCAATGGAGACAATTGGATGTTGGCCAGATAGTCTTCGGAGACAATATAGAATTATGGGATTGTAGAAATACAGTTGGAAAGAAGGATTTCTGAAGCCATCCCATTCAAGTTCTCTTTCCATTTTAAAAATGAGGAAACTGAATCCTATTGCAATTTAAGTGACCAAGTTTATAAGGGAAGCTTGCTTCAGAGGCAGAATTTGAACCCATTTTTTCAGATACCATGCTGTTTATCTTTGTCAAAGGGAAGGGAAGCAATAGAATTGTTTGAGCCCTGGGAAATCTGACCCTGGAAAAAAGAATCATAGCTTAAGTTCCCTCAGAGTTTCCTTACTCCCTATATAACACATACTAAGTAGCTTGTTGTATGGCCCCCTGCCCCCTCTGTAGTAACATCAGCCATGTTTATGAGAAGCAGTGGGATGAAGTGGGAGGGGCACTGGGATTGGAGCCAGAAGACCTGGTTAAAATTAGTGCCATAACTACGGTTTTTCTTCTAGGGTGCTTATATTTTTAAAGAGCACTGGCAGCACTTGACAGTTGTGGAAACAACTGAACTCAGCACTCATTAGCACAAATAATTAGTTACTACCAGAAGTTATCAGATGGTGAGTTTATAGCTCACACACTTTCTTGCTTTAGGATTGGATTTTTTGGGGGAGAGGGGACAGGATCAGGTACTGGAGTCAGAAAGACCTTCATAGCTTTGATAGTGATTCTTTTTTTTTTAAGTTAAATTAATTTATTATTAGATCATCTCTCTTAGTCCTGCATGCATTGGTTAGCACAAAATTGAACTTTTTGATAGTTATTCTGGGTGAGTTATTTCACTTTGCTGCCTTTTTTCCCTATCAAATGAGAATGATCAGAATGCCTGCATCATAAAGTTGTGGAGGGAAATAAATGGGATTATGTCTGGAAAGCACTTTGCCAGTCTGGAAGGTTTTCTTTAATTACAGATCTAGAATTGTAAGGGACCTAAGAACCACAGAGGTTCTGTCTATAATTTTTTTTTCTTTTTCTTTAGTTATAAAAGGGGTGGTAGTGGGAATGATATCTATCTCCCACCTCCAGGCGTTTGCACTGACTCCCCCTTTCAACCTCCTATTCCCTATACTTGGAATCATTTCCTCCTCCCCTTTACCCATCAGGGGCTTTCATTCTTTCTCCTTCACTCTTCCCAATGTTCAGCTCAAGTACCTTCTCATTACCTGTTTGTCTCTTCTCATCTTCTCACTTCTATGCTTCCTCTCTTGTACTTTTTTCTCCCTTGAGTATCAGTAGGGAATTGAAAACTTGGTGGAAAGTCTGTGGTGATGGTGGGGGAAGGGAGTGGGTATAAATGAGCCCTTCCGTGTTGGGGGGGTGGCAGCTGGGGAGAGAGCATTGAAGGCTGGAGGCACAGTGTTGCCCCAGCAAAACTTTCAGAGAAAGGGTATGTAACTGGACTCCATTCCTGTAGGAAGGACAAAAGAGGGGTTCCTGGGTCCAGTGAGCAGATACCTTCTTGTTTTGGGGAAGGAAGATTAATCCAATGAGATAATAAATGCAAAGCCCTCTTTCAGCTGGAAAAATACTATGTAAATAAATGTCAGTTACCTTGTCTCTTTCATAGAATGTAAATAAATGTCAGTTACATTGTCTTTTTTATAGAAAGTAAATGTCAGTTACATTGTCTCTTTCATAGAATGTAAATAAATGTCAGTTACATTGTTTCTTTCATAGAATGTAAGCTCTTTGAGGGCAGACATCCTTCACTTTTGTCTTTGCATCTTTTCTTGGCACATAAAATTAGGTGTTTATGAATTATTAGGTGACACCATAGTTCATAGAGTACTGACTCTGGAATCAGGCTCATCTTCCTGAGTTCAAATACAACCTAACTATATGACGCTGGACAAGTCACTTAACTCTATGTGCCTCAATTTCTTCATCTGTAAAGTGATCTGGAGAAGGAAATGGTAAATCTAAATCTCTACAATATCTTTGCCAAGCAAACCCCAAATAAGGTCTCAAAGAGTCAGACAAGACTGAAATGACTCAACATACTGGTTGCCATATAATCAAAATTCACTGATAAGGTGTGTAATTTGATTCAGATTTTATTTCAGTTGATCCTCCAAACAGTTTTGGGAAATAGGTGATATATTACCCTGACTCCTCCATTTTATAGATAGGGAACTTGGGGTACATAGAGATTCAGTGATTTGCTCACACTCTCCTATCTAATATGTATTTAAGGTAGGATTTGAATGCAGGTCTTCCTGACATAGAGCTCTATCCATTATGTCATTACCTAGCTGCCCTTTAAAGGTCAAGCACCCAAAGACACCTCACAGACCATCTAGTCCCCATCCAAATCTATTTTTGAAGAGGAAATAAGAGTCTCATAGTGATTAAGTGGCTTGCTCAAGCTCACTTGGGCATAAACATCAGAGGTAAAATTTGAATCTGAATTCTCTAACTTCAGAGCCAATTCTCTTTCTACCATATCATGCTGACTTCTAGGAAGTTACATTTTTAAAACTATAACCAACATCTTCTGGAGTCTAGTGGAGAGAAGGCTCTTTTCTGAGTGGATAACACCATGAGGGAATATATTTGGGGAAACTGAGGCACAGATGGGCAAAGGGGCTGGCTCTAGCTCTTCCTATAAATAGCATCCAGGATACCTGGCACTTTCCTAGGTACTTTGAATTGTGAGACATAAGAGCTGATAATAATAGGTTTGGAAAGAATGAAAAATAGAATTCTCTCGGCTGGCAAAGGGTTAAGTACCACACTGCAACCAACACTCTGGTCAGTGAAGGATGTGTGGGTTTGGTGTTCTCCCCCCCCCCCCCAGTATCACCTTATTTCTTCCTTCAGCCAAACAAAACTTTCAGTTAAATAGATTTTTCTGTTTGCTCTAAGTTGAAATATTTATTAATATTTATGCTGGCTCCAGTGAGCTAGCTGGGGGGTAGTGCACCTCCCCCTCTCCCCAATATTGTGTTCTCTGGTTTGCTTTCTGAACCCAAGAGACTTTAAACATTTCCAATTGTTCTTAACAGACTGGTGTTAGGACCCAGCGAGGAGACAGCAGCAACAAGATATAAATAGAGAAACAGAATGGGACAAAGTTTGAGGAGAGAACATGACATCACTCAGACTTTCTCTCCACCCAACGAGATCTGGGATGGAGGTGCAAAACATGAGCCAGACAGGGAAGGACTTAGCAAATCATTTCAATTCTACTCCCCTGGAGAAAGCCGGAGCAAGTCTGTGAAAAAAAAGTTCTCTTAAGAGGTTTCTTTCCCCCATTCCCTCCTTTTTAAAGAATAACTCAGAAGTGCAGCTGGATAGACTGGGTGCTCCTGAACACGACAGAGAATATGAGAGACCACATGCTGAATGAGAGAGACTAATCTTGGCCCCGAGTACAGGAAGATTTTTGGGATTGTTTCTGGAGAACTGTACATTTTGGAATTGGATTGATTTTTCCCACATTCCTCAGCTGTTCTAGTAATGGTAAAGAGTTTATCGATTCCTCAAAGTTGTTAAAATTTGAAAACACCCATTCATGGCTCCGGACAACCAACAGGGACTGAGAGAACTTCCGAAATGAATTTTCTGAACTTGTATATGAAGATGCCTATTTCACAAGAAAGTGAGAATTAATTTTTTTTCCCCAAAAGAAACAAACTTTTGATTTTCCTGTAACCCACCTTCTCAGAATCTGGCTTGAGCCAATTTTTAAAAATCTTTCGGAAGACCACCATGAGGAAACTACCCTCTCTCTTCTGTTGGTGTTTGTGGATGCTTTTTTTGTTTTTGGAAGAGCAGGTAATTTCCAAAAGTGTGAGAGCATAGAGGGTGGGGTAAGGCTTGGCCAGAATTTTATCAAGACTTCTTTATTATCTTTTGCTTTCTGCCTTACTATACAATATGATCTTTTTTTTTTTGTCTTTGTGTGTGTGTGTGTGTGTGTGTGTGTGTGTGTGTGCAGGTATCTGGAAATTATCCTCATACACAGGGACATCCAGGTAAGAGACAATATCATTCATTCTTCTAAACTTCTGCTGAAGCAGGATGGTCCCCCAAAGCCCCAGAAATTTGAGCTTGTTAAAGCCCAGATAAATTGGGGAATATTGGGATCACCAGCTTCTCATTTTTTTTCTTGGTATCCTACTGCTTTGGGTCTGAGTTTTACTCTAGTTCCCTATTGTGTACTTTGCTTCTCGATTCAGATCTAGTGTCGGGGGGCGGGGGGGCTCACTCTATCCTGTATTCTGTTATATGAAATCTTATTACTGAGGGGCCAGCTTGATCAGCATGTTTTCTCTTACTGCTATTCCTCCACTGTTTCCCATGTACTGTTCTTTAAACCCATTTGTGTGTATGTGTGTAAATCAAACTACACACACACACACACACACACACACACACACACACACATATTCATGATATCAACCGTGAACCTCGTGGTAGATTCAATGCAGCTTTGAAATCTGGTCTGTCTTCCTGGGGTTTTTTAACTTCCTATGTGCTGGTGTCCAAAGGTGAGTGATAGTAATCGAGAAACTGAAAGCTTTATGTTGGCTACACATTTCTAGCTCAGTTGTAGCCCACAATTTCTCTTTGGTTGATTGGCTTACCTTGATTAAGGGAACATGGAACAAGTATTGCTGCTATCAGCAGAGGAGGCTAGCAGTGCCCCATCAAGAAAGAAAGATAGCCCTGGATAGGACTCAGAGCATAGAATCTGAAAGCAAAGGACGAAGATTCATTTTCTGACTACACTATTTGATTCCCCATATGACCTCAGTCAAATAACTTCCCTCTCTGGTCTTTTTTAAAAAAAATTATTTATCAGTTGAAGTAGTTGAATTTAGTTGGACTCTGTTGTCCATTTCATCTATGATGGAGGCAATTTGGGGAGCATACAAAGACCTGAATTCAAATGTAGCCTCAATTACTACTGTATGACCTTTGAGCAAACCACTTAATTTCTGTTTGCCTTAGTTTTCTTAACTATGTAAAAAAAGGGATAATAATAGCACCTTCATGACAGTGTTGTTGTGACAATCAATGAAATAATATTTATAAAGTTTGACACAAAGTAAGTGTTACATAAATGCTAGTTATTGTTATATGAGTATAAAATTAGCACAGTGAACAGAGTGCTGGTTGGAGTCAGGAAGACTTGTCTTCTCGAGTTCAAATGTGACCAAAGATACTTCCTAGCTGCAAGTCACTTAACCCTATTTATCTCAGTTTCCTCATCTTTCAAATAAGCTGGAGAAGGAAATGTCAAACCACTCCAGTATCTTTTCCAAGAAAACTCCAAATGGGGTCATGGAGAGTTGTACATAACTGAGAAAAGATTATATTAACATAATATATGATTATATCATATGATATTATTTTACTTTATTAATGTTTTGTTATATCATGTCATGTTGCATCAAATCATATTGTATCATAAGATATATTATATATTATATTACCATGGCATGTTTTCATGTAAATTTACTGTGGGCTGATGGAAGCCTACATAGGTAATTGTGATAACCATTTGGGAGGTATTGGAGCCAAGAACTGATTTGGAACAAGACAAGTTGGGTTGAAATCCTAACTTTTCTACATATTAGCCCTGTGATCACATGCATCCCTCTCTTATCTTGGCTTCATCATCTGCAAAAAGAGGGGAATTGGATAACATGGCCTCCCTTGATCCTATGACCTCTCTGCATTTGATAGAGGAGACATGGCAGAGTAGATGGAAGATTGGAGTTCAAGTCCAGACTCTGACCAGACTGGCTTCGTGATCTTGGACAAGTCATTTAATCTATCAATCCTTCCCATGCAATTGTTTTAGACCATAATTTGCAGAGAGAGCTTTTTTGATGGTACCTCCCCATAGTAAAGAAATCATGAACTTAGCCCTGTTCCATTACCTCCCTAAGCCTGTTTCCATACATATAATTACACATAATTATGTATGTGTATTTTCTATCTTTATAGTCTCACTCTCCGTTCCCTCTTTGTCTCTCTCTCCCTCCCCTTCCTTCTCTCTTCTCCTCTTTCTTTCTCTCCATTTCTCTGTCTCTGTCTCTATCTCTCTCACTCTCTTTCTCTGTTTCTCTATGGATATGTTTCTCTGTTTCTCTGTCTCTTTCCTTCTCTCTGTCTTTCTATGTCTCTGTCTCTCTTTGTCTCTCTCTCTGTCTGTCTCTCCCTCCCTCTCTCTCTGCTCCTTCTTCTCTTTTCCTCTCCCTTTCTCTGTCTCTGTCTCTCTCCTCTGTCACTTTCTGTCTCCCTCCTTCCTTCTGTCTTTGTCTCTCTCTGGTTCACTCTCTTGTCTCTGTCTCTCTCTATCTCTGTGTCTCCTATCTCTCTCTAACTCTGTCTCTCTCCCTATATGAGGATGGTACAGGGTTGCTATGATGCTTCCATAAGATAATGTGTTTAAAGTGCTATATCCAGGTGTACCTATGTACTGCTGGGCAAGGTACTTAGTTTCATTGGGCCTCAGTTTCTTCCCCTAAAAGGAGGTGCTTAGACTGTGTTGCTTTAGTATTTAGGGAACAATGATACCATTTGTACATGCATTGCAGTCCTGATGTTGAGGAGAGCTCTCTGGGAAGCTCCATTCCTTGTCTCCACCTTCTGAGGGGGCAAGCTTTTAATGGCCAACTCAAATATCCATGTTCCTTTTTCTCCTCTTTTTCCTTGCTCCCTTTCTCAGTATTTTCTTGCAGATATCTGAGTTTACAATCCTAAGAGATTTCCCCACTGTCTAGCACAGTGCTTGGCACATGGCAGATGTATAAATTGATTACATGATTGATCTGGAGGGCAACCCCAGGGTATCATGGACACAGTTGTTAGCCACTGAGTTTGAACCTATGAATTTTTAACACAGTTCTGGCATGCTGTGTGAGGAGGTAGCTTCTGCTGCCTTGATTTACTTCTCTTGACAACACAGGTAGAGTAATTCCCCAACTTCTAAGGTTACATTTCTTTTTTTTTTTCTCCAAGTGCTTCTTAGATCCATAAAGGACTTTGCTGGATAGATCCAAAATTTAGAGGGTACTGACAGACCCCCTTTATCAGACAGAAACAATGGAACTTAGCACCCAATTAGCAAGAATACTCAGTAGGAACTAGAAAGCTGTCAACTAGTACTTCTTCCCTCCAATGACCCCACTCCTTTGCCCAGCTGTACTTTTTTCCCAGGGGTGGCCTCCCCAGCAGTGGTCTTGATGTCTGGAGAAGGGAGTGGGCAATCTTTGTTTTCCCTCTCCCCACCCTGCTCCTTTACCTTATGGCCTTATATCCTGGGTTTGAGGTCTTTCTCTTCCCAACTGGTTTTGTTTTAAAAAGTTGATTTTAAAGTGCCTTCCCTGTTACTTTCCTGAAAGGCACAATTTGTGGTAATTGCCTCGGGTGCTAGAATTACTAGTTATGGTTTAACTTAGGTCCTTTCTTCTTTCCCAAGAGAGTATGGCATTAACTTCCTTATGTTCTTTGTCTTTTTTTAAAAAAAATTGTGTATTGAAGCTTTTTAAACATCACCCAGTAAATCTAGCTAATAGCAAATGAACCAAAGCATCAGATCTGGCAAGATATACTTTATTGAGTCAGAAATTTACCAGCTGTGTAATTCTGGGCAAGTAATTTCATTTTTCTAGCCCTTAGTTTCTTCTTCTGTAAAATGAATGGGCTACACCCATTGACCTCTCTATGATCCTGTGATTTCTCTATTTCTTTCCTACTTTCTTTCCAAGCCACTTCTCACATTAAGTCTTTCCTGGTTTTTCTAGTTGCCAGTTTTCTCCCCTTCATTACCTTGTATTTGTTCCCAAACTATTTTGTATTTATTTTGTATATTTTTATATGTATGTGTTTTCTCCTAGACCAGGGCTGGGGAACCTTTTTTTCTGCCAAGGCCATTTGGATATTCATTTGGAGACCATACAAAATTATCATTTTATAGAACTCAAGCCATGAATGGTTATTATTCTACCTAGCCTTCAGCTCATCATCGCCTGTGGTTGATTATAAAAATGAAAGCTTTATACCTTGTTCCCCATCTTTGTTCTAGAGAGTAGGGATTGCTTCATACTTTCCATTACTTCTTAAGCACAGTGCCTTAATTAGTGCTTAGTGATTGATAATTTCATCTTACAGAATGTATGATTCTTGAGGGTAGGGGCTGTTTTATTTTGCCTTTGTACCTCCAGGGACAATATAGGTGCTTTATAACTGCTTGCTGATTGATTGAGAACAAGAACATATACATTATTTTTCTTTTGAAACCAACATAGGCTATTTCATTGATCTGCATTCAGAAGGTTTTTAGTTGTTTTTCTTCGAGTTCTTGTGGTCATTGTATATATATCCTGTTCTCTTGGTCTGTATCAGTTCAGATGAGTCTTTTTATGCTTCTCTGAGTGCTTTAGGAGTTTTTTTTTCTCATGGTATAATAATTTTCTGTGCTATCCATAGACTTGGGCATCTGGAAGAGTCATCTTCCTGAGTTCAAATCCAGCTTCAAATATTTAAAGTGTGATCCTGGGCCAGTCACTTCATTCTGTTTGCCTCAGTTTCCTCATCTGTAAAATCAGCTGGATAAGAAAATAGCAAACTATTCCAATATTTCTGCCAAGAAAACCCCAGATGGGGTTGAACACAACTTAAAAACAACTGACCCAAATCCATAAACCGCAATTATTTCAGCTATTCTGCAATCAATGGAGTCTACTTTGTTTCTAGTTTTTGACCACTGCAAAAAACCCAAATGCTGCCATAAGTATTTTGGTATAAATGGAACCTTTCCATTGCCTTTGATTTTCTGAGGGTGAATCTTTGTGGTGTGATTGCTGAGTCAAAGGTTAGCCATTTTTATGTTGGGTAAAGTATTGTTCATATGAGACTGGGCCACAAGAGTTTATTGAATGGGGGAGTGATATGGACAGATCTCTGTGTTAGGAAAATCACTTTGGATTGGAGGATGGCTTGGAGTGGGGAAAGACTTGAGGGAGGCAGTCCTACCAGCAGTAATTATTGCAGCAATCAAGGGATGAGACAACAAGGGTTTGCCCCAGGGTGTGGTGACTGGACAAGAGGGGAGAATAGAATGTATATGAAAGATGTTGCAAAGGTGGAAAGGACAGTCTCACAACAGACTGATTATGTAAGATGAGGGAGGGTTAAGACTCAAAGATGAACATGAAGTCATGAACCTGCATGACTCCAGGAATGATGGTGCCTTTGACAGTAATAGGAAGATTGGGAAGGGGGAAGGGTTTTGAGAGATAATGAGGTTTTTTTATGGACATATTGAGTTTGAGATGACTATGGGCAGTTGGTCCTGCTGGAATTGTGTTCAAAAGAGAAATTCGGGCTAGATATCTATCAATGAATGTATATCAATGGTCAACAAGCATTTATTAAGTGCCTACTATATGTCAGTGACTATCTTTCTTATCTAGCCTTGATCACTGAATGGATGTTACCTCAGTCAAACTGAAATCTGTTAAAGACTTTTTGCCTAAAAAAGCCAAATCTCACACTGCATTGGGGGCCATCTCCAGCCATCCTGATCTATACCTGGCCACTGAACCCAGATGGCTCTGGAGGGGAAAGTGAGACAGGGGACCTTGCACAACCCACTCTCACTTCAATCATGTCATGACATCCCCTCCTTGATGTCAAGGTCATCTTTGAGAATGAAGGACAAGGCAGCATCTAGGAATGGTGCGAGTACAAAATACAAATACAAAGATGAACTAATATCTCTTTGCAATAGATTTACATTTTAAGCATATTTTAAAAGTACCTTAGAAATATGTATGGACAAGCAAATAAAAGTGTATATAAATCTGGGCAGTGAGATGGTGCAGTGGATAGAGCAATCAGCCTTGGAGTTTAAATTTGGCTTCAAATACTCAGATACTGTGTGATCCTGGGTGGGTTACTTAATCCCTGTTCATTTCCTCCCAAGGCATATAAATCATAAATATAAAGCTAATAAATAAATATACATAAATTGAATCAAGGTAGTTAAATTCAAGTGAGCTGGAGAGGGAGGACCCTAAAAGTTGGGAGGAAGAAGGAAAAATTTTGTACACAACATGGAACCTGATTTGCAATTTAAAGAAAGGTGTGAGAGAAAGGGAATCATCTACACAGAGATTATTATTGAATCCCTGGGAACTGATAAGGTCACCAAGGGAGTGTTTGTTGAGGAAAAGAAGACCTAGGGCTAGATGCTGGACAACACCCAGGGTTAGTGGATATGGTCCATCCAAGGAGACTGAGGGTGAGCAATTGGAAAAGTAGGAGGAGGACCAGGAGAAAACACTATTTAAACTCAGCCTTTTTACCTTCCATAGCTGTTGCTGCTTGCCAGTCTGGGAGGTTACTAAGGTAGTCTTTGGACTTTTGCCAGTCAGAAGAGAAATAAACTATCTCTGATTCCCTAGTCACTGAGGAAACACTAGTGTACACACACACACACACACACACACACACACACACACACACAGAGGGATGATGGGGAAATGACATAAATAATATGCCAATAGGACAATTTATCTTACTGGTAGCTGCTTTCCAGGTCTGGCTGGGACAGCCCCATAGTGGTGCTTCTAGCTCCTCCTTATGGCAAAGGTTTCATTCCTTACCTAATTTGCCATATTCTCCTTTTCTTTCTTTTATCACCCCTTCCTTTCCCTTCACTCCCTTCATTGGCTTTTTTCCACATTTCTGTGTGTACAAGCTGTACCTTTTGTTCTTCTCTCACTGGCATTGGTTCAAAGCTCCAGGGGGTGATAGGGCCTGACACTGGGAAGGGTGACCATGGCCACCCTCCGGTACCATGTTCCCAGGACCCTTTGACATTCCTCACAGCATGACAGGTCTGCAGGGACTTTCGTGGCTGCACTTCAGGTATTCAAAGCACGATCCCCAATGAAAGTGCTGAGGGAGGGAGGTTTCTCTTTTTCCTGTCTTCCTTCTTTTTTCCTTCCTTGCTTCCTTCCTTCTTTGCTTCCTTGCTTTTTTCCTTCCTTGCTTTTTCCTCCCTCCCTCTCTCCCCTTCTCTCTCCCCTGCTTCTTTCCTTCCTTCCTTGATTTTTCCTTCCTTTCTTCTTCTTTCCTCCCCTCTTTCTCTCTCTCCCTCCCTCCCTCCCTTTCCTTCTTTTTGGTGGACAAACAAGAGCCCATTTCCCACAAGTCTATGGAGTAGATAGTGCAAAGATTAACTCCATGTTTCAGAGATGTGGAAACTGTGGTTCCAAGAAGTTCAAGATCACACAGCAAATAAGTGACAAAGTCAAGACTTGAACCCATGTTCTTCTGAAGATATCAAGACTCCAGCACCAACTCTAATTTTCAATATGTGAAGGAGAGTTTTATAAATAGTGTGGTAGACTTGGGAAAACACAACAAAATGAAAAGGCAGAAATATCGTTATATTCTAATGCTTGTGCTTTTGCCATCTATCATAGTTCTTTGCATACAAAGGCATTTAATAAATGCATGTTGAATGAATGAATAATATAAGTAACATTCTTGGATCACGAGAATTTTCCTTTTAGGAAAGGAAGCCTATTTCCCTCTAGCTTTTAGTAACCTCTTCTAGGTGATGCCATATTGCACAGAGTGTAGTCAGAAGACCTGAGTTCAAATGCATCCTTACTTACTAGCTGTGTGATGCTGGGCAAATGACTTAACCTTTGTTTACTTTAGTTTCTCATCTGTAAAATGGGGATAATAATAGTACCTATCTCCCAGAGTTGTTGTGAGGACTAAATAAGATAATAATTGTAAAGCACTTTAGTGTAGTGCCTGGAATATAGAAAGCACTGTATAAATATTTATTTTTATTATTATTAATTATTATTATTATTTCAGTTAACTTTCCCTTGATTGCTTAAGTTTAAATTTGAGATTTAAACAGCCTCCTTCTCCCGCCCCCCAATATCTAACTGTGCTAGGACATTTGTTTCTTAATGATTTTCCAGAAGAACCAAGGATGTTCAAAATGGAATATGAATTCCTCAGAATTAGGGTGAGCAATGGAATTAGATCAATCAAACCTAATTTTCATCTACAAATACATCAAGATTTCATGATGGAAGCAACCAGAATGGCTGAGGGCTTCTAGCTGATGCTAAATGTGTGTGATCTAAAGGAAACAAAAGTGTTTTACTTGGAGAAGGGAAGGTTTAGGGCAAATTTAATAATTGTCTTTTGGTTCTTCTGAGGAAGGGAGAATAGATTTATTTTCTTTAGCCCCAGGGCCAGTAGTAATGGAAGGGAAGCTGCACAATATCAAGTCAGAATTTGAATCCAAGTTATCTTACTCCAAACACAACACGTTTCTTCACTATGTTATTTTTTGAAAAACTAAGATTATCGAGCACAGAAGATAGATACTAGAAATCTGCAGAATCTATTGTGCTTGCCCTTGTCTGCTACAGAACCAAACATAAAATGCTTTATATGCAGTAAGCGCCTGGTAAACAAACATTTGTTGTTTTGATTTCAAGTTTAGATAACTGAATGTCTCATTTAGGCTTTGAAACAGCAGAAATGATTGTGACTCTATGCAGTGCCAAGGAAAGTCAGTCAGCCAACCAGTATTTATTATACATCTGCCATGTGCCAGGCACTGTGCTGAGGGCTGGGATAAAAAGAAAGTCAAAAATCTGGTCCTGGACCTCAAGATTCCCACATTCTAATGAGACAGCATACAAATCTCTCTGTCTTTCTCTCTATCTCTGCCTTCTCTCTATCAATATTATAGATCTTTTAAATGATCTACTTGATCTATCCATCTATTTATTTATTATATATCTATCCATCTCTTTCTCTGTTTCTATTTCTCTAACTCTCCTCTCTACCCATCAATACTATATACATGTTCTATATTGTATCTATTTATATTACACACTATATTTATTTATCCATCTCTCTGTTTCTCTGCCTCTCCTTTCTACCTGTCAATACCATATACTATATCTATTTATCTATCCATCTATATTTTTCTCTTTTCTACTTATCAATTCTATATATGGTATCTTCTATACTGTATCTCTCTATTATATACTGTATTTATCTATCCACCTCTCTCTCTGTCTGTCTCTCTCTTGCTCTTGCTCTGTTTCTCTCCTTTCCACCCATCAATACTATATACTATATCTATCTTTTTTTCTTTTCTACCTATCCATTCTATATACTATATCTTCTATACTATATCTATCTATATTATATACTATATTTATACCTCCCTCTTTCTCTCTCCCTTCCTCTTTCCTTCTCTCTCTCTTTCTGTCTCTCCTCTCAACTTATCCATACTACTATATCTATTTATATTATATACTATATCCATCTCTTTTTCTCTGTTTCTATTTTTCTACCTCTCCTGTCAATACTGTGTACTATATCTATATTATAAATTATATCTATTTATCTGTCTCTCCTTTCTACCTGTCAATACTAATATACTATATATTCTATAACTATTCATCTATCCAACTCTTTCTCTTTCTTTCTGTCTCTATCTCTCTGTGTCTCTGGCTCTGTCTATCTCTATCTCTGTGCCTCATCAGCCCCCACTTCTGTATCTCAGATATGTTTATATATATACATGTATATATACCTTTTAATTATGTGGTATACACACACACACACACACACACACACACACACACACACACACACCATATAATTAGAAGGTGATCTCAGAGGGAAGACACTGGAGGGGAAGGTGATAGGATTGGAGTAAGAGACATGGGAAAAGCTTCCTACTGAAAGTGGGATTTCTTCTTAGTCTTGAAGGAAGTGCCAGAGATGAGGAGGGGGAGAATATTCCAGGCAGAGGACAGGCCACTGTCAATATGTGGAGTTGAGATCTGAAGTGCTATGTATGAGGTTCAGCAAATAGGCCGGTGTAGCTCCATTTCAGAATATGTAACAGGAGTAAGGAAAAAGAAAAGTCAGCTGTGAAGGGCTTTAAAAGCAAAAGAAGAGATTTTATATTTGGTCGTGGGGTAATAGAACTGGTGTTTTGGTAATGATCCACCTAAAATGATCAATCTGGAGAATTCCAGGACCTAAATAGATATTTTTTCCAGTATTATTTAGTCTGCCAGTCGACTTTGGCATGACCAACTAGATTATTGTCAGCTCCCCATTTCCCTAGAAGGAAGGAAATGAGCATTTATTAAGTGTTGACAATGTGCCAGGCTTATAAAGCACTGTTCTTAGCATTTTATAAATATTATTTCATTTGATCCTCACAACAACTTTGGGAAATAGGTGCTATTATTGTCCTCATTTTACAGTTCAGGAAACTGAAGCAGAAAGAGGTTGTGATTTGCCCAGATAGTGAGTATCTGAGAAGGGATTTGAATTTAGGGCTTTCTGAATCCAGGCCCTGGGCTCCATCCTAGCTACCTCTAGGCTAACTTCCCTCAAAATATTCAGAAGTTGGAATTGCCTTATGGGATGATAATGGATCAAGATCACTAACACTGGACTCAAAGGATCTGGATTCAGATTTCATCTCTGACACTTCCTTAAACACAACTTTTTTAACCTCAATTTCCTTTTCTGTAAATGAGGGAGATTGGAATGGATTTCCTTTGAGGCCCCTTCCAGCATTTTTGAAGAGGCCTTTTTGCTAACTAAGGTTATAAGGAATTTTAAAAACAACCTAGACATTACAAGTTGTGTGGTACCCTGGGGGAAAAAAAATTCATTGGTTTTGGAATTGGAGGACCTGGGTTCAAATTTTGCCCTAGTGCTATGGAGCATCTCCTGTTGGATGAACTTCAGTAAGGAGACAAAGATAAAAAAATGAAGAAGTATACCTTCCTGCTCTTGAGGAAGGAATAATCTCTTGAGAGAAAGAACATGATATAAATAGAAAAATAGGGAATCAAGCATTTGTTCATTAATGGATTTCAGGATTTTTTTGGGGGTGGGGATTGGAGTGGGGGCACCTTGTTCATAGGCAGAGGGTGAAGTTGATATGGTTCATTAAGCTAGAATCGAAGGAGGTATTGACTAAGTCATCACAGATCATATTTTTCTAGTTTATAAACATGTCCTTTTGCAGATAACTTTTTTTTTATGAAGTGGAAAAACAAACCTAAAAAACAAAACCCCCTTTCACTGGATAGCCGTTGGCTGGCTTGGGTATGGAATGAACAGCTGACTTCCATCCAGTTCTAAGAGAACAGGGACTCCCACCCCCACTGAATACAGCTCCAGGTCTGAGAAGAAGAGGCCAAATACAGTGAAGATGGCAAAAACTCAGGACTGAGTCTTCCTTTTCCCTTGGGAGAGGTTTGCTAGGAATGATCAAGACATACCCCATTCATTGGACCTGTTTCCTTATTTATAAAATGAAGCAAAATATTTGTCAAACATTATTTTCCAAATACTGTACTAAGAGCTTTGCAAATATCCAATTTGATCCTCACATTAAAGGATAGGTGCTGTTATTATCCCCCTTTTACAGTTGAGGAAACTGAGGTAGACAGCAGTCAAGGTCATGCATCTAGGGACTGAACTACTCATAGGCTCTTGCCATTTTCTATCCTGGATCCCTTTGGCAATCTGCTGAAGCTTATCAACCATTTCACAGAAGAATGTTTTAAAACATATAAAATAAAATCGATAGAATTACAAAGCAATTAGACTTAAATACAGTCTATGCCTATCTGTCTGTCTCTGTCTTTCTGTCTCTTTCTCTATTTCTATCTCTCTCTGCCTCTGTGTCTACCTGGATTTTAATTAACAATCTTTGCTACAGCCCTTGGTTGTTGATCTCCAAGTTTCCTCATAGATCTGAATCCCCAGGAGTCCTATGAACAGGGGCTATGCCAAAGGCAAGAAAAATCTGATTTGTATGGTGTAAAGGCTTCATTTCCCTCCTCCCATCCCAACTTGAGATGATTTAGATGTTTTCTGAAGCCTGTTAGAGGGTCTTGAAAAATCTGATGTTTACTTGATCAAACTCTTTCAGAGATTAGAGGAAGACTGCATTTCTTAAATTGAGCCTAAAACGAGCTTTTGTATGTGTTAATGCCTCCCTGTGGCTCAAGCTTTGTGGATACTACCTCAATTTGTACTAGTAGTTTTCAAGATTCTAGGTGGTAGATTTCCTCCTTAGTTCATGAGCCCCCACCAGTGTTCCTCCATTGATTATTAGGTGATTTTACTTAGCCATCCAGTCTTAACTAGTTTTTAGGAACATATATTTGGGGTGGAGAGAGTGGAAATTTAGGCCATGTAAATAGATCAACTAAAATTTATTTAAAAATAAAAGAAAATTTATGGAACATAATCAAGGATACACTTAGAAAATGAATGGTTTGTAAAATCTATGCTTACTGTCCAATGTGATAAAAGAGTATTTTATAAGGAAGATTTAAGGAATATATGTCAGTTTTGTGAATTCAATATCAAATCATGTAAAATAAATGATTGCAGCAAAAGGAGAACTTACTGAATATTTTTCCTTTAAAAAAAGGAAACTAGTACTTACTAAGGTGTTTCAGTAAGAATAGTTGATCCAGTCATCTTTCCAAACCTGGAGCACATTCTTCTGCAAGTATATACAGAAGAAAATGACCTTACTGTAGGAAAAATATGTGGCAAGGGAATAAACCCACAGGACCTGGAAGTCCTTTTAGTGGAAGTCCTTTTCTTCTATTTGTAGAGCCCATCGTGAATTTTTCCATGGGCACTGACTGATCCAGCTCCTTGTAGAGTCCGAAAGCTGTATTTCCTCTGTGTCTAGCTCGTCCTCAGCTTTAGATTTCTAATGCTGTTGCCTGCTACTGCTGTTCTGGGGACAAACCTAGGAAACCTGGGAGGATTCCCAAGTCTTCCAACCTTTAGAAGTTCACAAGGTCATCCTCTGGTCAGTGGTGGAGGAGATAAGGGTCCTTCTCTTCTGCCCTTCTAACTCAAGGGACTCCCTCTCAGAGTTTTAGTTGGATGGCAAACCTTCAAATGTTTGAATTCTGAATTGGCTTGCTATTTTATTGTAAGATCCATTGGATATAGATGAATATCTTAAACTAATTCCAATACATTTCTTGTATAGCTTATAGCTCATTTAATTTCATCCAATGACTTAGTTCTAAATTGATTGAAGATTTTTCACATCTCCTTTAATGCCTTTAATTGATTACTTGGTTCAACAGAGGTGTTCTCACCTGATTAGGATATCAGGGCTCTAGTATACTGTAAGTTTTAATTGGGCTGGGAGTGATTTATTTATAGATTTAATTGACCCCTGTCTCTTAGGCACATATACTCACAAAAATTGGCAATTATTTTAATGACAACCTCTTTTCCTTTTTGGAATGGTGGAACAGTATGTCCACTGAACCCTTTCCTAGTATTTTATTTTAATAGTATAGTACATATTAGTAATAATAACAGTCCACATTTATTCAACAAGGTTTGAAAAACCTACATCCATTATTTTATTTGAACCTTATAACAAATCTGTGGCATAGATGCTATTATTATCCTTATTTTACAGATGAAGGAACTGAATCTCAGATAGGTTAAATGACTTAACCAGTTAAAGTATCCTTGGCTCCAAAGCTGGTCCTCTGTTCATTATAACCCAATGCATTCTTGCTTAGAGAGCATGGTCTGAGTGATTCTGCCTTGCTGCTCAAGTGGTGAAGATCAGGACTTCGATGACTTTACTTTTGTCAATATGTAAACTCCTGCTATCTTTCCAAAAAGAACTTTTAAAACCCCCCTAAATTAATTAATGTCTGTATAGCCACCTGGTGCATGTATGAGTATGAATATCTAGGTGAAGAAAGGGGATCATTCTTTTAATAGAGTCCATAGGACCTCTCTGTAGGGACTGATTTATGAGTGACTTCTACAGCTGGGAGATCTTTGAATACCACTGTTTTTTTACCCTCACGAGACATTTTGTCACACATATATTTGTTTAATAATTTCTAGTATTCCCCATTTCTCAAATCAATCAATCAAAAAACATTAATTACATGTTTGTTATGTGCTTTGTATTGTGCTAGAAAGGCAAAAACAATTCCTGCCCTCAAAGGATTTACATTCTAGTGGTGGAAACTAATGTAAGTAACAAAGTATATACAAGATAGGTAACAGTGCCGTAATGGATAGAGTACCAGGCCTGGAGTCAGGAAGACTCATCTTCATGAGTTCAAATTTGGTCTCAGATACTTTCTAGTTGTGTGACCCTGGGAAAAATCATTTGTCCCAGTTTAGCTCAGTTTCCTCATATGTAAAATGAGCTGGAAAAGGAAATGGCAAATTACTCCAATATCTTTTCCAAGAAAATCCCAAATGGGGTCACAAAAATTGGACTTTGAGCTTTAAAAAATGGCTAAAGAATAAGAATAAAATAGATGCAGTAAAGATGCAAAGTAATCTCAGAGATGAAGAAAGCATTAGTACGTGAGGAGACTGGGAAAGATCCCTTGAGGAATGTGGAATTGGAATTATATTGAAGCAAATTAAGAGACACTAAGAGGCAGAAGTGAGAGGGTAAGCATTTCAGTGGACATGGGATGTGGGACAATTTCATCTGGCTTAATTAGGCATTTATGATAAAAATGTGATGTTTACATTTTGCCTTCAGTCATATTGCCATACTTTGGAGAAAGTAAATCAAATCAGGATCCTTAGCTCCTAACTCCAAGCAGTCTACAGTTGCTCCTCAATTTACTTTTTGGTTCTTTTTTCGTTTTCTATTTGGCATCTACCAGTGTTGGATAACTGGGAATCAGGTTGCCACTAGGAAAGAGTGACCTTTCCAACATTTGGCTTTTGTTAGCTTCTCCACCTGGAATTCTGAGTGACCCTGCTGCAACTGGAAAAGATGTTTAGGGAAATCAGCTCTCCTTTATTCTCTGAAGAGTTTATTTTATGAAAGAGAAGACTCTGAAGGCAGAGCATCTGTTCACTGTAGAACTGATATTATTTTTTCAGATGTTTCTTTCAGGATGAATTTTAGAGAAGTGGAAAAAGAGTCAAGGGTGGTTTTTATATATATTTTTTCTGCTCAGAATGAATATCCTAGTAACTGATTGAAAGGAAGTCTGTGTGGCATGGTGGGTAAAGGGAGGGGTTCAGAATTAGGAAGATCTCTTTTTGATATATTCTAGCTATATAAGCTTGGGAAAATTACTTAATCTCTTATTTTTTTATTTTTATTTTTTATTTTTTTTAAATTAGAGCTTTTTATTTGTATAACATATATATGGGTAGTTCCCCAACATTGATCTTTACAAAGCTTTCCATTACAAATTTTACCCCCAGTCCCCTCCCCTCCCCTAGATGGCAGGAAGTCCACTACATGTTAATAATGTTGAAATGCTTGAGAAGTTATGCAAGAAAAATCCTATCTACAAGAAAAAAAAAAAAGAACCAGAGAAAGGCAACACAATGCAAGCAAATGTCAATAGAGATCATGAAAATGTTACGTTGTGGTCCATATTTCATTTCCCTCTCTCTGGGTGTATATGGTTTTCTTCAGTGAACAATTGGAACTGGTTTGAGACAATTCTTTGTTGCAGAGAGCCTTGATCATCATGTAATACTGTTGTTGCTGTGTATGATCTCCTGGTTCTGCTCGTTTCACTCAGCATCAGTTCATGCAAGTCCCTCCAGGCCTCTCTGAAGTCGTCCTGCTGGTCATTTCTTACAGGGCAATAATATTCCATAACATTCATATACCATAATTTGTTCAGCCATTCTCCAATTGATGGGCATCCCTTCAGTTTCCAGTTTCTAGCCACTACAAAAAGGGCTGCCACAAACATTCTTGCACATGTGGGTCCCTTTCCCTCCTCTAAGATCTCTTTGGGATATAGGCCCAGTAGAAACACTGCTCGATCAAAGGGTATTATCTTTTCCTGTCATTTTAGCCAATCTGACAGGTGTGTAGTGGTACCTCAGAGTTGTCTTAATTTGCATTTCTCTGATCAATAGTGATTTGGAGCAACTTTTCATATGACTAGAGATGGTTTTAATTTCATCATCTGAAAATTGTCTGTTCACTTGACCACTTATCTATTGAAGAGTGGCTTGAATTCTTATATATATGAGACAATTCTCTATATATTTTAGAAATGAGGCCTTTATCAGAACCATTAAATGTAAAGATGATTTCCCAATTTGATACTTCCCTCCTAATCTTGTCTGCATTTGTTTTGTTTGTACAGAAACTTTTTAACTTAATATAATCAAAATTATCCATCTGGTGTTCAATTGGGAGTTCCAGGTCTTCTTTGGACATAAATTTATTCCATCTCCACAGGTCTGAGAGATAAACTATATTACGTTCCTCTAACTTGCTTACAAAGTCCCTCTTTATATCTAGATCATGAACCCATTTAGATCTTATCTTGGTATGTGGTGTTAGGTATGGGTCAAACCCTAATTAAATCACTTAATCTCTTAATGACAAAAATAGATGTGAAATTTTAAGTTACATATGAGTGATTGATCTGTGACAGCAGAGGAAAGTTCCATATCAGGAGTTCCCCTTCAATACTCCAATGGATCTATGATTTTATTCCTTATAGATATTCCCTTTATCAATGCAGATTGACCATAATACTTACCTAAATGGCTATTGTTCATATCCTCCCATAAATTCAGCACAAGAGGTATCACCCAATGTATATATTAGGAGATCTTGCTTGGTTATGAGTAAAACACTTGAACTGTCCACCTCTTATCTCTCATTCTTGATACTTGTCTAGTTCTTTTTTCCCTCTATCCTAGCTGTTTCTTTCATGATTTCCTTTCCATTGCTTCTCCTGGACATTTTTTTCACTTGTGAAATGCTGCTGCTCATTCATGCCCACCATACACCTGTCCATTGGCCCAGGGTGATCCACGGTTTCAATTCTTTGGACACTATGGTATCCCATGACTTATAGCCCTATAAAAGCTCAGTAAGAACATTGGTATTAAAAGGATGGACCTTTGTTTCAAGGAGAAGCTTGGGGTCATGGAAAGAACTTTGTAATTTCCCAAAGGCAATCTAGCTTACACCAATGAAATCAAAGCTCTGGACTGAAAAATTACAAAGAAAAAAAAAGGATGTTAGTGGAAACAATGGTAAAGACATAGATCATTTTTTTTGTTTGCCTTTATATGTCAAAGTCTCTATAGAGCATTCCAGGGGTGCGATAATTGTAACCACAGGACACCAAATATGTCATTATCCTATTTTTTTTAAGAGATTGGACTCAATGTTAACCTTTGCTATATATAGCCAGCTCATCTTGCAGGATCAACATGCATTGAGGATTTTACACATCAGACAAATGCAAACTAAAGAAAAATGATTCAATTATCTGAATAGACTGCAAATGTCTGACATCATAAATTCAGAGACATAGAAGTAGAATGGACTTTGGAGGTCATTGAGTTTGACTTATTCATTTTCCAGCTAAGAAAACTGAGGTAGACGTCACCTACCTAAAGTCACAGGCCTAATAAGAGGTGGAAGGATTTGAACTCAGGTCTTCCTGAGTCCAAGCCCAGCACTTTATTCCTTACCTAAATGTCAGGAAAAATTGCTAACAATTAGGTCCCAATAGAGACTGGGAATACTTTTAGAGATAGTGGGTTCCAACTCAATGAAGCACATGCTACCAGATCTATTCTTCTGTCATTTGAATACAACTATGACTTAAAGTTGGTGCAACTGAGGCTTTGTCCCAGGGTGCTAAATGCCGAGGGTATTGACAACATTTATAGTCTTTCAGCAGCATGAAAACAGCAGAGCTTAGCACTCAGTAGGCAGTAATAGCAATAGCAGCTAGCATTAATGGAATGCTTGAAGGTTTACATAATGATTTCTGTTTATTATCTCATTTTATTCTCATAAGTTTCAGCTAAAATCCTACCTTTCACAAGAAGCTGTTCCTGATCCTTAATTTTAGTACCTCACTCTATTGATTATGTCCAATTTATCTTGTTTATAACTCACTTGTATGCAATTTGCTTATTGGCTCCCAGATTAGATTGCAAACTCCTCGAAGGCAGGGACTGCTTTTTGCCTTTCTTTGTTGTACTCTCGGTACCACTTAATAAATATTTATTGACTGAATGAGAAAAAATAATAAAAAATAAGGCATGAGATACCTCCCTTGCTGTTCCATCTTTCTCCAATTTGTGTTTTGAACCAGTTGGTCCAAAAAGGTCAGTTGTATTTCTTCAGGCACAGAATTCCTAGTTTTATCTGTGTTTGACTAAGTGGAACATTGTAGACATTGTCCACATTCAAACCAATCTTTGGACCCAGTCACTTCTGGTTACTCTGAAAACTTATCTTCTGTCTTTATCAGAATTAAGGAATCTTTGAGCTGAAATGAGAAGCAACAGGAGTACAGTTCAGGCTCCTCCTCAGATACTAGCTGTGACTTTGGGCAAGTCATTTAATCTTTCTCATCCTCAGTTTCCTTTTCTGTAAAAAATAGGGGGTTAGACCTAAAAAATCAATCAATGCTTATTAAGCACTTATTACATGCCAGGCACTGTGCTAAGTGCTTGAGATACAAAAAGAACAAAACACAGTCCTTGCCCTCAAGGAGTTTACAATCTTGTGGAGAAAACCATATGCTAATAAATTCAGAGTAAAGTTTTAGGATCCTTTCCAGTATTAAATTTATGATCTTACTATCTTAAGGTCACCTAATCTAACTTGAATTTGTAAGAACATTGCATAATGTACCTCACAAGTTGTCATATATAGAGCTTTTTATACAATATGTATATATATATACTCTATATTTGCAGGTATTTCTATACATATGTGTATATATGTGTGTATGTATTTTTCTCCCCTCTCCAAATTTGCTTGAAGACCTTCAGTGAGTTGGAACCCTCTATCTCTAAAGGCATCCCAGTCTCTATTGGGACCTAATTGATGGGCATTTTTCCTGATATTTAGCCTAAACTTGCCTCTCTGGGGTCATTTCCTCTGCCATGACTCCTAGTCTTGTCCTCTGGGACCAAATAGAAGAAAACTAATGCTTCTTTCAGGTGATAACCCTTCAGGTACCTGAAGATACCTCCTCTAATGGTTTGTATTTGTTTATTTTTCTTTACAAGGGTTCGAGGTGCTAGCATCCGCTTCTCATTACTGGCCACTGGACACTGTGGATGGAATTCATGAATTTCAGGACACAACAGGAGGTAGACCCAGGGGATCACAGGGGGGCCTTGGCAATGGACATAAACCTAAGAATGTGTCACTGTCAGTAAGTTAAAAGGGAACAGGACAAACAGAAGTGAATGGTATTTGCTTTGAAGCCACAGTAGTAGGAATGGATTTGCCAACAAATATTTTGGCAACACTCTTCTCCACTCTTCCCCCCTCCCTGTATAATTTTGCATTTCAGAGACATTTTAATAGCATTTTCAGACATTTTATGACCCAAAGACTAAGAGTTTCAAGTACTTCAGAATCTCATTAAAATCTTTGCCTACAGCTTTATAAAAAAAAAAAAAGCTGTCCAAGATTTCACACTGATGTCTCCATTTAAAAGCCCTGTATTATATTTCCTTATTTAGGCAGAAATATCTTATTGTAGGTGTCTGCCCAAATGGAGACTAAACAACTCCTTTGCCAAAGCACCAGCCACATTATTAATTTCAATGATGTCTCAAATAACTTTTCACAAGTTGTTCTCAGGTGTTCTTTGTCACCCATAGAAGTCATTTCCCCACTAACCAATACCCGTATCCATCCCTGAAATAGAAGATTCTTGTCCTTCTCTCTCCCCTTCTCTTGCACCCCAATCCTTCCCAAGGTATGAAGTGTGCCGAAATTATGGTCACAGCTTTATTCAGATGTTGTAAAAAAGGATTAAAATTTAATTTTAATTTAAAATATTAAAAATTCACTCTCATTCTGCTTCAAAAAAAATACAACATTACTCTGAATTTGTCTCCTCTTTTATAGGGATAATTTTGAATGGAAAGCATTTTTTTAGGATGTGCTATTCTTTTTTGGAATAAAATTCATTGACAGTTCCCTCATAAATGCATTAAACATTTGGGCTACTGTGTACACTGAGAATTGCATTGTATGTCTGCCTTGACTTTTTGATAGATGATCTATTTCTAATAAAATGGATTTTTTTCCTGTTTTTTGGTTGGAGATGGGGAGGCACAATATTGCTGATTTCTAGTTTTTTTTACACTAGCAAACTTCTATTTTCTCCAGGTGTGCTATTTTGTTTTCATTCAAAATCTCTGAATCTTTTTTTCCAGTTCAGCTAGCATTTAAAAAAATCTTCCCAGAACCTGTAGAGAAGGGGGTGCAGCTGAAAGGCTAGGGACTCTGTTAATCCTCATGTTAGGAACTGGAAGAGAGATTTAATGGAGAATATGGCAGAATGAACCATAATGGTCACTTCATTATAACGATTTTCTTCACATTGCCTACTTAGAAGGCAGTAATGAAAGTCCTGCTTGAAAAACCATCAAGTGACTGCATGTCTTTGGCTGTGGCATTTCTTCAAAAATATTTTGCATTTTAGAAATAATAATAATAAAAAAAGGTCTCCTTGGACTCTGTGGTATGTGGCCAGATCAGGTCACAGTAAATGATTCCCCATCTTAACATTCTATTTTTCTTTAAATGGTCCCATTAAGGAGCCCAGAGGGAAAATGTCACACAAAATTGAAAGGTATTATTGAAACAATCCTTTGTCCATCACACAGTAGCAGAAAATATTTCAGAGAGATATGTAAATATTCTTGGGTATATGATTTCCTCCTCACCTCAACTCTACTTTATTATTTCAATCTGCAAAATTTGATTTTTTTTAGTCCTAAATGTGCCTTTATAACATGGCTTGTTACATAGATTCTGTATTTATTTTCTGGCTAAATAATGTCCTCTCTGTCCAAGAACATTAATTACCTAGTAAAACTTGACCTAACATGATTGGTCCATAATGTGGATGTCAAGACTGTTACGCCTAGGTTATAAACAACTTTTCTGCATTTATTTTTTTGGAAGGGGGAGGAGGAAACCTAATTTTTCAAACAGTCATTACTTCCATAATCCTGTTATGTTAGAATATTTCAGTTTGTTCACAAGTCCTTGAAGAAGAGAAGTCCTAATCCATCACTGTGTTTTGCTGTAGGGAAGATGTCAGTCGGCTAAAAACCATGCTGTAAGCATGCAGAAAGCTGTTTTTTTTTTGTTGTGGCTCAAGTCTCTTGTTTTGTCCATTTGTCATAATATCATGTGAATGTTTTCATCCCATATTTGTGTTCCATAAGTCATCATAACATCATGATTACATAATTCTTTTTTTAAGCCATTGTGTTGTTGAATTTAGTTTCATATCTCTCAACTACTTAATTTTAGGGGAGCTAGTGCCAACAAATTGGATCCCTTTCTCATAACACTAGCTATTATTGAGGAATCCAGGAACAATGATAACCTGGCCTTGGACATAGATTCTTTGCGGTGTTATTGATATGATTATACATTGTTGGTATTACTGATCATGTGATTTATCCATTTTTCCCAAGAATAAATAAAAGGGGTCATAAAAGTGATGGTGGGGATGGGGGAATTTGGGAAGAAAATGATCCTTATTTTTTCAAGGGAAAAGACTACTCCCCAATATGTTTGTTCCTTGTTATGTTGAGAGATATGGTTAGTTCTGTTTGATTCTGTGTTTAACTCATCTGTTCTGCCTTTTTTTTGTTGTCTCACCCAGCATTAAGAAACCACAACTTCACTGTGCTTACCTCCCATAATTCTACCTTTGTATATACCAATGACTCTGCCTACTCTAACTTCTCTGCAACCGTAGGTGAGGACTTAAATATTTTTGTGCTGCATTTGTCAAGCTTGGACCTGCGATTTATTTAAAGGCCAACCCAATTTCTTATTTGAATTCAGTTACCCCTTTCTAGGATAACAGGGAAGTTCCAGAGAAATGTTCCAGGGAATATAGTGAAAACCTACAATGAACACTATAGAGGGCAGAGATTAGGAATTGCAAAAAGTAATTTGAACAATTGGTGGCTATAATATGGGGTTCTTACCTTTGTTTTGTGTCATGGATCTCTTTGGCAATCTGGTGGAATCTATGGGTCCCTTCTCAGAAGCCTGTTTCTAAGTAAATAAAGGAAATGATGAATTTTAGTTTCAAGTTAGTGAAAATAAAAATGTGATTTTTTCCCCCTTTAAGTTCCCCTTGAAATCTCAGGCAAAGGATCCTTGGCGTGATCTGTGAACCCAAGGTTAAGAAACCCTGATGTAGCACATAAAAGGAGATGTAATTTATCTTCTAAAGCAATAAGCATTTATTAAGCACCCACTATTTGCCAGGCATTGTGCATGGGACTACCTGGGACTACACTGTCCCATTGGGATTAACAAAAAAAAAAATTGGCAAAATATAATCTGCTTTAAAGGACCTAACAATCTAGGGGCAGATTTCCATATGTAAGGAGGTATGAACAAACATGATATCTAGAGGATAAATTGGAGATGATCACAGAGGGAAGGTATTAGAATTACTGGAGATCAGGAGAAGCTTCTTATAGTGGGTTGGATTTTTGATGAGACTTGAAGGAAGCCAGAAAAGTTAGGAGGTAGAGATTGAGAAGGGAAAGAGATTAGGTCTGGGGGAAGCAAGAGAAAATGGCCAGAGCAGCTGTGAGCTGAATGTAATAAGGAGGCCATAGTCCTGGACAGTGAGGGATGATAAGAAGGCTGGAAAGTTGAAGGCGGAGCAGCTTATGAAGGACTTTAAAGCCAAACAGAGGATTTTATATTTGATTCTGGAGGGGACTCATAAATGCTGTTGACTTGACTTCAGAATTATAGTGCCAACAGTGGGTCTCTTTATATTTGATCCTTGAGGTGCCATAAATGCCCATAGAGTTGACTTTAGAAATATACAGCCTACAGTGGGTTCAGGGTTCCCCCCAAGTGGCTTGTTTTCAGAATAAAGGAGAACCAAACCAAACCAAACCAAAACCAGATACAATATCAGTCCTTTTGTAAACATAAATTTGCCCAAGACCTCTCCACAATCTACATATTTGGGGGGGCTAAAATCACGATTTTTAAATTTCATTGGAAATCTCTATTGTGGTGACTGTTATGTCTGTCACATATAGTTAAGACTAAATGAGATGTCACTAAGTGCTTTGTGAAGCTCAAAGTATTATATAAATATGAGGGATTATTATTATTGTCATCATCATTATTATTAACAGCAACAACAATAATCGTAACTATAAAAGAAAGTTTTCTAAATTTGACCTCATAGAAATGTTAAAACTTTCTCCCTTCTGGACCTGAAATCCTGTTGAAATTTTTAGAAGCAGGTCTTTAAAACATTTTCTTTTTGGATTCTGATAACATTAATGAATATTTTTTAAAAAGTCCCTTCTCTCAAGGAGTCCTTTTAAACTAGATCATGAAATGATATGTTGCATAGTAGATAAAAAATACAGTTCTTGCAATCAAAAAGACCTGGCTTAAAATTCTGCCTCAGATACTAGTTGTGTGAATCTCTCTGTGCCTCAGCATTTTTATCTGTTAAATGAAACAGTTGGATTCAGTGGCTTTTTAAGGTCCTATCCAACTCAAATCCATGCTATGATCTCAATTCATTTTGGGATCCAGAATAAACTGGTTGGATTGTCATCATGGCCTAGATTGACTGAGAAAATGACTTGCTAGGTCTCCCCTACTATGTAGATTTGCTACTTTTCCTCTTCCCTTAATAAAAAATAATTTAAAAAAATCCTCCCATGAAAAACATAAATTGGATGGCATATGTATGATGATCATTGAGCAGACGCCTTTAGAGTCAGTCATCGTCCTGCTTCTGTTGCCTGGAGAAAACATGGTGAGTTGAATCAGGTGATGATGATAAAGGAGGTTTAGATAAGGTCACCATGTGGGATAATCAAATGGTAGGCATGAGCTCTTTAAGGGCAGTAAAAACATAGTTCAGCAACTCACGTGGTACAGGTATATTGACAACTAGTAAACTAATGAACTATAAACTTTGAATGACACTCAATTTTTATAGTCCTCTCTTATCTTTTCCATAAACCATTTGTACCAGGCCTCTACTGTCAGTTATATTAATATTGGCTCTGGGAATCAAATTGAATTAGATTGGCTCTATAAGGACAACAGGAAGTATGGAACAGGAAGATGAAACTGTTTAGATTGATAATTGGCATACTTATTGAATCATGTATTATCTAAGTCCTCCTCCTGTGGGTTTCATTAAAAAAAAAAGATTATTTTGAAATTTGGGAATTGGGGCCCCTAATTAGAGCCCAGAAGGAGATGGAGTTAGGATTAGTAATTTTAAATTCTAGTTTGAACCTAAATATTACACTTTTAAATTACGTTAACTATGGAGGTGGGAAAGGGAAGGCTCTAAAGTAATTTCTATAGCAGTAAAGAATAGATAAGACTCAGGTCAGTGGCTCAGATATCCATTGGGAGTTTAGAGAATAGCCACTAGTGAGAAATATTATAAAAACCACATTAGTTCCTTACATATTTGACCCATGTTCTCAGAAGATTTTACCTCACAGGATGATCAAAGGATGATTTTTGTCATTTTTTCTTTTCCCTTGCCTAGACATTGTAGAAGGGAAAGTCAGTAAAGGTATTTACCTCCAAGAGAAGAGAGGAGTGACGTTACTGTATTATAAAGCCTCTTGCATTAGTAACCCGGCCCAATGTGATCCTGAAGGTAAGTGATGGGATCCATTCTTAAGTTCTGAATATGGGATATCTTACATTCCTTTTAACTCTAACTTTCATTCATTAAACATACATTTATTAAGCAGGTATTATGCTGATATTGGATATATAAAGATCAAAATGAAACATAAGAAATCTTGCTGTCAAGTAACTTATATTATACTGGATGGGGGCTGGTAAAGGAGCCAGGTGGTGGGAGCAATTTGTGCACACACAATGCAACACAAAATGCAAAGCAATTCTCAAAATTATAGAAGACTTTTAGGTTTGTAAAGTGATTTACCTATTTGATTGACTTTTTGATCCTTTCAATAATTCTGGGAGGTTGGTACTATTGTTATCCCCATTTTGCAGAAAAGGAGACTGAGACTAAGAATGGTTAAATGATTTCTCAGGGTCACATAACTGTCTGAGACAGAATTTTAACTCATCTTCTTGACTCTTAAGTCCAGTATTCTACTACTGAGATGGGGGTGGAGAGATGAATAGCTAGAAAGGAACAGAAAAAAGTTATTATTATTATTTTTTAAAGAAATAGCATGTGAGTTGAGCCTTGAAGTGAACTAGGAATAGTAAGAGAGAAAGGGGAAGAAGGAGAATATTCTGTTCATGGGATATGCAAAGGTCTGGAGATGGAATATGAATACCATGTATAGGAAATACAAAATAAGTCGGTTTACATGTAGAGTGAATGATTGGGCAAGATTAATTTGATTTGGAGTTTGAACTGCCTATAGACCATCCACTTTGAAAAGTCTACTAAGAGGCTGTGATTTGGGACTGAATCTCAAGAGAAAGACTGGAAAGAGATATAAAATCTAGGAGTCATCTGCATAGAGATGACATTTGATCCTGTTGGAGCTGATGCTGAGTAAATGAGTTTGTAAAGTGAAAAAGGCCTGGTACCAGTACTTGGGAGACCCCCACAGTTAATAGACAGGACGAGGAAGTCTTAAAAGGAGTAGCCAGAGAAATAGGAGGAGACCTAATGGAGAAAATTCCGGGATCCAGGAGAAAGTGGGAAGGGAAGTGGTCAGAATTGTCCCATTTAGTATAGCAATCAAAAAGGATGATGATTAAGAAAAAGCTATTGGATTTAGGATTAAGCATGGTTTTTTTTTCTAGGCATTTGACTATGAAAGGGAGAAGATATATAAGATTATAGCTTAAGAGTATGGAAGAATTAAGTGAAGGATTTTTAAGGATGGAAGAGACAACCTGGGCATACATATCTATCTATCTATCTATCTATCTATCTATCTATCTATCTATCTAT
>JAJPUD010000378.1:569150-593165 GCA_023553655.1 Myrmecobius fasciatus | reverse complement strand
TATCTATCTATCTATCTATCTATCTATCTATCTATCTATCTATCTATCTATCTATCCATCTAATCTATCCATCTACCTCTCTTTCCTTCTATTTATCCATCCATTTATCTATCTATTGATATCTCTATATATCAATTTTATGTTATCCATCTATCTATATCTTTCTAGCTATCTCTCTCTCCTATTTATCTACTTATTTATCTATCCATCCATCCATTGATCTATCTATTGATATCTCTATCTATCCACTTTATCTATATTAATCCATCTATCTATCTTAACAAATAAGGAACGAGTACATAGAGTGAGAGTAAAGATATATAGATGTTCTTGAAATGGAAATTTATTGTTTTATATTGAATCCTCTCTTATGATCTGCTGCATATATGGCAAAGGGTTTTTTTTTCATTTTGTATTTAAGTGTGAAATAAAAATAAAAAAAAATTTACCCTCCATACCCCCCAAAACAATGAAGTGAGAAATTAAAAAAAGAGAAAAAAGGATAAAGGTGCATGTGTGTGAGAGAGAGAGACAGAGATAGACAGAGAGACAGACAGAGAGACAGAGACAGACAGACACAGAGAGAGAGGGCAGGAAGGAGAGTGAATTAGAGGGAAAGGAAGAGAGAAAGAGAATGGAATGGAATCAAGATCACAAAATGAAATGTTGGTCCTGGGGAAAAGGGCCCCTTTATCAGAGAGGAAAGAAATTTTAATGATGTAAATGGATTTTTGAGGTTATAGGATCATAGATTTAGACCTCGAAGGGACCTTAGAAGTCAAGTAGATAGTGTAGAATGGGAGAGAAGAAGGAACTCTTGCTAATCTTGGAGTATGTAACATGGAGTTGACTCTTTTTAAAAAACAAATCCTCTTTCTGAATTCTGTTAAATTTAGGGCATAACAAAGCTTGTTTGCATTTCTCCATGTCTCCAATCCACAGTGGACATAGATGGTTTATAGTCTGGTTGGGATTAAAAACAATGCAAAATGCATTATCCCATGAATAATCCACAAAGTAAATAATTGAGAATTACTCTTTTTCTTCAGAAAAGAAATCAGGCTTCTGGTACTTCAGATTCTGGGAGGAGAGGAAGGACATATCACACCAAATTGAAAACTGAGTGAAGAATAGTTTTTCCACCTTTGAGCCAAGCTCCCTCCTCCTGTCTATTTAGTTTTGGCTTGAAAAAACTTCCTATATCTAGGAAAAATGATTTTAAAGAAAGCCTTCTACAAAGGCTCCAAAGGTTTTTTGGCGATTACACGGGTCTTATCAAAACAACATGGTGATGAGTAAATTGTAAATGATTCAGAGAGACATATGGATTACATTTCAATCAAAATAAACAAAAGCTTTCTAATTCAGCGGGAAAGTACTTGAGAAAACATGTTTTGAGCTTTGATGAAACCAAAAAGCTTTGGAAAACTATTTTGAAGGCCCCAAAACATGGCCAGGTTTACACTTTCCTGATTCAAGCTGTTCCTGAGCTTGAAAAATATTATAAACAGGCTTTTATTGTCTGTGCCTCTAAATTACAAACAAATCAGAGTTTAGAGGGTGATTGGATCATAGATTTGGAGATGGAAGGAATCTTAGAGGTCATCTAGACAGATACCTTCATTTTAGAGATGAACATATGGAGGTTGAAAGAGGCCATAAGATCATAGGAGCCTAAATTTTGACCTGGAAGGGACCCAAGAGCTCATTTATTCCTCAACACCTCGACTTTATAGAGGAGGAAAGAGATCCAAAGAAATTCATGTAGTCAATGAGTGTTAGAGCCGAGACTTCAGACACGGTCAACAATACTGCCTGGTCTGCAATGAATCAGAGCAATGTCTAACTTAGGGAGTCTCTGAAAATGGAAGTTTTACCAAATGAATGGACCCTTCTTGGGCAAAGAGAGAGCCTACTCTAGCCAGCGTTCCCAGGGGAACACAAAATATTATGGATCAGGCAATCCTAAACATAACCTGTCAGGGTTGGAATGGACCTGAATTGGCCATTGTAGTCCAACTACTGTGGGTTGTTGTTTGGTTATTTCAGTCATGTCTGATTCTTCATGCCCTCTCTTAGGTTTTCTGGGCAAAGATGCTGTAAGAATTTGCCTTTTTTTTTTCCCTTAAAGCTTATTTTACAGATGAGGAAATTGAGAACAATAGGTTAAGTGACTTGTTTAGGATGCACAGCTAGTAAGTGTTTGAAGCTGAATTTAACTCGTCATCCTGTTTCCAGAATTGTCACCTATCTACTACACTACCTAACTGTCCTAGTCTACAAAGAATCCCCTTTACTTGCAGTGACTGACAATGCTATACAAAGATGAAGAAATTCCAATTTCAATCCAAGTTCTTCCTATTCCAAGTAAAATATATCTTTACAAGATCTTTTTTCTTTCTTTCTTCCTTTTCTTCTTCTTCTTCTTGTTCTTCTTGTTCTTCTTTCTTCTCTCTTCTCCTTCTACAACTGGAGTTAAGAAAGTTGTCTGAGACTGGATTTAAATTCAGGTCCTCCTGACTATAGAAGTGGTGATCTATCTATTGTACCACTTAGCTGCCACTGTGAGAGCACCAATTCTTAAGATTTTCCTTACCTCAAGACTAAATTACCTCTTTGCAGTCCTTACTTGTCAGTTTCTTATTTCTGAAATCTAGGGAAAGTAGGGAAACTCTAATCCTTCTTTTCTATAATAAGCCTTGAAACACTAAGAAAATGGTTCTCATGTCTTCCTTGGGCCTTTTCTTCATGTTTCAACTTGAAGGAGAACTTGGAACATTTCCTGTAATTTCAACTATCCCTCTTATGGTGCCAATCTAAGGCTATTGGTCAGTTTAGTTTTCCTATCTAGGCATTCTGTCTTGTGAATGTCCTTCTTAAAACGTGTATATAATAATTTTGTTATATTCTGATCAGAGTAGAAAACAGCAGGATGATTATCTCCTTAGTCCTGTATTCTCTGCCTGTTTTTCTGTAACCCAAGATTGCCTTCATTTTCTTAGCTGACATATTAGATTTAGCTACCATATTGAGCTTACAATCGATGTGGGTTACTTGGAAATTCAAATCAATAGAAAATGAAAATATATTCTTAATTTTAGCAACATACTCTTTTATTATCAAACAATTGGATGGAGCCAACCACAAGGTTGGCTCAAGTACCTTGAGTTTTCCCACATGATTAGTGAGGACAATCCCAGTGAAATGAAACAGGAGAAGAAATAGTGAAATCTCTAGACAATTTAGAGGCAATATTGTATAATGGAAAGACTTGGAATCATAAGGATTTAAAGCTAGAAAGATTATTTGAGATGAACTATGAGGATGTTCCAGTGTCTTTGATCTGAGCCTTATTACTGCAGGATCTCCTTACAAATGTTGTTTGTCACTTACCTTTCCATGTAGAGGACAGCCTCTCTCTAGTCTAATACCTATATTTTATAGATGAGAAAACTGAAACCTGGATAAATCCATTTATTTTGCATGTTCTTTTTTTATACACCTTTTTATACTCTAGGCAACAACTATTTAAGAATATAAGTTGCAAAGACTTCCTTTGGTCTATGTTCGTAGAGAGTTTCCTATATCAATAAAAATCATAGATAAGTCTACATATTTTTTTCTTAATCAATGCTTCCCCTTTCCCATTTGAATGTAAGCTGCTTGAGGACCTGAACTATTTTGCTTTTTCTTTGTGTGCTCAGTATTTATTTATTTTTATAAATATATATATACATATATGTGTGTATCTATGTATATATACATATATTGCATAACTTTATTTTTTATTAAAGCCTTTTATTTTTCAAAACATTTGCATGGATAATTCTTTGACATTAACCCTTGCAAAACTTTATATTATAATCCCCCCCTTCTCCCACCCTATCCCCTAGATGGCAAGTAGTCTAATATATGTTAAACATGGTGTACCCAGTATTTAACACAATGTCTAGCACATAGTCCTTAATATATATGCTTGTTGATTGTTTGATGAAGGGAGTACCCCAGTTCAAAAACTGTATTAAGTAGTACCACCTGGATGAGAATGTAGGACCTCTGAGGCCATGTTGAGCATGCTTTTCTGCATGACGTGGTACATAATTCAGGACTGTTTTATATTTGATTTTTGCTAGTTAGCTGGAGGCATTCCCAAGGCTAGGGAAATGGCCCCACCATGAGCTCAAACCTCTAAGGATTACTGTGCCCTCCCCACCCTTTTTTATGGACTAACTTTGCATAAAACCCAGAAATGGGGTGGTTTAGGGTGAAAAAAGACATTCTTTAATTAGTCCTAGCAGTCCAAATCTTTCTCACGTAAGAGTCATGAGTTCTACTCCCTGATTATGAAAGCTGTAAGGGAAAATACTCTAGAAAACATCTCTCCCCTAGAAGCTAGGAGACCTTCTAGTCTCTGTGGCAGAAATACGATGTAAACATGAAAGAAAATTCAAGATTATATATAAGACATTCTCTCATCATTCCATCTCAGTCCACCAAATCTCAGCTATCTGCTTTTGCATCCAAGGATAGGGAATTATCTTTGAGATGGAAAGACTTGACATTTTACCTCTCTTGTCCTCACTTTCCTTCCCCTCCCTTTTCCTCCTCTCTTCTCTCCTTTCCTTTCTGTAAGTATCCTTTATTCTCTTTATTCCCCCAAAGTTTTGCTTTACTGAGAGCTCAAACAACATTTTCCCCTTGAATGGTCCTAGCCTTTATCTTGAAAGCCCAGTGGATTCCCAGTGAAATCCAATTTGTATGTCCCTGGTTCATTTACACTTAATTCATCAAAATGGTGTTATATAAGGCAGAGGTATGTGCAACATTGAATGGAGGAATCAGATTAATGCAATAGGGAATTTTTTTTTTGAGCAAGCATTTATTTATTTGTTTTTATTTGCAAAATATATATATGGTAATTCTTCAACATTAACCCTTACAAAGCTTTCTGTTACAAAATTTCCCCCCTACTCCCCACTCCTCCCCTAGATGCCAGGATATCCATTACATGTTAATTATGCTAAAATACTTGACAAATCGAATATATGTATACATATTTCCACACTTATCATTGTTGTGCAAGAAAAATTGTATCTACAAGAAAGAAAAATCAGATAAAGGAAACACAATGTAAGCAAACATCAATCGAGAACATGAAAATATTATGTTGTGGTCCACATTTCACATCCCTCTCTCTGGGTGTATATGGCTTTCTTCACTGAACAATTGGAACTGGTTTGAAACATTTCAGTGTTGAAGAGAATCATGTCCATCAGAATTGATCATCATATAGTCTTGTTGTTGCCGTGTACAATGATCTCCTGGTTCTGCTCGTTTCACTCAGCATCAGTTCATGGAAGTCTCTCCAGGCCTCTCTGAAATCATCCTGCTGGTCATTTCTTACAGAACAATAATATTTCATGACATTCATATACCATAATTTATTCAGCCACTCTCCAATTGATGGGCATCCATTCAGCTTCCAGTTTCTAGCCACTACAAAAAGGGCTGCCACAAACATTCTTGCACATGTGGAGCAATAGGGAAATATTTAACAAAATAATTATAAATGTAATAGAACACAAGATAATGTTAATATGTGTTTTTCTAAGTCAACAAGTGGCAGGCAGGGATCCTGATGTGTGGTCAAATGGCCTCCTTCTCTATTTGAGTTTGATACCACTGGTGTGAGACATATTAGATGCCCAAGGAGATCATTTTTAAAAGTCTTTTAAAAACATAAATGGAGAGCATTTGAATAGAATGTCCACTTAGCTTTAGAAATGAGCTCCAAGATTGATCTTGGCCAGTTCACTTTATCTAATCTTGATTCTCCTCTGGATAGATTTGTACTTAAAGGTAAGTGTAAGTTGGATAATCTTGGGTAAAATGTAATTCAGGTAGCTCCTGCAGGATGGAGCAGACTGCCCTTGTCTTTTATACCTAGGTTATTTTCCTTCTGATTGGTTTGACAATATATCATTTGGACCTCTCCTGTCAATCATAAGGCAGCGCTGATTGGTAGCTGTTTTAATGGGGAGGTGGGCTAAGACTTCTTTGCTCCCTCCTATTATTTCATTGTTGAGGATGGCAGCATGGAGCATGGAAGTCCCCTGGGTAGGGGATTAGTTCAAAGTAGCTTCTATTTGTGGGGTAAACAGAGGCAAGGGGCACCACCCAAACTAGTTTGGAAGTTAGTTGTCTTGGGGGGGGAATGGGAATAATTACCTTGTACTAGAATGACCTTCAGAAAAGCTACCTGATCTTCAGAGCTTGGAGTCTGAGGAAATGGATGGATTCACATAATAATTAATATAATCCAACATTAATTTTCCTCAGGTTCTTTTCAGTTCTAATTATAATATCCTATGGATCTATCAGAAGTTGAAATCTCTTAGCCTAGTCTTCAAGAAACAGTGGTCAATTCACAGCATTCAGGCAAACTCCTTCCCACTCTTCTGTAACCTCTATATTCTTAATTTTTCCTGGGGAGGACATTCCCACACTTCTTTACTACAGGCTTTTGGTACAAACAAGAATCATTTTGATTTGCCCAAGTAGAATTTTTATATGCTGCTGAAGCTGTTTGGAAAAATTGACTTCTACAACTCCTATTGGGATTTACTTTATTTTCTTTTTATGGCAAAATTATACCACGAGTTTTATTTATTTCACTTTTCAGTATATAGTTCCAGAGAATGATGAGGCAAGCCATGGCCCTAGGAGATTATGATGAGGTATGAGTTGGGGGCATTTAACTGCCTCTTCCTGGTCTTAGAGCCACTGGAAATCTAGGCTATGCTGATCACTGTTTTTTCCATCATTAAGAGTCTATTCTAGAGGTGACCAAGTGTTATTTTTGGACTAGGTTAGTAGTGAGGGAGGGCTTCAAGAACAAATGTCTTAGTTTCTCTGTTATTACTTCAGGAAACTAATTGGCTAACTAAATGGTTTATCTTTTTATATGAAAAATATGGGATTGGGAGGTATTTTGATAATCTGGAGATCTGTCTAGAGGAGGACTATGAAGATGATGAAGGATATGGAATCTAGATCATATGTAGACAATATATATATGATATATATAATAATATATATTGTATATATGATATTATACTATTATTTGTAATTTACAATATAATACATTATATTGTAATATTATTAATAATAAAATAATATATTATATTGTGTATATAACATTGTAATATTATTTATAATATGTAACTGTATATATTATATTGTATATATATAATAACAATAGCAATACTAATAGTGAGCATTTATATAACACGTGTGCTAAGCACTTTACAAATATTATCTCATTTTGATGCTCATAATTCTGAGAAATAGATTCTCTTATCATCCCCATTTTACAATTAAGGAAACTGAGGCAGACAGAACTAGAGTGACATCTAAAGTCATATAGAATGGCTCTCAAGCCAATTCTTCTGACTCCAGTCTTAGCATTTTTTGCATTGCACCATCTAGCTTGCCTATAGTTAGTTCTTTTACTGTCTGCAAAGCATTTGACAGATACAGAGAAGAACTGGTGGTGGTGGGGTATATGAAAGAAGTCTAGGTTTTTGAAAGAATATCATGTGGAAGAGGGTTTTGAAGGAGATGGCTGAATTCTCTCAGATTGAGTCTGGGTTTAGAATTAAGTCCCAAAAGAATTTAGCTGAGACCCTGAAGAGGAATGAGCTTGGGGGTATGTCTCCCAAAAGGCTTCCATTGTATTACATTTTTACATTAAAAGGAGATGTTTAATTCTTGGAATGGAGACTTCCTAGAAACACAGAGCAGCAAAAGTAATGAATTAATATTATTATCCTAAGGTTCTGCTGTTATTTATAGAATGTTGGGAAGCCACTTAGTGTTTCTGGGTCTCAGTTTCCTCATTCGTAAAATATGGAGGTTTAACAAAAAAGTTCCTGGAGTTCCTTGCAGTTTTAATTTGCCAAGAAGCATTTAGACTTAAAAAAGGAAAACAGATCTTTACAATTAGGGCTGTCCTCAAGTGGAACCTTCTTTTAGGAAGTAGTGAGTTCCTCCTCCCTGGAGATCTTCAAGAAGACACTGGATGATTCTTCTGAAAGTTTGTGGAGGGTCATGTGTCTTTGAAAGGTCTGGACTGAATGGATTCTGAAATATCTTTTAGTATGGAAATTCTGCATGAATTGTAGGTAGAAATGAGATCAGGAAGAATTCCTTCACCTTTCTGATTAAGAAAGGAAAAAGAATGCAGATTTTGTTCACTGAAAGCCTCAGCAGCTAGGAACTTTCCCCAATTATTCAAGTCTAATTCAATTCAATCCAATCTAATTTAACAAACATTTATTACTTACTACATTTAAGTCCCTGTAGTTTGTCCTTGACATCAGGGAGGTGACAGCATGACATGCACGTGAATTGGATGGAAATGAGGGAGGGCTGTATAAATCCCCAGCCTCACTTTCCCCTCCAGAGCCGTCTGGGTCCAGTGGCCAGTTATAGATCAGGAAGACTAGAGATGGGTCTGGATGCTCTGGGGATACAGGTTAACCATGACACAATACCTGCCTGCAAGGATTTTCCATTCTCTTGTACATAAAAGGGATGGATAGTATACACTGGAGGGAATACCATATAGATAAAGATTACCCAGGACTAGGAAGGCTTGTGAAGCCATATATGAAGTGAAGTCTAAGCTAACACTTGAAGGAAGAGGAGGTCTTTGAAAGACTTAGATACAGTCGTAATACCTTCAAGACATATAGGAGGGAGACAGAGAGTTTACTCCAGGGAATAGCTGAGTCCAATTTGGCAAGCATATAGAATTTGTGAAGAACGGTAATAGGTCAAGGATAGGCTGGAGCAGTTACAGAGGGTGGCAAATGCCAGGGTAAAGAGTTTATATTGCCCCATGAGCAATGAGGAGCTTCTGAAGGTTAATAGGCCCTGTTGGCTTATTGATAGCCAGTTGGGAGGAGTCTCAAGGACTGTTTTGTTTTAAAGAGAAGGAAATTGAGACTGGGAGAAGAAAAGAATATTATCCAAGGTTACATAGGCAGTGAATATCTTAACATGGTTCCTGGCACATAGTAGGTGCTATAAATGCACATTCCCTTTCCTTTTCCCTGCTGCATACAAAAAGAGTTGGATTTGTGCTTTAAGAATATCAATTTAGGGCAGGTAGGTGGTACAGTGGAGAGAGCACCAACCCTGAAGTCAGGAGGACCTGAGTTCAAATTTGGTCTCAGACACTTAACACTTCCTGGCTGTGTGACCTGGGCAAGTCACTTAACCCCAATTGCCTCAGTAAAAAAAAAAAAGAAAGAAAAAAAGAAAAGAAAAATAATTTCAACTTGGTGTTTTTGTGGAGGATGTGTTAGAAAGAGACTAGGATTAAGAAGACCAATTAAGAGTACATTTTGATGAAAAAATCAAATTAAATCTATGCTATGCCTGAATACTGACACTTTCTGTGTCTCATTGATAGTTGAATCTCATGTCTTTGTCTTTCTCAGGAGTCACGTTTTCCTTTTTCTGGAAGACGCAAGGAGAGCAGCCCAGGACAGCCTTCCCAGCCTATGGCGGGCAGGTTATTTCTAGTGGATTCAAGGTCTGCTCCAGTGAAGGAAAAGGCTTTGTGGAGTTTTATACCCGTGAGAATTCCATGAAGTGGGAGGCCAGCTTCAGCCCACCAGGTAAATCTCAGAGTTACCTCTTGTCTTCTGCCTGGAGATTCTGAAGGGGCAATTCTTGCTTGATAGGGCCCCAAGCATTCAGTGATAAAGAACAGACTTGCCATATTCTGATAAGAATCCTTAACTACCAGGTTGTTTGATCTGGTATAAGCTTATTGTTTTTTCTGAGTGTCATTAAGGAAGGTTATAAAACTCACTATTTAAACATGCATTCCCCCTTTGTCACAGATCATGTGTGGTTTTCAAATTGATTCTACAATGCATTTATTAAATATCTGTAATGTGCTGGAAACTAAATGAACTCAAGGTTCTTACCTAGTAACCAGCGTAGCTGGGATTTGAACCCTGGTCTTTTGACCTCAAATTTTGAGCTCTTTCCATAATTCTAAGTTAAGATGATTTCAGGTTGCCTTAGAACTGAGAAACTTTTTATAATCCTCCCTCAAGGGCCATATATTCTACCAGGGGGTGGGGGAGGATACAGCTTGTACACTAAGAAGCAAACGTAAAATACATAAAAAGAAAATATAAAGTAATTTTGGGGTGGGAGGGAATCGGGAAAAATCATGTAGGGTGTTGAAATGAGCTGAGCCTTTATGAGAGTTAGAAATTCTAAAAAGAGGAAGCAATGTGACACTGGAATTAAAATAAAAGAACCCGAGGGAGTCATTGAAGCTTCTTGAGCAAAGAAGTCACATATCTATTCATAATTTCATCATAATTTTAAAGTTGCTCTTTTATTTTCTATCCATTATCCTGTATGTTTCACTCACTCAGAACAACACAGCCACATTGATCCTTTTCTCATTTCTCTTTGGCTGGTTCTATCGACCCAGTTTTTATTGCTTGATGTCATTAGGGGCCACAGCTCTGTAGACAGTTAAATATTTAGAGAACTAAGAAGGCTCCGTGGAGGAGATGGTACCTAAGCTAAATCTTAAAGAAGGACAATGATTTTAGGGGTGGAGATGTGGAGGGAGTACATTTCAAATATTTGCTTATAAACTAGGTCAGTCTGTGATGCTGTGGTCCCAGTGGCCCAATGATTCAGCCACTTGGATAAACTTGGGAAAACATAGAATCTTAAACTCTATGACGACTGGAAAGGCATTTTCCCTTCTCGAGGACAGGCTGTACCTTAAGGAGCTGCGGATACTTTTGACCTATTTCAAGAGATTTCTTTTCTTATTTTATGTGATGAGCAGTGAGTCTGGTGGATGATACATTCAACACACACAGACACTGCCAAACTCCTGAGATGTGTGGGGAGAATGGGATGGAGACAAAACGTCCATCACTCCCCATGGGCTGGTCTTCTACTGCCTGGAGAATGTAAGGGGAAGGGTCAAACAGGAGATGTAAGAATTTTTTAAAAAATATATTTATTTTTAACATTTAAAATAAAAGTTGAGTTCCAAATTATCTTCTTTCTTCCATGATGCCCATTTGAAAACATGCAAAATATATTTCTATATTAGCAGATTTAAGATTTAAAATAAGTATCATCAGCATCCTAACTGTTCTTAGAATAGGGCAGCTAGGGCTTTGCTTCAGGGCACTAATCAAAGAAGTCTCTTTGATAATTTTTAAACTCTCCTAACAATAAAATGAATTAAAGTAGGAAGTTACCAGATGGCATGATGTGGGGGTATACTTTCTTTTAAGTCCACTCTTCCATCAGCTGGGGTCCCCCATCCCCAGCCTCAAGTTGCCTCCTGGTATAAGCAGATCCTCAGCTGTGGGAGGTGGTATTCTCTCTCCCCACTTCTCAGTTCAATTTATTTTGAAAAGTTACTTGGAGAGAATTTGTAGTATTGTTTGCCTCTCCCCCAACCTCTTACCATTTTTAAGAGCTTGTCCTAGGTGTTAAAAATACAAATTACAGCCCTGATGCACTTACAAACCATGGTGATGAAAAGCTTCATTTAAAAAAAAAGAAATCTTACAGAAATTATGAAAACATTTCCCCCCTACAGATACTTTTAAAACAACTCATTTATCCCAACCCTATTTGTATGTGTAGCTATGGAAGCCAGGATTTTGTTAAGATTTGAACTTAAATTTCCTTGTGCTGATTGGTGTTTGCTTGTTAAACTCGGATTGTTTTCCAGCATGGGGGCATATGAGGGATGGAGAAAGTCTGTAGCTGGTGGTATAAACTCTTATTTGTACACCAAATAGGTTATTATTATTCCCACCTCCAAATGAAGGGACAATTATACCTTGCATCTACTTCAAGGTCAAATGTTCTTCAGAGGCTCAAAAATGACCAGAAAGTTGCATAATACTTAGCCAGAACACCTGATGTAATTGCTTTGCAATTTAAAATTACTGGCAGAATGACAGAGGGTGGTTTGCTATTCCAGAGTTACTGTGTTCTCCCCAGGGGTAAGGCCGTTATGATCTCCTCACATCATTGTTTGGCAAATGCATGGGGGGTCCCTCTCAAGGGAAGTGCCCCCAGAAATCCGAGGTTCATTTTTCTTATTGATGAACTCAATCTTCCCAAGAAGAGAATGTTTATTGGGAATGGAGGGGAGTAAAGGGTAGAGATTGGTTTTATTTGCGGCCTTTCATTGTGTTACTTAGGGGTACAGCACTCAGCAGTGCCTTGGATACAGTAAGCACTTAATTGCAAACTTTTTATTCATAATTTAAGAGAGGCAAACCTTCTAGGAATAAGGAGGTGATAATCCTACTATATTCTCTCCTGGTCAAACCATGCCTAGGATATTACTTCCATTTGTTGATCCCACTATTTAAGGAGCTCATTGATTAGCTAGAAAGTGATGAAATGGTAAAGGGCCTTGAGTTTGTGTCATATAATTGAAAGAAAGAAGCTTCTCCTAAGCTTGGAGAAGAGAAGACAGGATGGGTATAGTTGGGAAACTGGAGTAGCATGACACATGTTTTCAAATATTTGAAGTGAAAGAAATATTAGATTTGTTCCATTTGACCTCAAAAGACTGGAGTTACAAAGAAGTAAACTGAGGCTTGAGTTCAGGAAAACTTTTCTAATAATAAGATCTGTCCAAAATGAAAGGGACTGTTTCAGGAGGGAGTGAGTTCCCCCTCACTCAAGCAGAGGATGGCTGTTCTCCCACCTGGTATGTTGTAATGGAGACAATGTGAGTTGAGCTGGATGGTCACTTTGGTTTCTTCCAGCTCTGGGATTCTGTGATTATTATTATTATTATTATTATTATTATTATTATTGACTTGTGCTTAATAGTAAAGGAGAAAATCATAGCATCACCAGAGATAATTATTGAAACTAATTTAAGTAAGTTAAAATTTAATCAATTTAGGAATAGGTATAGGTATTAAAATTATTCTCAGGAAACTCAGGAATCCCCAGGGAAGAGGAGACAGAGAGGGGATATGCAATTATATTTGAACATTTGAAGGGTTGTCACAGAGAAAATTGAGTTCATTTAATGTAGACATCAGTGGCCATCTGGAAAATGGGAGAAGAAACATTCTCTGTGAATTTTTTTCTAAGAATTCAAGCCAAAGTCTCCCTGAGAATAGATGAGACTTGTTCTGAGTAATGGATGATCTCTTCTGCTTGGGCTTCAGATCTGGTGGCAATCAGTCGGGTGCAAAGATAGATTTTGATTCCGTGAAAGAACAGCCTTCCTAAAGGTGAGAGCAGTCCAGCATGGGGCTGCCATTGGAGGTAGAGAGCTCCTTTCTGCTAGAGGTCTTCAGGCAATATCAGGATGGCCCTACCTGTGAAAGATGTGTTGGAGGAGGATTCTGATTCTGTGATTCCATAACCATCTTTGCTTTTCTCTAGGTCCCTATTGGACTCACATCCTATTCACGTGGAAATCCAAGGAAGGCCTGAAAGTCTACGTCAATGGGACCCTGAACACCACTGACCCAAGTGGGAAAGTATCTCATGCCTATGGGGAACCCAACGTCAACCTGGTGATTGGCTCTGAAAGAGACCAGCCTAAGAATTATGAGAATGGAGCTTTTGATGAGTTCATTATCTGGGAGCGAGCCTTGACACCCAGTGAAATCAGGATGTATTTTACAGCTGCCATCGGTCAGTGAGAGTGTGGTCCACTTGGGAACTACTTCTTGAAGCAGTTGCTTTTGATAGAATCCCTTAAAAAACTAATATGGGAGCAGCTAGATGATGCACTGGATAGAGTACTGATCCTGAAGTCAGGAGGCCCTGAGTTCAAATCCAGTCTTAGACACAGCACTTCCTAGCTGTGTGACCCTAGGCAAGTCACTTAACCTTAATTACCTAGCCAAAACAAGAACTATCACCAGTACCATCATAACAAAATTCATCAATCCATTGCTTCTTCCCATATTGATCTGATTTAATGATGTAGGAATTAAAATATACTCAAATAAACATAGTCCTTTCTTAGAACTCCTGTTTCTTAAGATAAAAAAAGTTAACAATTTGCTGGAACTTCAGTATAATTTTTTTTTATGCTAGGAGACAGCATGCTATGGTAGAAAGAATTCTGGCAAGTCCATCTCTGCTCCTTATGCCCATGTAACTGTGACTTAGTTTCCTTATCTGTAAAATCAAAGGGTTAAATTAGATGAGCTTTTATTTTTGCTTGTAGAATTAAATGGAATTGGGCTTGAGGGTTGTAAAAATGTTATGATATCACAATTTAATAGGATCATAGACTTGGAGGAGGAAGATACTTTAGGACATCTATTCAACTCTTTCATTTCATAGATAAGAAAACTGAGCCCCAAAAAGTTTAAGTGACTTGCCCAAATTCACTTACTCATGTGGTAAGTGGCAGAACAAGGATTCACATCTGAGTTTGATGCCTCCAAGTCCATGACACTTTCCACCATGCTAAACTACCTCTTATGTCTTGTAGTCAGCTATGGGGAACATAGGGAGCTAGGGGGTAAAAGGAGATAGAGAGTTGAGCCTCCAGTCAAAGCCCCTTCTTACTGAGTTCCAATCCACTTCAGACACTTCCTAGCTGTGTGACTCTGGGCGAGTCACTTACCCCTGTTTGCCTTAGTTTTTTCATCTATAAAATGAGCCATGGAAGGAAATGGCAAACCACTCCAGTATCTTTGCCAAGACAACCCCAAAAGGGAGATGAAGGATCAGATATGATTGAAATAGTTCAGCAACAATAATGGGAGGCATAGAACCTACTCTATCTAAAGGCCTTTTCAATGTGCTGAGAAGATAACTTAGTAATCATTTGCTCATTGACTTACTGACATAAATCAATTGATAAAAATTTTATTAAGCACCTACTATGTGCTAGTCATTGTTCTGGGTGTAGAAAGACAAAGATGAAATAATCCCTCCCCTCAAGGAGCTTATATTCTTTTGGGGGAGACAGCATATACAAATATAAGTGTGAGTGGAATAAATACAAGGTTATTTAAGGTAGGAGGATTGCTGTCAGTCTTCATGTAGAAGAAGGTTTTGTTTGAGCTGAGTCTTAAGGGAAGGAAAAGATTTTGAGATGTGGAGATGAGAGTGAATTGAAAAACCAGTTAGGCAAGTAACTGGAACATTAGATTGGAAATCAAAAAACTTTTATTCTTAATCCTAGATCTGCCCTTTGTTCATTTTATGAACCTGAACTATTCATTTATTACCTTTTTGTCCCATAAAATTATGAACTAGAAAGATACATAAAAGGTAATTGAGTCCAATTCTCTGATTTTATAGGGGGGAAATGGACATTTAGAGAGGGGAAGTGATTTATTTGAGGTTCCAAACAAAGTATGTGTCAGAATCAGAATTCAAACCCAAGTCATGAGATCATAAGAATTAAAGGAACTTTAGAGGCCATCCCTTGTCCAATTCTCTCCTTTTACAGAGGAGATTTTGTAATCGAGCCAGAATCACACGGGAAGTAAATTTTAACTCATGTCCTCCAACTTCAAACCCAAGTCTTCTTCCCACTGAAGCATGGCTGTCTTTGTCCATTGAGTCCTGGGTTTTGCACCTTAGTGAGGGCAGGTTGGAGGAGGTTAAGATATCAGGAAAAAAAAATCCACAGCAGAGATTTGTCTGGGATTCAGTGAACATCATCTTGAGATTGAGCTATCTATCTCTTGTGTTTCCATGCTTAAAAGCCTCAAATAAATTACGCTCTCTTAATATTTTCAGTGCTTTAGTTACATTGGAAAAATCTGCTTTTGTATCTGGTTGTTGTAGAGACAGTAACAAATCCTTCTTTCTATAACATCACCAGACCCAGGACTGTCATAAATCAATCCTTTGGTTCATAGTAATGCTGCAAGAACGCCGTGTAACTCACGGCAAGTTTTTGCTCTTCGTGCCCTTTCCCTGGGCACTATGGCTTTGCTCTGGAGAGCTCTGTCTCCTGGGAAGATACAGGGAAGAAAATTGGTGTCTTAATCCTCTGGGGGCATATGAAGCATGGCCTGCCTCATGCCCCTTGAGAATTGGGGGCCCCATTTGCTCCTCCATCCCCTTCAGGATGTGTATACTTGCTCTGTTAGCCAGCAGAGCGGGCTGGGGTGGAGGTCAGTACATTCTTTCAGGATGTATTCAGGGCATCATGGGACAAGGGGCTGTAGGAGCTGGCAAGGTATAATGATGTCATTTCACAGACTTTCCCTGGGTCAAAAAACATTCCTTTCCTCTTCCCCCCACCAAGAAGCCTCTGGGGCTTCAGCTGATGAGAAGTGAAATCTGCAGCTCAGTCTGGGGGTGGGATAGGGAGGTTTGGGAATGAGAAATTTTTGCTGGAGATGAGGCAGACACACGTAAATCAAGTGAAATAGATGCAATCTCAAATCTTCATCTTCTCAGTTAATTGGATGATTCGGAAGTTGAGCAGAGCAGCCTTTCCCCCGGGCAGGAGAGAATCCAAAGACTGCTAAGACTACAAAGGACTTCAGAAATCACAGAATACAGGAGCAGCCTGGTAGCAGAATGGATAGAGCATCAGCTCTGGAGTCAGGAGGATCAAATCCAACCTCCGATACTTACTAGCTATGTGACCCTATATTAAGACTTCCCATCCACTGATAATAACTCTCCTGCTTTAAACAACCTTGTCACTTAACTCCAATTACCTAAGAAAAGGAAGTCATAGAACCTAAATCTAGAACTGGAAGGCATCTTGCAGGTCATTTGGTTTAGTCCCCTAATTTTCCAAGGAGGAAATGAAATCCCATAGAAGTTGGAACCCCAAGCTCTCATGAGAACTAAGTGGCAGAGCTGAGGTTCAAAGCCAAGTGGTCTGATTCCAAATTCAGGGTTCTTTTGACTGCACCTTGATCATTGTCAAGTCATCATAACTCTAGGCAGGAAGATGCTCCATCCATTCCAGGTCATTTCCAATTTTTAGCAATAGGTCCTGAGAAAGAGGAATTGGTCAACCGTTTTTTTCTAATTTCTTCTTGCTTTCTTTGCTTCTTTCCTTCTGGGACAGGGAGAAGAGCTGCTGACTCCTTTTCATATTAAATCTTGATGCATTTGAATGGTGCTCAATAAATATATGTCAAATGACTGATTTAGTCATATAGTATACAAAATAATTAACACAAAAATGTAATTCATCTATCTGTTTTTATCTTGGGGCAAACTAAGAAAACTCTATTAATAAAATATTTTATTAGCCTTAAATCTTTCCAAAAAGTCTCCTACCACGGGAATACATATTCGATACAGAATATGAGTGCTGAGAGAGCTCTCAGATCTAATGCAACTTCAACTAGCTTAAGTTTTATAAATCTCTTTACAAATATTACCTCTTTTTATCCTCAAAACAACTCTGAGAAATAGTGACTATTATTATTATTGTTGTTTTATGTATAAGGAAACTGAGGCAGATAAAATTTGAGTGACATCCTGAGTCACACATGTAGTGTCTGAGGATGGATTTGAACTCAAGGCTTTCAGAGCTCTTTCTATAGTGTCATGCTTAGATGGTTTTAAGAGACTTTAGAAACTTTTGGTAAAGGAAAGAACTTATTTTTTAGGGAAAAAATAAAGAGAACTATCCTTTTCTTTCCATTTAATGAAAAATGATTTTTCCCCCCCCAGGAAAGCAAGTATTTCTTTCTACCACACCTCCCACTGCTGCAACCAACATGAAGGTAAGAGAATGTCTGGAAGGCTTCTTAAAGCATTTCATCTTCGTTCTGGCTCCTGTAACTTCTTGCTAAAAAAAAAGTCTCTCAAGATATTTGAAGATCCTAATGGACTTTATAAGCCATTGGCTCATCTTCTGTTCTTGGTGGGTGAAGGGAGGGTTGAAAAGAGAGTCTTCACAGCATCTTTGATTTGGGACTGGAGGGGAAGGTCAGGAGAGTAACAAGGGGCACAGGGATTTTCACTTTCCTTCTCTTTCTTTTTTTCCACAGTCTCATTCCTTTTTAAATATTTTTTAAGGGGATCTTCATTTTCTTATTTGCATGCAGATAAGGGATAGAGTGTAGGGCAAGACTTTTTAAACTTTTTCCACTTGCAATCTCTTCTTGTCTGAGAAGTTTTACATGACCCTGGTCATATAGGTATACAAAATCAAATCATTTACAAAATTATAATTTCTCTACCCCCATATTCAGTTACAAGATCCCACATGGGGTTGCAGTCCACAGTTTAAGAAATTGGGGTATAGGAGACAAATTCACCCTTGATTTTTTTATGGCTTGAGAAGGGCAAGTCTCAGAACTAGGTGGGTCCAGTTTCCCTAGAAGGCTATGGATAGAATTTTTAGAAAGAATGACATAATATTTTGTCTTCCTTTTTTTTCCCTTTTAGGTCTCTACTGATGTCTATTGTCCCATCATAACCCATCTGAATGAACAAAGAAGCAATTCTGAGCATGAAGGGACCATGCTGAGCTACCTTCAGAACATGTCAGTCAGTTTGCCCAATAAGTCTTTGTCGAAGGATACTGCCTCCAATTTCACTGAGGTAAAGCTTCTCCCATGCAGACCCACCATGTTGAAGTTATCTTTGAGAATAAACTAAGTATGTCATTGGGATTTTTGTCAATGTAAGAGATGTGAGCATTTTGTTTGTTGTTAGAGCACATTGTAATCCCAGAAGAGTGGGCTTTGCATTAAATAAGGCTTTAAATCTCCACTCACATCTCTATTCTGGTCCCTTAGATTTCTGTTTGACCCCAGAGGTTAGAGTGGGACCGAATTAGTTGGTACTTGTAAAGAGACTTAGTTAAGTTTGATGTCACTTAACATCTGTTTCCTCCTCTGTAAACAAAACAAAGCAAAACAAAACTTTATAACAATTAGAGTGGATTCTGTTGTTTTGGGATGTAATCCCTCCTCATTGGAGGTCTTCCAGCAAGATGCTGGTTGACCGTTCCTTTCTCAGAAAGGTTGCAGATTTGGTGATTCTTATTTAAGCACAGTTTTCTCAAACTGACCCCTGAGGCTCCATGTACTTCACAAAATCTCATTTGCTTGTTGAGAAAACTCTTGGAGTTCTTGGAGGCTACCCCAGTAGAACATGAGCTGCCAAAATAGAAAGGCTTTGAATGTGGGTCTGTTGACTGATCATGTCTATTTTGTGAAAGCAGCCTGGATCAGACTTAGGTAGACAGATGGTACAATAAATAAGTGTTGTTTTTGGTGTCAGAAAGAGCCAAATCTCTCCAGTTGTTCATATAACACATGGATATATTAATATGACCAAGAACCATCTTGGTATAGTAGATAGAACTGGTTTTGTCATCAGGAAGACCTGCAATCAAGTACCACCTTTGACATAAACTGATTGTATAATTCTGGGCAAACTCTAGATGCACCCAGATAACTTTCTAAGAGTTACTTTCAGAATATTCTAAGAGTAAGACTAGCTGCCCATCTACACGGAAGGAACAGAAGGAATTTCCTAATGAGAAATTGCTTCACTATTGAAATCCTACATCTGATTCCTTCTCTCCTCTCTCTCACTTTTTCCTTCAATCAGCCAATACATAAATGCTTAAAAAATGCCTGTTATATGCTGGGATACAAAGGCAAAAATGAACTAGATACTCAAAGTGCATACATTCTTTTGAAGTCAGTGGGTTTGTTTCTCTACCTGTAAAATGAGGGATTTGGTCTAAAATTATCAGTGAACATTTATTAAGCATTTACTGAATACTGAGTACTGAATATTAAGTACCAAACAATTCTTGCCCTTGAGAATCTTACATCCTAATACAACATGCAAATAAGTAACTATGTCTAAGATGCTTAGAAAGTAACTTTTTTTTTTTGGGGGGGTTCTCTTTCCTTCATAATTTTAAATCTATGATCCTAACAACTGGAAATGTTTAGAGGACTCTGGAATCAGAGGTACAAAACTTTTCTTTTATTATGTGTAAGAGAAAGAAGTCAAGAGCTAGAAGATCAGTAACAATGGAAGAAACATTGGAAGAGAATATTTTAAAAGGTTTTTTTTCTTTGTTACCTGAATCAATGACACCTTCTCTTTCCTAACCCCAAACCATCAGAAGATTAGAAAACTTTGAAATATTCCCATTCTGTGTTAGCTACTGGGGAAACCAAGTCTGTTGACTGTTGGGCACTCCATCAAATGGAGGCCATGCTGGGAAGATACATTACCAAGGGAGTCTCCACTGAGATGAATGAAGCAGAGATTTCTGAAGTCTGCTTTGAGGAAGAACACATATCTTTGTTGGACCTATTTCCATATATTTCCATGCACCATTTGCACATCAATGGACACCAATGGTTCAACTTTAAAAGGACTCATTACAGGCCATGTCTCCTGTTTAAAGATTACACATATATATATATATATATACATACATGTATATATATATACATATATTTTTTTAGAAGGTTGATAAGGAGAAAGAGGTCCTAGAAGGTTGGGAGAGAGAGAGAGGTTCCTTTATTGGCTTCAAAACTTGCCTTTGAATGAATGAAAAGATGTTTATTTAGTACCTACTATGTGCCAGATGCTAGAGATACAGAAATAAAAGCAATGACAGTCCTTATTCTCAAGAAGCTTATATTCTAATGGTGTGTGTGTGTGTGGAACATTTAAAGGAGTTATTAACCAGGAAAATTTTCTTTTTCTTTTTTTTTTTTGACAGTATCATTCTAGATAATGGATATAGATATGATTACATATAAATACAGATTATAGATGACAGTACAGTCCCAGGATCTGAACTTGACAAGTTGGAGGTAGAAAAGGTTCCATTAAAAATTTTTTTTTCTATTTCCAATACAAAGGACAGATTTTGACCCACAGTAGACACTTAATTCATGCCTATTGAAATGTTTCAATAGAAAATTCAAAAATTCTAAAAAAATTCAATGGAAAAAATAGGGCTTTTACAGAGTATTGTTTAATAAATATTTGCTGATGGGCTGATGCTGCTTTATTCCCTGTTTTATATTCCAAGAAGCATCCCAGGTAGGTAGTTACCTGATTTCCTGAGAAGCATCCTACAAAATCATTCCAGTCAAGTTATGATGCTGGAAACAATAGGTACAATAACAATAGATAATTCAGAGTGTTAACAGAGAAAAACAGCACCCCTCCTTCCCACAACTCCCAAACATCGCTTGTTGTGTTATTTATTTATTACTAATGAGAAGAATCTGTCTCACACCTAATACTGTAGCTGCAGCAGCTCGATATTTAATTGCTGCAAATTAAAACCATCAATTTTATAAGCTGTGCATAACGGGAACATTCAGCTGAGATGCTACTACTCTTGCCAATACGCTGTTGGGGATAAAATGGGGAAAATTAAAAACAACAACAACAATAAAGAAAACAAGAAACAAATGGCAGCAACTCAAATAATCTACCTACTGATAAACAGATTCGATAATCCTCGCCTGTACCCTGAACTCTGCCCAAGCAGAAGTCTGCCAGATTTAGGAATTTCTAAAACTTCCCTGACTCCACTTACTTGCTTTATAATAAAATTCCTTAAAGATTGTATAGTTAAAACTTGTTTTGTAGGACTAAAGACTGAGTCCTAAGGGTAAGGGCAAGGCATAAAAGATAGGGGCTGGAACCAGTTGCCCTCACTCTCAGTCTGGTGCTGCTTTCATGAGGCAAAGTGGGTACCTCTCTCAAGGTGATTCCTTGAAACCATCCATTCTCCATCCAGGTACCTCTGCCCAAACTGCCAAGCAGTTAGTTCAGTGTGTTCTAAATCACCCCCTTCCCCCATTTTATACTTAGCCCAATCCAATCAAATACAATCCAACCCAGCCCAATCAAATCCAATTCAATCCAGTTCTATTGAATTTAATTCAACAAGGATTGATGAAATACTTGCTTTGTGCCAGACATTGTGTTAGGCACTAGAGACACAAAAACCAATGTAAATTAGTTCTTGCTCTTTATATGGAAGGTTATATTCTACTGGGAGGGAAGAGAAACACACTACATGTATGTACAAAACCTATATATATATGTATTCATTATATACTTACTATATTATAAAAATTTTTCCTGAAAAATGGAATGCTAACAATTGAGGGAGGGATCAGAGAAGGTTTCATGTAGATGAAATGAATCTTGAAAAAATTAAGAATTTTGGGAGTCGTAGGTGAAGAAGGAGAGCATTCTAGGGATGGGGGTGAAGGCCTTTGCAAAGGCATGTGGGTGAGAGACTGAGGCATCCCGGTCATAGGTCCATTGGCTTAGAAATGAGAGAATGAGAGGAGAAATAATGTGAGATAGAAGAGACTAGAAAGGAAACTTAGAGGCAGATTATAGCTGATCTGAAGTTTTCAGTTTATCCCAGGGAGCCCCTGAAAATTCTTAAGTAGAAGAAAGTTATATGGTTGGACTTCTTGTATGGTTAGCAGATAGTGTCTCTTGGCTCACTTTGGGGATGATTACCTCTTTTCTTTTGTTTTTTGCTGAGGCAATTGGGGTTAAGTGACTTGCCCACAGTCACATAGCTAAGAAGTGTTAAGTGTCTGAGGTCAGATTTGAACTCAGGTCCTCCTGACTTCAGGGCTGGTGCTCTATCCACTGCACCACCTAGATGCCCTGGATGGTTTCCTTTTAAAGGAAAATTTGAGAATATTCTCAGCTCTAGGAATGAGAATTCATTATAATTTGAAAGCAAAATTCATTAACCTAAAAGTTAAATATATAGGTAACCTATTGGTCTTTCAGTGAACCTTCACATAGATTCTTTTGTGTGACGTGACATGAATTTGCCCAGAATTGTGTGAGTACTAAAATGATAAAATCTTAGCAAAATAAAAAAAAATTCTGAGAGAATAATTGTAGCCAGCCTTGAGCTGAGCAGGATTCCCCTTTGTAATGTCCCTGACAAGTGGTCTTCTAGCCTTTGCTTACAGATTACCAGTGATGAGGAGCTCACTATTTAAAGAAGAATTTATTCTACAGGTCTCATAGTTAGAAGGTTTTTCCCTTTTTTCAAGATGAATTCTACCTCTGGGACACTTTTTCCTCATTGCCCCTGGTTATATCCTTTTAATTCTGCTTTCCAGTGCTGGCTGGCAGCAATCATGTCTCTTTTTTTCTGAAACATTCATCTCCTGGAGAGTGTCTAGAGGAGAGCAATCAGGATAGTGAAGGATGTCCTATGAGGATTGGTTGAAAGAAATGGGCGTGTTTAGTTTAGAGAAGAAGATTCAGGGTGTCATGACAACTGTCTTCAAGCAGTTGGAGGATTGTCCTTTGGAAGATGGATTAGCCTTGGTCTCTGCACCGGATAGAGTCAGGAGTAATGGGTAGAACTTAGAAAGTGGACAATTTAAGTTTAATATCAATGAAAATTTTTACCATGAGGGATGCTGGAGGTCTTCAAAGAGAGGTTGGATAATCCCTTGTTGGGGACATCTTCATGTATGAATCAGACTAGATGGACAATGAGCCCCTGCTAAAATCTCTGTGATTTGATGACTGAACATCCCAGGTCTTTCAAATGGTCCTCATAGGGCTTCAACTTCAGGACCTTCAGCATCTTAGCCAGTCTCCTTCAAATACACACAGCCTACTTCTGAAAAAAAAAATACATCTATTCTTGTTTGCTTTTAAATAGCCTTACACAAGCTGCCCCTGATCTATCTTTCAGGTCTCATTGGACATCCCTCTCTGTCCCACACTTTGCAATCCAGCCTTCCTTCTGTTCTGTACTTCTATCTTCATTCTAGGCTGGAAAGCCCTTCTTCACCACTGCCTCAGGGGCACTCTCAGGTACCCTTTTCTTCATGAAGCTTTTCTTGATATCTCCTACTGCTAATGCCTTCCTGCCAACATATGCTGTTTTTTAAAACCTATATATTTATTTGCATTTATAACTATGTTTATATTGTATATATTTTGTTTGTATTTGTCTCCACCATGAGAGAA